>BSBM01000672.1:9187500-9510000 GCA_027924585.1 Larix kaempferi | reverse complement strand
ATTTCTATAGGTATGGTGAATTGTAAATAATTATTTTCATTCACAAGATTTGAGATTCTCCCATGCCTTTTTGTTTTTATCATATGCCTACAGCAATATCTAGGCATAAACAACAATGAATTTGACAAGAAGAATTTCCAAGTTCACATCTAATAAACTCATATGAACACTAGACAAGATGAAGTATGCAATGTAAACCAATAGTTATTACCATGAATATATTTTGATTTCACACAAGGATGGTATGGATGAGGTTCTCTCTTGAGCCTCTTCAATTTGAATAAAATCATAAGAAGCAATCATGAGAGAGGGTCCATATTGATTAGTTCATGAAATTTTGTCCATGCTCTCATCTTCATGCTACGTTTATTTGATGTAGAAAAACTATCAAAATATTCCCAAGGCATCTCTAGCATAAACTCCTTTTCATTTGAAAACAATACAAATAAATGGTTTAATAAACCTCCATCTTTTACACATTGTACACCACAACAAAACCTATAGCATAAACTATCAAAGTATTGCTCCCCCACACATTCCCATCTATGATGAGGTTCTCTCTTGAGCCTCTTCAATTTGAATAAAATACTAAGAAGCAATCATGGGAGAGGGTCCATATTGATTAGTTCATGAAATTTTTTCCATGCTCTCATCTTCATGCTATGTTTCTCATAATGTTTCTTTAATATCGTGCCATTGATCTTGAATACTTGCCTCTACCTCATTGAATTCTCCTTCCTTGGGGGAATTTGCAACCTCCTCATTGTGTAATTAGTAAACTTATTCTCTTTACCTTATTTGATGTAGAAAAACTATCAAACTATTCCCAAGGCATCTCTATCCATCTCTATTGTAGGGTGTTACTACCATAATTTTTATGAATTCATGGCTAGGCAAGACGCTAGTTTCTCCACTCTACACTTGACCAACCATCATCTATATTGATTGGAATTATAAGGGATAATGATGTTTATTCGAACACAAATAAAGCAACAAAGTATGTAGTTGTATTTGTTAAGTTGTAAAGTGGTAAGTTATGTTGGAATGTGTCAAGTTCATTGTATAATGGAACTAATATCTTATTTGTTGTTTCTTTTGTAGGGGTAGGCCTGATAGTTTTTTTAAAGAGACTTTTGGAGATGGGAAACTCACACAACAGAACAAAAAAATATAGAAGCAATCTTCCCATTGAAAAGGTCAATGACTTAAGAGAAAACATCAGGTTGGGAATGGAAAGATTGAGACATGGTCCTATCATTGCCCTGGATCCTGCCACTAATCCTAACACAGTTGCTAACATGAAAACCTCTTGTTTAGAACCACAGGTAAGGCGGTCGCGTCCAATGGAACCAACTCAAATTCTAACATCAACACAATCTCCAACCAAAAATCCATCAATTAGTCATGCTGAAGTTCCTCACGACACAAGAATTTTGGGAGATGCTGCATGTGTAGAGATGGACATACAAGCCTTGCTTAATTTGAAATCTCCCCAAGAAGACCACAACCATGTCGACCACACTCCCATTATGTCCCAATATGTGAACGAAGCACCACAACAAACAAGCTCTATTATTCATGTCTCATGTCCACCCTCCCTACCTCAACTGTCTAGTGCAAGAAGAAGAACTCCTAGACGTATTCATGTGGATGAAAGTGTTATGTCAAGCTTGAAGGTAAGTTTCCAAAACGCACTATCGAATGGCAATGCAACAAAATTGTCAAGGAATATTTTGAATCTAAAGGTGATGCAGGTAAATGCCAATTATTGATATGTTTGTTAAAGTCACATTGTTTAGCTGTTGTTTGGAGAATTTTGGGCATAAAGATAGTTAAACGTTCATATGCTAGTAGTCATATTGTTAGAAATATCCAATCTGTATTTAATGCGATTGGGAAAATGTCTCGTATAAAATATATTTGTGTGGCTTGTTGTGTTTTAGTGGAATCAGTTGTAAGCAATTCCACAAGGAAATGTCACCTGCTATCACACACTTCTCACATACTCAAATTCAATAGAAAAATTATTAAAAAGTACTCTGTTATAAGGGAAAATCTTGACACTCCAGGTGGAAACTATTGTTGGGATTTTGTTGGTAGGTTGCCTTGTGAAGATAGGAAGCTAATTGATGTTGATAAGGAGTTAGTACAAAATTTTTGGCATTATCATACTAGACCTTCATCACACCAAAGAGACGTGTTAAAGCTGAGAAAAGGTTCTACTGAACGTGAACCCCATGTTAAACACTTCCTTGACATCACACATACTGAGCTCTATGAGAGATTCAGTAATGAGCACACACAATTGAACCTTGGCCAAAGGGCCTTTGAGAAATGCAAACCATGGTACATTTGTATATGCATTGATTGGAACACCTGTTGTTGTAGATACCACATAGAATATGAATATTATTATGACACATATAAACATATATTTTGTGATTTGCATACTAACATTGTGCAGGGTTGCAATAAATCCATACTACCACCGAATGCATCAAGAGACTTTATCCACAACATCATGTGTCCAAGGCCCGAAGGAAAAAAATATTATGAAAAATCATGTCTATATGGGACATGTTCTAGGTGCAATGGGTTTTCTCTTTTGAACCGTTGCATTCATGAAAGCAAGGAGCACGAATTTGGCAAGATGGGCATGAATATGCAGATCTTCAAGTACGTAACCTATCAATTAGATAGTGTCAGGGAAAGTAAAAAGATTGCATTAGTGAAGTCACAGGTACAAATGAATATTGCATATTTTTCATATTACACGTTCAATTTATGACATATACATTTTTCCAAAGGCCACATTGTAATATTTCCCTTATTTTCATGGTAATAGGTACTGGTATGTGACTTCTTGACGGAGTTCTATGAGAAAACAAAGCAGTATGTTCAACATGTGCATGTAGCATGATGGCAAGATGAGCAGTACAGAAAATGCAAGGACACATTTCTTGTTGGAACAATAGTGTCAATTGTGGATTTTGCAGAAATTTACAACCTTCAGCCACAAAATTAAATCCAGAGTCAATACTACCATTCAGACCAAGTCAGCATCATGGTCGATATTATGTATAGGCATGGGCCAGAGAGCAGCAATGGCAAGAGGATAATACTGAAGGAGACAAACTTTTAGATAAGTGATGATAAAACCCATGATCTGCATTATGTGCAACATTGTTTTTGAAGTTTCTATGATCAGTTGAAGGAGAGAGATATACAGATGGATCAGCATTGGATATGGTAGAATGGTTGTGCGGGCCAATTCTAAAATGCCCGAGTATTCCAATGGACGAGTATTTTGCATAAGACTTATAATGTGCCGCATATCTGGAACTATTTTGAGACCGGGCACCACAAAGGCGAGCATGATGGGGCCGGTGCATGCATCAAGATCTCACTACGAAGGGAAGAGATGATGTTTGACAGGGAACCTCGTATCCGAGATGTAGAATCCATAGTTCAATGGTGCTCTGCAAATATGTCAGACCCACCAAGAGATCAACAAACATCATCAGTGGCAGGATGTGTGGTAAGAAATTTTTGGCGAGTGGTTGACATAGATTGATCGCGTTCCTATAATTGCGGCATAGTACAAGGAACACGTGTATTTCATTCAGTTTGAAGCTCAAACAACCCCTTATTTGAAATATGGATTCGAAAGCTTGCATGCTTTTGCATCCCTTGAAACAGTGGAAAATGGGATGAATGAGAATGCATGGACTAGGTTGATGAATGGGATCGTGTGTCACTTGTAGTAGACCAACATGCAGTTGTTGAAACAACCCAGTTAGAGGGCGGCAAGTCAGCGATTTCGACAGACTACGACCATATCTCAGATCTTGTACAACCAGGACACATATACACAGTTGTTTCCCCGAAAGACAATGAATGGGGCATGGATTATTGGTTGGCATGGTGCATCCAAGGTAAGCAAACCCTCTACGCATCATTAATAGATGATGAAGGCATTGAATTTCATATTGGCTCGATGGTGGTTAAGGGGGAATATCTTACACTAGCTAGGAAGTCAAGAAAGACTAGTGGGCATGTATTCATGGATTACAGACCAGGTTCAGTGGTGTATAAATTCACAAACTTGATTGTTGGCACAAACATCCATCTTCAGACAATGTCAAGCAAGAGCTCAACCAAGGTATGCTACTACTTGCCTCATTCAGAGAACGAGAGATTGAAGGAGACAATTAGCAACAGAGAGGATCCAGATGGATTTATTGAATGAGGCCAGTCAACTTTGCATAAGAGAAAGAATTGCATCAAAGAATGTTATGTTCTACATCGAGGTATGTGTAGTTTTATGTTATTTTGTTGGTACATGCATTTTTTGTTGGTACATACATACATACATGTCTTTTCCATAGATACATGCATACATACATAGAGATACATACACACAAATACATAAATACAAGGAGATACATAGAGATACATCCATCTGCCATGTCATCATTTCACCCTTTGTCATTAATGTTTAGAAACTTAATCTATCCCTAGAAACTTAGTCTAGCCCTGGAAGAACTAATATAACCCTACAAACCCAATCTAGCCCTAGAAATCCTAGAAAGATAAACTAACCCTAGAAACACTAATCTAACACTAGAAAACTAAGCTAGAATACTATAAACCTAATATAGTCCTAGAAACCTAAATTAGTTCTAGAAACACTAATCTAACCCTAGGAAACTGATCTAGAATCCTAGAAACCTAATCTAGCCCTAGAATCCGTGAACCACCACACGTACCCTCAATAGGGGGTATTTGGACTCCAAGTGGGTATACTAGTATGATAGATTCCTTACAATTATGATAATTAATAGCTTCTCTTTTTCTGTCTAAGGTTAGGTTATATTTTTTTCACAATTATGGCATATTACTCTTAGACATTATGACACATTTATGATGAGGATTACACATTCTATTAAATAAAGGAAATAATCTCTTCTCATGCAAACTATAGCCATGTCTCTTCCCTTATCTTTACCAGTGGTTATATCTTGATGATCCCTACCATATAACTCCTAGGGTTTCCTCAAAAAACCTATAATCTCTAGGACATCTAGGAATCCCTCATTGGCTTCAACAACAAGCTTATGTTAATCAACCAGCAACCATTGATGCCTAGAAACTAGAATACTAGAATCTCCTTGACCAAATTTGATGTAAAAATGCATAGAGATATTCATCACCATCTTCATCACCGTCACCATCATCATCAACGTCTTCATCATCATCACCATCATCATCATCAACAACATCTTCATCATCATTTTCATCTCTAGGTTCATCATCAACATCTCCATCATCATCATCCTCTTCATCACCATTGTAAAATCTATGACACAATAGGATCTATATACCATGGATTCCTCACAGCTGAAATATTTCACTCATTGAGCAAGAAACAAGTGCAAACATGTTACAAAATGAACAAATGATCAAAATGCAGAACAAATGATCAACTTTCCAGAACACAAAAATGATCAAATATTGATATATTATTAACTTTCCAACCTTATGAAATACATTGGTTCATCCTTATATACAAAATAGGAGGAAAAATATCCACTTGGAGTGTCCAGACTTAGTTAGCTTAGATTTACCCTAGATTTACCCCAATCCCCCCTAGGTTGACCAAACGGTTTCCAAAATAACCCAAACAGGTTCGAATTGTGCATGTGAACATTGGGTAAGCATGGGGAACCAAGATGGAGCTCACACATGTGAAGGAGATGGTTGGGTGGAAGTTAAGTAGGCTAGGATAGGCCAAAAACAACCAAAAATGGGATAAATGACTAGGTTCAGTGTATGGGCGCCCTTGGTCAAAACAACTTCCTTAAAAAAGGGGATAAGGGCGCATTAGGCATGCTGGGGCAATAAATTCTTGGATAAGCATGCCTAACATCTATTTTGACCACCTCTTTGGCCCAAATGAAGTAATCTTGTTCACACTAGCCTATACAAGTTCTAGCCACTTTATAATAACTAGTTTCACGCCTAGGAGGCATTATTAACCATTTTTAGCACCAAACAATCATAATTTAATTAATGATTAAGGTACTAAGGTACAATATTGCTCTAAAACCCCCCCATAAGCTAGACTTAGTGGAATATCAAAATTAAGGCCTTGGAAACTAAGTCTCAAGTCACCTTTTACAACATAAAAAATTATTTGTCCATGTAACCAAGGAAAGAAGGAAAACCACATGGGAAATAAAACCTCCCCTCAAAAATGGACATGTGGAATATATGAAAATACACCAATCTTCACCATGCATCGCTCACCCCAAGGAGTGATCTAAGGTAAGTGAATGTCTTCTTAGTAAAGCTCTTGGTGAATATATCAACAGTTTGCTCAGGAGAAGGGCAATACTACAATGCTATGATCTAGTCATGTACCAAGCCTCGAATGTAGTGCATATGAATATCTATGTGCTTGGTCCTCTGTCTCTATACTGGATCAGTGGAGATCTTAATTGTACTTTTATTATCACACCAAATGGCTGTGGGTGAATCAGACACAATCCCAAACTCTCCAAGAATACCTTGCAACCACACACATTGTGTAGCTGCATTCATTGCTCCCCTGTATTCGGCCTCAGCTGAAGATAAGGATATAGTGTGTTGCCTCTTGCTTGACCAGCAAATGGGACCATGTGCAAGCATAAACACATAACCATAGGTGGACTTCCGATCAACACTATCACCAACCCAATCAGAATCAGTAAAACCAACTAGTTCAAGAGATGAACCAACTGCATAGTGGATACCAAAATGCTTAGTACCTTGTACACAATGAAGGATCCTCTTGGATTTCTTCCAATGGACCTCATGAGGCTCTTGCATGTGCCTTGAAATAGCCCCAACAGCATAAGACAAATTTGTTCGAGAGTGTGTAAGATACAACAAGCTCCCAACTAGTTGTCTATATAGTGAACTATCAACTAGTGGTGAAGAACCCCAATCTGTAAGCCTAACTCCCGAAAGGAATGGGAATTTCGCAGGATTACATTCAGCCATCTTGAATTTCTACAGAAAATATGAAGCATACCTTTACTGACATATAGATATCCCATCCATAGTTTGGCCTATCTCCAAACCCAGAAATTGTTTGAGCAATCCTAGATCGGTCATGGAGAATGCACTATGTAATGCACTCTTAACTGAGTCAAGTTATTTGGTGTAGCTACCAGTGATCAAAATATCATCAACATATAGTACTATAATCAATATCAGATCACTAATATTCTGCATATACACATTTAGATCAGACTTACACCTCTCAAACCCCAAAGATAGCAGAAAATTGTCCATTTTTGCATACCATGCTCTAGGAGCTTGCTTGAGCCCATAGAGTGACTTGTTCAACCTACACACAAGTGTATGATCAGAAATAAATACCTTAGGCTTATGCATATATATCTCCTCATTTAGATCCCCATGAAGAAAGGCACTCTTCACATCCATGTGATGAACTTCCCATCACTTGGAAGCCACAATGGCGAAAACTAGTCTTATGGAGTCCATCTTTGCCACCGGTGCAAATATATCTGTATAGTTCACTCCTTGGACCTAAGAGTAACCCTTATCCACCAAATTGGACTTATACATCATATAAGAGCCATCAGATCCAACTTTGGTTCTATAACCCATTTGCATTGCACTAGTTTCCTCTTGGGAGGAAGAGGGACCAAATCCCAAGTTTTGTTCTCATGGAGGGATTTCATCTCTTCTTGCATGGATATTTTCCACCTTAGGTATTTAGATGCTTCTAAGTATGAATTTGGATCAGATCCAACCATCAAATAACATGCATCACTCAGATCAGAATCACAACATGCAAAAGAAATGTGAAATCGAGATCTAGTTTTCCTAACATCTTGAGGATCACTAGCAGCTTGAATTGTTTTCTCAGCCCACTTGGGCCTTGAGGGAGGATCATGATCAAAATCCATATCATCATCATATTCAGAAATATAAGAATCAGAAACATCAAAGGAAGAACCACTACTTACATCATCATCAAGAAGAGGATATGTGCATTCCCCATCACCTTGTTCTGTAGCTTGCATGAGGAGCTCTTCTTCTTGGAATTGGACACTTCCTTCGATGAAATTTTTGAGAGTGGATGGATCAAAGATCTTGTATCCCTTGGAATCCTATGCATACCAAACCATGATTGACTCCTAGCTTTGGGACTGCAAGGCCTTTCTCTTCTCTGGAGGAATTCTAGCCCAAGCCTTTGAGCCAAAAATTATGAAATGAGAGACATTGGGTTTGTGGCCCATCCAAGCCTCATATGGAGTCATGCCTTCCAAGTATTTTTGTGGTGCTCTATTCTGAACATATGCAGAACAATTCATAGCTTCATCCCATATCTTTGGAGACAAATACTTAGCCTCCATCATGCAATTGGCCATCTCCTTCAATGCTCTATTCTTGCGCTCTGCAACACCATTTTGCTGAGGTGTGTAGGGCACAAAATGTTGCATTTGGATGCCATTTTCTTCACAAAGATGCTGCATGTCCTTATTGACATACTCCCTTCCATTATCCATCCTCAATACCTTCATGAATCTCCCACTAAAGTTCTCCACCATGTTCTTGAAAACTTTGAAAAATTGGAAAACTTCAGATTTTTGCTTGAGAAAATACAACCAACAATACCTTGAGTAGTTATTGATGAAGGTGAGAACATATTTTCTTCAGCCATAGGAGGGAGTGAGGAGTGGACCAATCAGATCATAATGTACTAAACCAAGAGTTTCAACGACTCTCCTTGCCTTCCCTTTCTCATACTTCTTCTTAGCATGCTTCCCAACAATGCACACTTTGCAAGTGCCATTGGAAAATCTGATTTGTGGAAGCCCTTCAACCATCTCTTCTTTGATCAATGCTTGGAGATATCTATAGATGAGATGTCCAAACATCTCATGAAATAGATTTCTGACTTCATTACCATGTGACAGAAGTGCATTTGAGGAAGAGAACCCAAGAAAATGTGAGAACTTGTACATCTTCATATCATGGTCTGCAACACCCATTGCAACAATTTTTTCGATGGAAATTTCTGATATCTGCACATCAGTCTGAGTGAAGATCACTCTCTTGTCTACACCAATGTGTGTCATCTAATATACAGAGAGTAGGTTGGCTGCAAGATTAGGTACATACAGCACATTGCTGAAATACCCATTTTCCATAGAGATTTTCCCAATGCCATGAGTAGGGATTTCTGAGTCATCTCCCATGCGAATGGAGGGACCACTATAAGGAGAAAGAGTAGAGAATAAATATCTTAAAGAAGCCATGTTCCTTGAGGCACCTAAATCAATGATGAACAAGGATGACTGAGATGTACTAGCCACCAAATCATGGCACCTCTCCTTGTCTTCAGAAACACCCTCTTTCTTCTTGGAGCTTTTAGGAAGGGGAAGGTTGTTTTTCTATAGGAGATGGGTCATGATGTCTAGGGTTTTCTTCATGCATGAGCTCTCTAGATGAAATCCCCTTTGACAATAGTTGCAGTTAGTCTTCTCCTTCTTCTTTCCTTTGTCTTTGATAGGATTTGAACCCCCATCAGTGAATTTGGGTCTCTCATCCTTCTTCTTCTTCTCTTGTGGTTTCAGCCCCTTGGGTTTTTGCTTGCCTCTTCCATTTTTCGAATCTCTAGCTGCAAGTACTTGGTATTTTTGCTTGATGGTGCCCATCAAGACCAACTTGTCTTTCTCTTGGGTTAGCATCTCCATGAAATCAGCCAAAGATGGCATCTTCTAGTTTCTAACTGTGAGCTTTGTGTAGTTGAATGTAGAGACAAAAACTGAGTACTCAGGACCTAGTTTTGAGAGAATGGACAAGATCAACTGTTCTTCCTTCTTGTCAATACCACATTGCTTGATTTACAAGACCAATCTCTTGAACTTGGTGAAGAAATCCTAGATGGATTCAAAATTTCTTGGACTCACTGAGATCAACTCATTCTCAAGTTGAGTCCCTCTCAACTCATCAGTCTTCCCAAATAGAGACTCAAGCTTGAGCCAAACTTCATTGGGTGTAGCTAGAATTTCCATATGAAATAGGAGGTCTCTCGAAATACTGAGGCAAAGGAGGATGAATGCTTCATCCATTCTGTTAAAAAACTTCGATTTCTCCACATCAGAGTTTGGCTCAACCTCTATGCCCATTGTGATCCTGAAAAGACCCTTGGATCTCAGCAAAATCACCATTTCAGTCTTCCAATTGAAATAGTTGAAAGGAGTGAGCAGATTTGGGTGAGATGGCTCCATCTTCTTCTGTTGCTTGCGCACTGTGTGACAATGGTGCTCTTGAAAACCTGCAAATGAAAAATCTCAACACTCAGGAGGGATCTACACTTAAAAGATTTGAACTTTGTTTGATAGTGGGTACATTCGGGAGAGCATCACACCCTGGATAGACTCCAATGGATTTCTCCAATGGCTTCAATGCAATGGTTCCGGGGACTTCTGTGGTTTCTCCACTGCTTCTGGCACACCACTAAAACGGTATCTAGTTTTAATAGTAGCTCCAAGAGCTCTGATACCATGAAAAATCTATGACACAGTAGGATCTAGCTACCATGGATTCCTCACAGTTGAATCATTTCACTCATTGAGCAAGAAACAAGTGCAAACATGTTACAGAATGAACAAATGATCAACTTTCCAGAAAACACAAATGATCAAATATTGAGATATTATTAACTGTACAACCTTATGAAATAGATTGGTTCATCCTTATATACAAAATAGGAGGAAAAATATCCACTTGGAGTGTCCACACTTAGCTAGCTTAGATTTACCACAATCCCCCCTAGGTTGACCAAATGGTTTCCAAAATAACCCGAACAGGTTCGAATTATGCATGTGAACATTGGATAAACATGGGGAACCAAGATGGAGCTCAAACATGTGAAGGAGATGGATGGGTGGAAGTTAGGTAGGCTAGGATATGCCAAAAACAACGAAAAATGGGATAAATGACTAGGTTTAGTGTATGGGTTCCTTTGGTCAAAACAACTTCCTTAAAACAGGGGATAATGGTGCATTGGGAATGTTGGGGCAATGAATGGTTGGATAAGCATGCCTAGCAACTA
Source organism: Larix kaempferi (assembly GCA_027924585.1). Taxonomy (NCBI): domain Eukaryota; kingdom Viridiplantae; phylum Streptophyta; class Pinopsida; order Pinales; family Pinaceae; genus Larix; species Larix kaempferi. Next base: position 9,498,863 of record BSBM01000672.1, on the reverse strand, counting down.
GTTTGACTACCTCTTTGGCCCATACTTTGGCCCAAACCAAGTAATCTTGTTCACACTAGCCTATACAAGTTCTAGCCACTTTATAATAACCAGTTTCACACCTATGAGGCATTATTAACCAGTTTTAGCACCAAATAATCATAATTTAATTAATGATTAAGGTACTAAGGTACAATATTGCTCTAACAACCATCACCATCATCATCAACATCTTCATCATCATCACCATCATCATCAACATCAACTTATTCATCATCATCACCATCATCATCAACATCATTATCATCATTGTCATCTCTAGTTTCCTCATCAACATCTCCATCATCATCATCTTCATCATCATCATCATCTTCATCACCATCACCATCACCATCACCATCATCATCAACATCTTCATCATCATCACCACCATCATCATCGTCAACATCTTCATCATCATTGTCATCTCTAGGTTCCTCATCAACATCTCCATCATCATCATCTTCTTCATCATCATCATCGTCATCTTCATCACCATCACCATCACCATCATCATCAACTTCTTCATCATCATCGCCCTCATCATCAGAATCAACATCTTCATCATCATTGTCATCTCTAGGTTCCTCATCAACATCTCCATCATCATCATCTTCTTCATCATCATGATCATCATCTTCATCACCATCACCATCACCATCATCATCAAAGTCTTCATCGTCATCACCATATTCATCATCATTTCCATCTCTAGGTTCCTCATCAACATCCCCATTATCATCATCTTCTTCATCATCATCATCTTCATCACCATCACCATCACCATCATCATCAACGTCTTCATCATCATCGCCATCATCATCATCATCATCAACATATTCATCATCATTGTCATCTCTAGGTTCCTCATCAACATCTCCATCATCATCATCTTCTTCGTCATCATCATCTTCATCACCATCAACATCACCATCACCATCACCATCAACATCTTCATCATCATCATCACCATCATCATCATCATCAACATATTCATCATCATTGGCATCTCTAGGTTCCTCATCAACATCTCCATGATCATCATCTTCTTCGTCATCATCATCATCATCTGCATCACCATCACCATCATCATCAACGTCTTCATCATCATCACCATCTTCATCATAATCACTATCTTCATCATCATTGTCATCTCTAGGCTCCTCATCAACATCTCCATCATCATTATCTTATTCATCATCATCATCATCATCATGATCACCATCACCATCAGCATCATCATCAACGTCTTCATCGTCATCACCATCATCATCATCATCACCATAAGTGCCCGGTCGACGATTTTGAAAATTTGACCCCAATGTGCAAAACTTGCACACTCTCGTACTGAGCAAAATCCTAGTTTCCAAAATGGACCTACAATATGACACCTGGGCCGTGGGACCAGAGGATAGGTGCCTAGCACTATCCCGACGTCTTGAATCCAATAGAGTCAAGAATTTGTCGATCCGAGCCACGGTTGTCAATCTACAGCTCGTTCCATGTCGCATCCAAAAGGCCTTCAGGGACACCTGCTAGATACCTAACGGGGGCATAGAATTCCGACCGTGCAACAAAACCGGGTTTCGGGGAATCCTGCAAGTGTTTCTAGGAAGGTTCCAGCTGGGAACACTAGCCATAGGTGCCCGGTCGACGATTTTGCAAATTTGACCCCAATGTGCAAAAATTGCACACTCTCTTACTGAGTAAAACCCTAGTTTCCAAAATGGACCTACAATATGACACCTTGGCCATGAGACTGGAGCATAGGGATACCCCTAGAACTACCCCAACATCTTGAATCCAACGAAGTCGACGGTTTGTCGATCTGAGCCACTATCGTCATTCTATAGCTCGTTACGTCTCGCATCCAAAAGGCCTTCAGCGAGACCTACTAGATACCTACCCGGGGAATAGAATTCCAACCGTGCAACAAAACTGGGTTCCAGGGAGTCCTACAAGTGTGTCTAGGAGCGTTCCAGCTCAGAATGCTAGCCATAAGTGCCCGGTGGATAATTTTGCAAAGTTGACCCCCGTGTGCAAAAATTGCACACTCCCTTACTGAGCAAAACCCTAGTTTCCAAAATGGACCTGCAAGGTGACACCCGAACTATGGGACCAAAGGAGAGGGACACCCCTAGCACTATCTCGATGTCCTAAATCCAACAGAGTCGATGGTTCATCGATTCGAGCCATGGTTGTCATTCTATGGCTCATTCGGTCTCGCATCCAAAAGGTTTTTAGGGACACCTGTTGGATACCTGCCGGGGGCATAGAATTCCAACCTTGCAACAAAACTGGGTTCCGGGGAGTCTTGCAAGTGTGTCTAGGAAGGTTCCAAGTGGGAATGATAGCCATAAGTGTCTGGTCAACGATTTTGCAAATTTGACCCTAATGTGCAAAAATTGCACACTCCCTTACTCAGCAAAACCCTAGTTTCTAAAATTAACCTACAAGATGACACCTAGGCCACAGTACTAGAGGAGAGGGGTACCCCTAGCACTATCCCGACGTCCTGAATTCAATGGAGTCAATGGTTTGTTGATCTAAGCGATGGTTTTCATTCTATGGCTCATTCTGTCTCGCATACAAAAGGCCTTCAAGGACACCTGTTGGATACCTACCGGGGGCATATAATTCCAACCGTGCAACAAAACTGGGTTTCGAGGAGTCCTGCAAGTGTGTCTACGAAGGTTCTAGATAGGATCACTAGCCATAAGTTCCTGGTGGATTATTTTGCAAAGTTGACCTCCGTGTGCAAAAATTACACACCCCCTTACTGAGAAAAACCCAAGTTTCCAAAATGGACCTATAAGATGACACCTGGGCCATGGAACTAGGGGAGAGGGGCACCCCTAGCACTATCCCGATGTCCTGAATCCAACAGAGTCGATGATTTGTCAATTCGAGCCACAGTCATCATTCTATGGCTCATTCCATATTGCATCCAGAAGGCCTTCAAGGACACTTGCTGGATACGTACCGGGGGCATAGAATGATGACCGTGCAACAAAATTGGGTTTCGGGGAGTCCTGCAAGTGTGTCTAGGAAGGTTCCAGCTGGGAATGCAAGCCATAATTTCTCGGTGGATTATTTTGCAAAGTTGACCCCTGTGTGCAAAAATTGCACACTTTCTTACTTAGCAAAACCCTAGTTTCTAAACTAGACCTACAAGGTGACACCTGGGCTATGGGACTAGAGGAGAAGGGCACTCCTACTCCTATCCTGATGTCCTGAATCCAATGGAGTCGACGGTTTGTCGATCCGAGCCACGGTATTCATTCTATGGCTTGTTCTGTCTCACATCCAAAAGGTCTTGAGCGACACTTGCTAGATACCTACCAGGGGCATAGAATTCCAACCGTGCAACAAAAGCGGGTTCCGGGGAGTCCTGCAAGTCTGTCTAGGAAGGTTCCAGCTAGGAACGATAGCCATACATTCTCGGTCGACTATTTTGCAAATTTGACCCCAATGTGCAAAAATTGCACACTCCCTTACTGAGCAAAACCCTAGTTTCCGAAATGGACCTACAAGATGACACCTTTGCCATGGGACCAGAGGCGAGGGGCACCCCTAGCACTATCCCGATGTCCTGAATCCAATGGAGTCGACGGTTCGCCGATCTGAGCCACAGTCGTTATTCTACGGCTCATTCCATCTCGCATCCAAAAGGCCTTTAGGGACACCTCTTGGATACCTACTGGGGGCATATAATTCCAACCGTGCAACAAAACCGGGCTCTGGGGAGTCCTGCAAGTGTGTCTAGGAAGGTTCCAGCAGGGAATGCTAGCAATAAGTGCCTGGTGGACGATTTTGAAAATTTGACCCCAATGTGAAGGCCATGCCAATCTTGCTCAAAGGGGCCATTTCTCATCCGAAGGCTTCCGGGTGGGCGTGGCCACCGTGGACATGTCCACAATGGCCATAAGTACCTATGGGAGATGATGGAACCCAATTCCACTTGTCAATTTGGGTTCCGTGCCCCTGGAACAAATCCTCAAAGTGTCCCCGAATGGCCCTAGGGTGCCGGACCAAGATCCCCGCAACACCCAAATTGTGGCTCTCGTTGCAAATCCATCGATTTCGATGGATCCGGGACACCAAATTTTAGCTATGGGAGCCATGACAACGTGCCCCCAACCCCCAGAAATGGTTCTAATGAGTAATCTATGGATCTAGGGTTTTGCTCCATGAGGGCCATTCCAAATTCGCTCAAGAGGGACATTTCTCATTTGGAGGCTCCCGGGCATGCATGGCCACCGTGGACACGTCCGTAATGGCCATACGCACCTGTGGGAGCTGACGGAACCCAAGTACGCTTGCCGGTTTGGGTTCCATTCCCCCAGAGCAAATCATCGAAGTGTCCCTGAAGGGCCCTGGGGTGCCGGACCAAGATTTCCATAGCAACCAAACCGTGGCTCTAGTCACAAATCCATCGATTTCTGTGGATCCAAGACGTTGGGTTTCAGCTAGCCCCCCCCCCCCCCCACACCATGACTCAAAGACCCGGAAACATTGCCAATGAGACATCTTTGGAGCTAGGGTTTTGCTCAGTGAGGGCCATTCCAATTTCACTCAAGGGGGCCATTTCTCATCCGGAGGCCCCTAGGCAAGCGTGGCCACCGTGGACAGGTGGAGGTGGCTATTATGGACCTATCCACAGTGGCCACGAACGCCCGGGTGTTACAACGTAATTTTCCACCTTGTGAGCATCAACACTCTTTGGCCTTCAGGATCCATTTCACTGACTCATATGCACTTTATGTCCTTCAGAAACACTTTTTCCCTATTTTTTTTCCTGTACGCTAATTGTTCCACTTTAGCCAGCACACATGCGAGCTGTTCCACTATAGCCCGTAGGTGCCAAGTAAAATGGTAAAAGTCACTAGAAAATTACTTTTTACTCCCAAAAAGCGGTCTTAGGGTGACCTTTGTCCCTCCATTTTCCTCGAAATGCCTCGATGTGTCCTTTAACTTACCTTTAGAAGGCTATATATTGGGCTCTTATGGCATATGGAAGTGAGGATAAAGAGAGAGCAAGATAACTCTAGTGTATTTTTTCCGTGACTTGAGTCTACACTCATTGATCCTTGTTGCTATGAACTCCTTATGTTCACGTACCAAACTCCTATCCTAGTTTGAGTTTTCCATTACATGGAGGATTGAAGTGGTGGAGGCACAAGTGGAGAGACCCAGTTCTTGGTTTAGATTTGGTTGTCGGCAAGAGGTTGTATCACATTGTACTTCTTGTTATTCATTAATAGAAATACTCATATTATCATCCATTAATGTTGTGAATGTTGTTTATATTACATTGAGTTGCATTTACTTATGATATCATGGACCATTTCTATTGATGATGTTAATGTCTTTCATATATTATATGCACTTGTTGTGTATTGGCTATCAAGACTAATTTGTAGGTTCAATTGCATAAACTGAAAGCTTCAACGTGGATCTACATCGAATGTCCCGTTCAAGGTTGGTTATATTCTCCATTATCTTATCATTGTCCTTTATATAGCATTGCATTGGGAATTGAGTTATTTTCTGGTAGTCAGTTGTCTATTGTGGTCTGCCCCAAGCCATAGGAAGTGTTCTCCGTAACAGAAATGGCGACTCCGCTGGGGAAAACATCCATTTTTGGGGATTTTTAGGCATTTCTCATTTTTTTAGAGTTGTTTGTCGAAGCTCTATGTCATTTATTGGTCGTTGGGATACACTATAGAAAACTCGCTTTTTCTAGGCTATTGGACTCTTCTTTGGTTCGTTTTTCCTTCCCTGTATGCGGGTGAGCCTAGTTCTGCCCACATCTACCCACTTTTGTTTGCACTATTGCTCACGTCTACCCGCTGGTTTGGCCTATACAGTCGTGTACAACTATGGACTTGGTTGTTATATGACCTTTGGTTGTTGTTGGGTTGGTTTTGAATGTTCCTGACTCCTTATTGGCCTGATTCCTAACTGTTCTATGCCCTGTTCGTGACTAGAACTCCTCTCTTCTTTTGGTTTTGAGCCTTGTTGGTTTTGACCCATCCTTGAATTTTCTAGCTCATTACATTCGCTGAGTCTTACTGTTTCGGATCTGCTAGGTTGCCTTAGTGATCTCCTCTGCATTTATGTAACTAAATAGTGGGATTTTGCTTGCATTCTTCATTTCATTATATTGAAAAATACAAAAACATAGTTTTGCATTTTCCTTTTGCTTATAAGTGAAAAAAAATAAAAATTATGATTTGCATTTTGCATCTGAGTGCTTGTGCTTTCATCTAGGATCTACTTGTGCATTGAAAATATAAAAGAGTTGCATTTTATTTCAAAACCATTGGATTGATTTTCATTCTAGTGGCATTGTTTTTATTGGATAGATGAGTCTAGAGTTTGATGATTGTGCATACTATTGAGTCATATACATCATTAGTTTCATGACCATATCCTTTGAGTAATCACAACCACCTAAAATTAACACTTAATCTTAAAGTTGATTAGAACAATTTTTATTTATAGGGTACACCAACTAGTATAGGTTTAGAGTCTTGGAATAGATCATTGTGAGTTAACAATCCAAGACTACTAGACGAAACATTATGTGTCTGACTAGGGAGTGGTGAAATCCATGGTATACATCGGTGTTCTCAGGAAGCTCTACTCAGACCAGAGTTAAGCACGAGGTCATGGGAGGTTGGTTGCGGAGATATCCCTCCAATATTGGCTGAACATGGGAGATATTTCCAGGATTTGTTCATATTTGGGGGTACCAGAGGTTTGTCCTCTTATGCTTCGGGCTTAGATACCCTGCCCATACGATGGATCCCACCTACAACTGTCCCCCTAAGCATTGGTTATATTGCGGTGACCATAGTTTCCTTACCTAGGTATAACTTAGGGTGCTTGCAGTTGTTATGATGTATGTATCCTAAGTCAGGTAGGGGTTGGATAGCACAGTTGTTGTTTTATAGGGACTTGACCCTGTGCACGCAGTGAATCCTGAGAACCTTTATAACTGATTCTGTTACCTCCAGCTATAGTTTAGGAGTCTCAAGCCTCTCCTAGGTGAGACATACCAGCTGTAGTGTCAGGAGCTCATTTAGCCACTCTCTTTGTGTGCATTTGGATGTAGTTTCTCTAGGTGTGTGCTCTTGATTTTCTGTTTCGATCGATAGTTTGGCTGTTGGGGGACGCTTTGATTTTATAGTCTCTTCAGAGATATCATGGTGCGAGGTCCTACTCTCCGTCGATCTTGTCGGTTGGCTACTTTACCAGCCACCGAGGTTACACTCCATGTTAGTAGGGGACGCCGGAAGGCCCTCTCAGATTCTTCTGATTCTTACGAAGCATATCGTACTGACTTCATGACTGCACATTTAGGCACGGGAGAAATCCCTATGACTCCGTCAAGTAGAGTCAAACACACTTCAGACACCCCTACTCCTAGAGAGGCAGGGGGGGGTGATCCACTCGAGACACAACCTAGTTTGTTTGGTCCGGATCCACCCGAGGACAACCCGTTCGATCCTTTGAATCCACATAATTTCCTACACGAGATTCCAAACTTGCATATTAAAACAAGCCCTGCAACCACTATGAATGCTACCCCGTTCTCTTTTGGTAAGCCTGATTACAAGATAGTTGATCCATTCACTATGTTTGGTAGTCATGCTAGCATTGGTCATGGTGTTGACAACAGTGCACCAATTGGGGGAAATACCCTTGTCGGGGGCACCACATTTTCTACTCACACACATGATACGGGGATCGGTCATATCCCTCATAACAATCCAAATGTTGGAGGAAGGCCGCCTCCTAGGACTACCCATCTTAATAGGAACATTGTTCACAATAGGACTCTCCATCCACAGTTCAATACATATGCCTCTATCCATCAACCTAGGACCACGTTTGCTAATGTTAACAATCCTCCTATTGATGGGGGTGGACACATACCATATAATTTTACGACTGCTCCTGCTACTAGTAATGCTAATGTAGGAGGTGGGAGAAATACCTTATACTCATGGTCACAACACCACCACTCCTGCTACTAGTAATGCCAAAGTAGGGGGTGGGAACATACCTTATAACCATGGTCATTACAACAAGGTTCCCACTACAAGTAATACTTATATGCCCCATAATTATGGTGGTAACCCTTATTATAATACAGTCGGTGCTGGCTCTCATTACAACCCACCTCAATACGGTGCTCATAATGCATATATACCTGCTTACCCTCACATGGGTCAGTTTGGAGGAGGTTATCAACCTTATAATCATGTTCATGGTAACGGTTATGGTCAATCCTATCCTTCAAGTTTATACAATCAACCTTTTATGGGAGCTTATAATCAATCTTTACAACCGCAACTCCCGTTCCTTGCTCAACTGAATCTTTCGGATCTTTTGAAGCTCATGAATGATCTGGTTTGTCACAATCCTAATTGGCCTCTAGTCCCTACCAAGTTTTATGGGAAGAGTGGTGAGGATCTGGGTGATCACATCACAACTTTTCACCTTTGGTGCTCATCCAACTCATTAAATCACGATTCCCTTTGTTTGAGACTATTTCAATGCACCCTCACGGGGACAGCCGCAAAGTGGTATGTTGAGTTGCTTGGGGGCACGTATAAGGGTTTCAATGAGATGGATTTGGTTTTCTTGGATCATTTCCAGTTGTCGGTTTGTTACGATACTGGTACTGAACTTTTGTCTACCTTCCGCCAGAATAAGGCCACACACATTTTTTACCACGTTCAAGAGTGGCGTCAACGGAAGAGGTTACTGAAATCCAACATTCCTCCAGAGTTTTTGTTGGAATGGTTTCTCAAGTCTTTACTTCCATATATTGCTAAGGACGTTTCAATTTCTGGCATCTTGTATGACATTATTCCTGACGCACCGCGAACATGACATGAGCCCAAGTCAATTCCTGGACCACATGTCGATGGCATTGTTGGATCCGCAAGTACTCAACCCGTATATTTGGTTGCTAATCAAATGCAAAAAATTATGCTTAACCAATCTACTCCCGGACAGGTTCACACCTTTTCCACTTCCACCCCATCGTCTGATGTACACACTGTGCAATCGAAGAACCCATCGGGTAACCAGCAGCCTGGTGGTAAGAAGAAGGGGAGAAACAACCATAAGGGTGGAAAAAATGGGAACAATGGTAGTAATTGTAATACTTCTCGGAAAGAGAATACCAACCCTCCTCGGGAAGGTGGAAATGCTTGTGGGGACCGTAAACCTAGGCGTAAAGTGAAATTCCCTAGCAAGCTTTGTGGGGAAGATCATATTACTCACTTGTGTCCTTGAATCAAAGAAGCATCGAAGCATCTAGCACAGAGCCTAGATGTGTTAAAATATCCCCTTCCTCATCATCAGAACATGGCTTTGCATGCTCCCGCTATTGGTTACATACCTAATAAGACTACAACGTCTTCCTCCAATACTAGTGGCTATGGATGAGTGAATATGGTCCAATCAGAGGTTAGTGCTGCTACTCACCAATGCGATTATGGTGCACCACAACCGAATATGGGGAATGAGCCTCCTCCTCCTCCTGAAACTTCCTTGCATATCGAGAAGCCCTCTATTATGCCGCAGATACCGAAAGGTTTTCTCAAGTGCTCTATGCATAATCCCAATGTTCGAGCCACCCAAAACTACTCTATTGTAGAATATTTGGGTCAAACTCCGTGTGCCATGTCGGCTCTCGAAGTTTTACATGCGTGTCCTTCTCAAAGGCATGCCCTTTTGAGTGATTTAGGAGTTCGGGATGGGGGAATTCCTAACATTATCAAGTTTGATACTACTGATGTCCAACCTCACTTACCTTACCATGTGGCTTTTCAAATCCATGTGGAGTGCCTTCAGAATTTCGTCAAGAGAATGGTGATTGACGAAGGTGCTTCTGTGTCAATGATGTCTTTATCTTGTTGGAAAGCTCTTGGCTCTCCTCCCTTATCCAATTCTATGACCATGCTCACTGCATTTGACGGTCGATCATTTAAGCCACATGGGATTATCCCTTCCCTTCTTGTCCTCTTGGGAGGGAAACCCGTGCCTATTGAAGTCGAGGTGGTTGATGCACCCATCGGCTACAACCTTCTCTTGGGTAGGAATTGGATGTATGCTATGAAAGTGGTTGCGTCCACTGTGTTCAGAGTTATTTGCTTTCCACATGAAGGCAAGATTATGATAGTCGACTAGCTGGATTTCGTTAGTCCTTATTCCACAGCATCCACGGGATCAATGGTCCCCCAAGTTATAGATTATTTGCCAGAAACTGGGAACATGGGTGTCAGATTGTACCCCTCATTGTTGGGATCTTTTGATTTCCCTTCATCCATTTCTTTTATTGGAACCATTTTTGATAATGCAGCTCCCCCATTGAATAATGTACCTTTTCAGACATCATATTTCGGTGATAAGTGGAATCTACCTTCCATGAGTTCCCCATCTGGAGACATTGCGCATGGTGGAATGGCTATGCCACTATCTTCTGCTGAGCTTGCATATTCAGATATTCAACAAGCCACTATAGAGCTGGATCTTTCCTCTTCCTGGATAGAGGAGGAAGATCCCGTTATGTGCCCGCACAGGCAGTCAACCCATCTTGTTCACATGAATGCCTTGATGGTACTCTACCTTTGGATGAATATTTTATCGAGTCCATGCATGGTAATGACAAGCCTTGGGAGGATTTATATCATAGATATCATTCCCTTCCCACCCTCGGTCTTATTGAACAAGATGATCCTATAATACAACCTTCCATCCATTTGGATTTGGATCCAGTCACAGTCTCGTCCAGCCCTAGTTTGACATTTGAGTTTGATGAGTCTTTGAGATCTCCTATAGATCCGCAAATCGGTGCCCCTGAAGAGTTTGATTCTATTTCTAGAATTTCCAACTCCCGTGATGATGAATTTGCTCCTGCAGATTCCTTCATATCCTTCAACTTTTCTCTTCATTTTGAAGATGATCATTTTGATCCCTCAGGTATTGGTACTATGGCACCTTTAGTGGTTAGCTCTACTTGCGTTATGTCTGAGGTTTACAATAGTGAAGTTGAAAATGTTTCTACCGCAGTGACATGTATCAGATTTTTCTTTACGTACGTTTTGAAGATGATCTTGGTACTTATGTTTCTTGGAGACAGGATTCTTAGCTAGACTTATACTTGTTTACTGGTCCTTTTCAAAATTTGCTTTGGACATGGTAGGCATATTTGGAACCTTGCATATAGGTTTAGGCCTCCCAATTGTTATGATCCATTTGAACTTTTTTCCATCCGAATTCACAGACACACCCTGAGTGTCCTTATCTTGCTCATGTTCCTTGCATTATGCATTGCTTTGTTCCATGCACTTGGAACTAGTCTCGCATGTCCCTGACACTCGTCTGCTCCCATTATGAGCATTCTTCCACCTTTACTCCGAGCTTGTTAAAAACAGTAAGGAGGTTACGAGCATTCTTCCATCTCTCCTTTGAGCTCGTTAAAAACAGTAAGGAGGTCATGAGTTTACTTTTTTGGGCTCATTAAACCTTTACGAAAAAGATTTTTATAAAGTCTTTTTTAAGCCCTTGTTAGACATTTTCAAATCAAACAAGACTGCTGAGTATACTTGTCATTTCAGACTCGTTAAAGGATTTGAAGTGACATTCACTTAGATATAAGTTTACCCCTTTTCTGGCTCTTTGTGGATTAATTATGAAAAAGGTATACTCTAGCCATACGTGACTAGAAGAGTTCTTCTCTCATTGTTTTACACTTTTTTCGGGTGAGGAGACTAACTTTACGAAAAAGGACTCCCCTTTTATGTCAAGTTGTGATTGCATTACATTATCTTGCTTGCCGCTTAAGCCTTGTGCCAGCTCCTGCTTACTCACTTATTAGCCATGTGCCTGAGCACTTTCCCTAATGAGCCTTGTAGAGCTTTCATTTTCCTTTCATAGTTTGATGACCCTTTACCCTAAGGGAACACCCCCCCGAGTGTCCACATCCTGCACATGCTTCCTTGCATTGATCATAGGTATGTTCCACTGCTTGGAACTAGTTTGCTCGCTACTTGACACTCATTCCCTCATTTGTTGTACTATAAGCAATTTTTTTCTTTTTCAAGTTTTCCAAATATGAAAAAGACCAAAAAAATAAAATATTCCAAAAAGCCGGACGGGAGAATATTTACTTCTTATTGTTGGCAGTTGTTGTGTTGCCTTTGAACAGAGCATTCATTCCACTCCATACATTATGAGTCGGGACTATAGTAGGACCTTAGGAGCTATACTCATTTCTCAGTTTTACTCCATTGATTGGTTAAGCTTCTAGTCACTATGGAGCCCTTTTGTTGATGCATCCTGCATTGCACAGTCTATATCGAATCTATGTTGCCTGAGTCTACCCATCTCCTCATGCTCTTGTTCAAAAGAAGTCCTAAAACCAGAGTCAGCCACTCCTCAGATCTCTTGACTATTGCATGTCGACGATCCTTATTGAGTCAGTCCGTTTCACCTGAGTTCTTCCAAATCTTTCAGCATAGCTTTTACCTCGTGCAGGTTGATGGGGGATGCATTAATGCCCTCCTTCTAGCAATTTTCATTCCGTCGACATCAACCCATTTATTCTGGAATTTGAGACTTAGAGTTCGGTTGAGTACCTTGAGGCTTGCAGTCATCAGTGGTAGGTTCTCTCACCATCGACAGTTTTTGGAATACATCAATGTCCCCTGATCGATGGATTCATCTTAGTGTTCGACTTCAACACATCTATTCACACTCTGATGATTGTACTCTATGCCTTGATGCCCGATTTCATTATTGGTGGGTTATCTTGTGTCTGTTAACGGTATACATCATTGACAGGTAATCAGATGATGTCACATCAGGTTCAACCTCAACATCTTTATTCACTTGATGGGACTTGCACCGTAGATGATTTGTGTATAAGACCCCAGGCGATAGTGGCATTCATTATGCTACTTATGAGCATGACTTTACATCTGAGATATCATCTCTCAGATATCAGCAGTTTGTACCTCCAGTTTGCACCAGTTGTTTCCTTTTAAGTAGGGAACCATATATTACTGTAGAGGGATCATAGCTATGATCACTTATGACATATATACACTATATACTGCCTATTCATGGCCGTTGTACTAGCTTGTTGTACTATACCGACATGTATTCAGAGATATTATTGTATTATGACGAGTGAGTTTCTCCTTACACTTGTGTCTCCATCACTCCACTTTTGATATTTATAATGTATTTCGGCCATTGTAGCACCATTCTCTGACCTCACACATTAGGGGGCATCTGTTACAAGGTAATTTTCCACCTTGTGAACATCAGCACTCTTTGGCCTTCAGGACCCATTTCACTGACTCAGATGCACTTTATGTCCTTCAGAAACACTTTTTCCCTATTTTTCTTCTTGTACATTAGCTATTCCACTTTAGCCAGCGTGTACACGAGTTGTTCCACTATAGCCCGCAGGGGCCAAGTAAAATGGTAAAAGTCACTAGAAAATTACTTTTTACTCCCAAAAAGCAGTCTTAGGGTGACCTTTGGCCCTCCATTTTCCCTAAAATGCCTCAATGTGTCCTTTCACTTACCTTTGGAAGGCTATATATTGAGCTCTTATGGCATATGGAAGGGAGGAGAAAGAGAAAGGAAGATAACTCTAGTGGATTTTTGCCGTGACTTGAGTCTACACTCATTGATCCTTGTTGTTGTGAACTTCTTATGTTCACCTACCAAACTCCTATCCTAGTTTGAGTTTGTCGTTACATGGAGGATTGAAGTGGTGGAGGCACAAGTGGAGAGACCCAGTTCTTGGTTCATATTTGGTTGCCGGTAAGAGGTCGTATCACATTGTACTTCTTGTTATTCATTAATAGAAATAGTCATATTCTCATCCATTAATGTTGTGAATGTTGTTTATATTACATTGGGTTGAATTTATTTATGATATCATGGACCATTTCTATTGATGATGTTAATGTCTTTCATATATTATATGCACTTGTTGTGTATTGGCTGTCAAGACTAATTTGTAGGTTCAAGTGCATAAACTAAAAGCTTCAATGGGGATGTACATTGAACGTCCGGTTCAAGTTTGGTTATATTCTCCATTATCTTAGCATTGTCATTTATATAGCATTGCATTGGGAATTGAGTTATTTTCTGGTATTCAGCTGTCTGTTGTGGTCTTCCCCAAGCCATAGGAAGTTTTCTCTGTAACACCAGGGGTATCTAGATGAGAAATGGCCCCCTTGAGTGAATTTGGAATGGCCCTCAATGAGCAAAACCCTTGCTTCGGAGATGGCTCATTGGCACCATTTCTGGGTCTTCGAGTCACACTATGGGGGGGCCCTAGCTGAAACTCGGCGTCCCAGACCCACCAGAATCCATGGATTGGAGAACGAAGCAATGATTTGGCTGCTACGGGAATTCTAGTCGAGCACCTTGGGGCCATTCAGGGACACTTTGAGGATTTTCCCCCGAGCCACGAAACCCAAACCGGCGAGTGGACTTCGATTCCGTAGGTTTCCACATGTCCACGTGGCCATTGTGAACCTATCCATGGTGGCCACACACACTTGGGGGCCTCCGGATGAGAAATGGACTCGTTGAGCGAATTTGGAATGGCCCTCAATGAGAAAAACCCTAACTCCGGAGATGGATCATTGGCACCATTTTCGGTTCTTGAGGCATGGTGTGAGGGGTCCCCTAGCTTAAACCTAGCATACCACACTGATCAAAGTCAATGGATGCACAAATGGAGCCACGGTTTGGGTGCTATGGGCATTCTAGTCGGGCACACCGAGGCCATTCAGGGACACTTTGAGGATTTGCTCCGGGGCCACAGAACCCAAATCGACGAATGGAATTGGATTCCGTTGGCTTGCATAGGTCCACATGGCCATTGAGGACCTATCCACAGTGGCCATGCATGTCCGAGGGCCTCTAGATGAGAAATGCCCCCCTTGAGTAAATTTGGAATGGCCCTCAATGAGCAAAACCCTAGCTCCAGAGATGGCTCATTGGCATCATTTTCGGTTCTTCAAGTCATGCAGTGGGGGGTCCCCTAGCTGAAACTCAACGTCTTGGACCTACTGGAATCGAGGGATTCACGAACCGAGCCACGATTTGGCTACTACGAGAATTCTAGACGGTCACCCCGGGGCCATCCAGGGACACTTTGAGGATTTTCCCCTGGGCCACGGAACCCAAACCGGAGAGTGGACTCGGATTTGGTAGGATCCCATAGGTCCACATGGCCATTTTGGACTTGTCCACGGTGGCCAAGCACGCCCGGGGGCCTCCGGACGAGAAATGGCCCCCTTGAGCGAATTTGGAATGGCCCTCACTGAGAAAAACCCTAGCTCCAAAGATGGCTCATTGGAACCATTTCCAGGTCTTTAAGGCATGGTGTGGGGGGTCCCCTAGCTGACACCCGACGTCCTAGACCTACCAAAATTGATGGATTTGCGAACAGAGCCACGATTTGGGTGCTACGGGAATTATAGTCGGGCACCTCAAGACCATTTAGGGACACTTTGAGGATTTGCTTTGGGGCAATGAAACCCAAACCGGTGAGCGGACTTGGATTTTTTTAGCTCCCACAAGTCCACATGGCGATTGTGGACCTGTCCACATTTTCCACACAAGCCCGGGGGCCTCTGGATGAGAAATGCCCCCCTTGAGAGAATTTGGAATGACCCTCACTAAGCAAAACCCTAGCTCTGGAGATGGCTCATTAGCACCGTTTCTGGGTCTTCGAGGCAGGCTATAGGGGGTCCCCTAGTTAAAACCCGGTGTCCCAGAACCACCATAATCAACGGATTCACGAATGGAGCCACAGTGTGGGTGTTGCGGGCACTCTAGTCAGGCACCCCAAGGCCATTCAAGGACACTTTGAGGATTTGCTCCGGGGCCATGGAACCCAAACTGGTGAGTGGACTTGGTGTTGGGCCCAGAGCAAGTGGGGAATTTTTGTGCAAGTCAGATTTTGGAACTATGGATCTAAGCATAGTTTAGCAGAAGTATTTTTGGACAAGTAAGTTTTGGGATGTTGCAAAGATGAGCGTAGTGCAGTGTCGGAGGAGCTGCGAGGTTCAGCGCTGCAAGGAGTATAGCACTGCGATGTGTCCAGTCTATGAAGGTTCGGCAAAGCAGAGTGTTGGACGAAAGATGACACGTATTCTGGTTGGACCATCAGTGGTCTATTTTTGGTAAAGATGCTGCATGAGCACCAAGCAGTGGGTAGGAGAAATACAGAAGGAAAGCGATTGGTCTTACATGCAAAGAACCACTACCTGAACTAGTCGCACAAGGCTGTTAGATGAAGAACGACTCAGTGAAAGTGACCTATTAACGTGCATGTGACAGGGAGGCTGATGGCAACGTGAAGCATTTGTGGAATATGACTATCACATTTCCACCCATCATACCAGTGCGATGGAGAGGATCATGATGCTAAAACCAGGCATATAGCCCCATACTTATTAAATAAAGCATTCACATAATATAAAAAGACATATGAAAATGTATAGATATAAGAAACATAGAAGAAATAGATTCAATTACACATCCATCGTACATTCAATATATTCACAAGATTCATCAATTAAAGACGATACAGAATTAACACAAGAGAGTATTTATCTTAAAGCAAAGTAGTCCCGAGCAACTGGCTATGCAACCGCAATGTTTCACCCAACCATAGGCCAATTGTGCTTGAATCTCACAACCAAACTGCCACCCCCAAGCTGGGCATGATTTCTACAAGGAACTAGGGAACAACAGACTCACACATAGCCAAACATACACCAAAATGAGCCAAGCCAATCTGCAATTGGGTTTATCAGGCTACTAAGGAAATGGAAAGGAATGAATTACTAAGCTAGTGGCTCATCCACAGAGCTATGGATACCCTCTGCAAGATTTATCTAGCTTGGTCTCGACAATACCTACACACCTGGCACAAGGAAGTATTCCCTTCAATATTACACAGTCCCTCAGGCCATACCTTCCATTCTAGTGTTCTTCAAGGTGTTCATAGAAGAGCAACCAACCCTTTTGATACTCTTGAGAGGCTACCTCCTCACTAGGTTTATCAAGCCAATTTTGGTCCACTTCCACTCCTAATTTTTGCTCACAATTTCAAACCAACACAGGGATGCACCCAACAACAAAAACACAACTGCTGAAAAAAACGTGGGCAACCAAAATGAACTGGTAGATGGGGAATAAACCCTAGGAGAGAAATTCGTTTTCAGAAAACGTTTATATGCATTCTAGCAGCCGAAACGACCTCTATAAACCCCCAAAACGTGACTCCCTTTTCCCTAGCCACTGTGCAACACAAAAATGAGTTCCCAGGCATGGAAAATATAGGAAAATGGTAGAAAACGTGAAGGATACGGACTCAACTAGCTCAGACTGCGTGAGAGAGAAAAGACAATGGGTGAAGAATGGCTTTGGGCACAATTTCGTGGGTGTTTTCTTGCCCAAGGAGACAAAATACGATTTCCCAGGTTGATGGCTTGACCATACACAAAATTGGCTGCCATACCTCTTCATTCCCAACGCATTAACTACCTCAACCAACTCTTGGAAGAATTAAATGATTGGGTGCATAAGTCAAAATGGGTAGTTGGGGTTCATTCATTGACATTTGGCTTATCACCATTGGCTCAAGGGTTTGAATAATTTCCCTCCCTATTCCTTGTAGAATCATGCCCCCATCTCTTTCTTGCATTGCACAGCTAGTTGTGGGTATTTCATTAAAATTGCATATTTACATGGTGTCTTCATTTACATTGTGCCTATCTAGCACAAGAACCATATGCATCTATTTTTAATTGCCGATACTTAAAATGATAAATCTATGGTGGGGCCTTGGCCTTGAGCTCCTCACCATGATTTAATGAAGATATTTATATCATTTACAATTTTAATGCAATAGGGTCGAAAATGGGGATGTGACATTCCCCTCCCCTTACATTAGCACTATCCTCAGTGCTCATCAAAATTGAACAAAAATGGATATGCCACTCTCATGGCATCCTCCATCTCCCAAGTGGCCTCATCGGGACCGTAGTGCTTCCATTGCACCTTTACCTGCCCGATGGCTCGGTTCCGAAGCAATGTTACCCTCTTGTCTAGGATGCGCAATGGATCGTTTTGGAACTCTCCCTCAGGTTCCACCTGGATCACATCCCAATCAATCACATGGTTAGGATCATGTACATATTTCTTAAGCAAAGAGACATGAAAAACATTATGAGCTCTAGTGCTAGCAGGAAATGCAAGTCTATATGCAACTGGCCCTATTCTTTCAAGCACTTCAAATGGCCCACAATATCTAGGTGATAGCTTGGCACAACTCCCAAGCTTCAAGGAATCCTTCCTTGGCTTCAGCCTAAGATACACATGATCCCCAACACTGAATTCCCTATGCACCCTATGCTTATCTGCATAGCTTTTATGTCTATCCTGGGATGCTTTTAAATTCTGCCTGATCTTTGCAACCTCTTGTTCCATTTCCTTAAGCAATTCTGGCCCAAGTACAATTCTGTTCACTGGATTGTCCCACGTCACTGGTGTCCTACACCTCCTGCCATACAAAGCCTCATATGGACTCATTCCCAATGATTTTTGCTGTCCATTGTTATATGCAAACTATACCAGGTGTAGACAATCCTCCCACTTGGATGGTTTGTCCATTACATACATATGGAGCATGTCTTCAAGCACCTGATTTACTCTTTCTATTTTCCCATCTGTTTGAGGATGGTATGCGGTACTAAATTTCAGCTGTGTACCCAAATCTACAAAGAGACTTTTCCAAAAATTGGAAGTGAACTTGGTATCCCTGTCAGAAATTATTGCCTTAGGCAACCCATGTAATCTGAAAATTTCCCTCATGAAAATATTTGCAATGGCATTGGCTTTATGTGTGGACTTAATCGGTATAAAATGTGTTGCCTTTGTTAACTTGTTCACCACAACCATGATGGAATCATGCTATCTCACAGTCATTGGCAATCCTGTAATAAAATCCATGGAAATTACTTCCCATTTCCATTCTGGAATTGGCACTGGGTGCAATAAACCTGCTGGGTGTTGGTGTTCAACCTTTACCTGTTGACATTTCATGCACTTGGAAATGTATTCAGCAATATCCTTCTTCATCCTTGGCCAGAAATAATATTTTCTTGCTATAGTAATTGTTTTCGAATACCCTGGGTGACCAGAGTATGGAGCTTTATGGATTTCATCCATAACAATCCTCCTCAAATATGCCACAATTGGAATATAGGCTCTATTCTTATAGGTAAGAAGTCCGTCTTCTTCCAAATGATATCCTTCATACCTTTTTTCAAGGTTTTGCTGCTGCAATTTGTCCTTTATCTACACATACACTTCATCCTCAGCAATATGGTTAACAATCTGCTGTCTCAAATCTGGTTGGCAAGTACTAAGCGTTGCCACATGCATTTCATGTACTTTTCTGCTGAGTGCATCAGCCACCTTGTTTTCTTTCCCTTTTATGTGTTTGATTTCAAAATCAAATTCACACAAAAATTCCAACCATCTAGCTTGCCTAGCATTCAAATTTGGCTGATCGAATAAGTATTTTAGACCACAATGGTCGGTCCTTAGCTCAAATCTCCTTCCCATTAAGTAATGCCTCCACATCTTCAGAGCATGTACTATGGCTGCAAGTTCTAAATCATGAGTAGCGTAGTTCTTATCATGCTCCTTCAACTTTCTTGACTCATAGCATACTACATGGTTGTCTTGCATAAGAACTCCTCCAAGTCCTTGACTGCATGCATCGGTACACACCATAAAGTCTTTTTCTGTGTCTGCAATCTTCAAAATTGGTGCACTCGTAAGAAGATTCTTCAACCGTTGGAAACTTTCCTCACATCTTGGTGACCATTCAAATTTTATTCCCTTCTTTTGCAAAGAAGTGATCAGGTTTGCGACCTTGGAGAATCCTTCGATAAACCTCCTATAGTAACTAGCAAGGCCCATAAAAAATCTCACATCTGTCACATTCCTTGGAGTTAGCCAATTCATAATGGCTTCAATCTTCTCAAGGTCTACAGATATTCCTTCATTTGAGATGATGTGACCCAAATAATGAATTTTATCTTTATAAAAGTCACATTTGCTCAACTTTGCATACAGCTTATGCTCTCTTAGTAATTGCAATGTCATTCTCAAATGTTCTTCATGCTCTTCTTCATTCTTAGAATAGATAAGAATGTCATCTAGAAAAACAAGAACAAACTTGTCCAAATACTTGCTAAAAACATTATTCATGAGACACATGAATGTAGCTGGTGCATTTGTGAGACCAAATGGTACCACCACAAACTCATAGTTCCCATACCTTGTTCTAAAGGTTGTCTTATGAATATCTTCCTCTTTGATTCTTACCTGATGGTAACCAGACCTCAAGTCAATCTTTGAAAATACCCTTGCTCCTTTCATTTGATCAAAAAGGTCATCAATTTGGGTCAATGGATATTTGTTCTTCACAGTGACTTTGTTCAACTGCTTGTAGTCAATACATAACCTGAGTGTTCCATCTGTCTTTTTCACAAATAGAACAGGTGCTCCCCACGGGGACACACTCGGCCTGATGTATTTATTTTCCAATAACTCTTGCAATTGCATTTTCAATTCTAGCAACTCCGGTTTACTCATCCTGTATGGTGTCTTAGAAACTGTTGTTGCTCCTGGCACAAGTTCAATTGTAAAATCAATGTCTCTCTTTGGAGGAATTCTTGGAATCTCATCCGGAAAAACATCTCTGAATTCTTGCAGTACATGATAGTCCTCCAATTTAAGAGTTTCATTTTTTGTTTCCTCCAAAACATGGGCTGCATACAATTGACAACCCTTTCTACAGAACTTTTTCAGCTGCATGGCTGAAACCTGCCTAACAGAAGTCACCTTTGGAATTCCTTTTACAATCCTTGGGTTTCCTTCTTCATCCATGCATTCAAATGTCTTATTGTAGCAGTCAAGTTTAACCATGTGTGCTTCCAACCAATCCATTCCAATGAGAATATCATAGGAACCTAGGGGTAAAATATTTAGATTTGCATAAGTGAATAGCCCATCCATCTCTAATGGACATTTCTATACAATTTCACTAACTTTTCTCTTGGTTCCAGTGGCTAGTTGAACTAACCAAGATTTTCTATGCTTTAATTTCTTAAAAGCACAAATCTCAACAATTCTAGGAGTGACATAATTGTGAGTAGATCCAGGATCAATCAAAATAGAAACAGATTGCTTAGCAATCTTACGTTCAACTTCAACCACAGTTGATTGATGATCTGCCTGGCAGTCTTCTAGTGCTGCATAGATTCTAGGGATTTTCCTCGCCACTTGACCCACAGTTTCAGCGCCCTGGATGTTGTGAACTTGACTTGGATTCCCATTCCGATGTGGATAGTTCCTAATCATGTGGTCCCCTCCACAACCCCAACATTGAAGTGGTTCTCTTGGCTCCCTTGGATCTCTTGGCTTGTCTCCCATCATCCTAGTTGGCTTAGTCACAACCTGTGATGGCTGCCTTTGCTGATTCCTGAATTGAGGAGGCTTGAACCCCTTCTTCCTTTGATCAAACTTTTTGTTTTTCTTATCCTTCCATGCCCTATGGAATTCTGGTTTGCTTTTGTTTTGATCAAAGCAATACTTGGCCTTTCTTATGGCCTCCTCTAGAGTTCGAGGTTCATCGAACTCAATTCTATCTTTATATGACTGGGGCAGTCCAATTAGGAAACACTGAATTTTCACCTTATCATCTCGAATATAGCTGACATACCTCAGCAGCTCCAAGAATTTGTTTGCATATTCTTCCATGGTCGATTCTCCCAATTTCAGCTCATGGAACTCTTTGATCTTATCATCATAGTACCTATCAGAGAGGTACTTCTGCTTGAAGTATTTCTTGAACTACTTCCACATGATATTTCTTTCATTGATCTTCCTCACTTGTCTGATTTGTTCCCACCATATAGATGCTCTTCCATTCAAGTTGAATATGGCTACCTTTGCCTTCATATTTCCACAGTATTCTTGGACTTGGAAATACTTTCTCATCCCAAGAATCCAAGCTTCAGCTTCTTGACCAGAATTTACCTCTCCATCAAATGTAGGAGGTTTTGCATTCTTAAATTCCCCATGCGAAGTATTCTTGTAGTGCCTCTTCCTCTTACTCCTATGGGATGAAGAGCTTGAATCCTCAATTGATTCCTCTGAGTCAGATGATCCATTAGAAGAGTTTTTAGGAACATATGTTCTGTCTGTAGAAACTCTTCTTGAGCTACTGACCCTCTTATGGGAATTCCTCCTAGAACTACTCCCACCACTTTCTACATTTGATGTCTGATGCCCAGAGTTTATTTTCCTTTGGACGTCTATTAAAATATGCAACATGGTTGCATTCAACTGATTTTGTTCTTCCTGAACTTTAATCATCCTTTCATTATCTTCTCTGCAACTTTGCAACTCCACCCTTAGGCTCCTCATGGTGGCTGCAATACCTGGAGGAGTCTCTTGATTTCTCCTCCCATTAGATTCTATTTCAGCATTTTCAACATGTATGTTCTCCCGCATGGCATCTGTCTCAGGCTCATAGGGATCTTGTGCATCATCCATGATGTTGACCCTCTTGGCCCAACCAAGACCAAATCTTTCCTACTGCCCTATATGGAATGCTTCCTGTGACTATGATTCTGCAAAATGTGTTTATAAACACAACTGTTAGCTGCATTATATTCTCAAAATTCATAAATTACTTGCATGTATATGGGAGAATCCTATATTGAAAACCCTATTCAATCATAGATTTTTCTCACAATCAATGACATATGAGGGGGTCGATGGGGGCCAAGGGGGATTTCCCCCTTGTGGCTTCCCTGCAGGGCGGGTTGAGGGCAACGCCCTCATTTTTTTTTTTTTTTTTGTAATTCGTCGATTTCACGCAATCTGGTGCATAAGTTTCATGGTGATTTTTCCATTTTCGACACTTGAAAATGTCACTGGAAAACTGCAGAAATCCTCTGTTTCAGTGAACTTCATCATTCTCTTCCAATCCATTGCAGATGAACTCGCTGAGTTTCTCTACCGTTGCGGACGAACTTGCCGAGTTTCTTCCACCGTTGCGGATGAACTTGCCGAGTTTCTTCCACCGTTGCGGATGAACTTGCTGAGTTTCTTCCGCCGTTGTGGATGAACTCATCCATCTCTTCTGGTCCGTTGCGGAACAACTCGCCAATTTCTTCTGGTCCACAATTTCAGAAAAGATTCTTAGTTCTTTCCGCCATTCTGGAAAACTTTCGCCAACTCTTCCACTGTTCCGGAAAGCTTTCGCCAACTCTTCTGCTGTTACAGAAAGCTTTCGCCAACTCTTCCCCTATTCCAGAAAGCTTTTGCCAACTCTTTCGCTGTTACGGAAAGCTTTCGCCAACTTTTCCGCTGTTACAGAAAGATTTCTCCAACTCTTCCGCTGTTACGGAAAGCTTTATGATTTTTTGTCGAATTTTCGCGGAGCCACTTGCCAAGTTCTTCCAATAACTTCGGCGAGAGCTCACAAGTTCCTTCCAATACAGACTTGGACAAAATTTTGAAAAATACTTAGAACAATTTCATATTTTCTTTCTTTCAGGGATGCTCACTGCCCAATAGGAGGTGATCTTACCTCTGCAATTATCCAACTTAGCCTGTTTTGGTCTTAATGCTGTAACTTGTGGTGATCAGGAGGGAATCTTCCCTTGTAATTGTAATCAGATTTGGCCCATAGAGGCCCAATGCTGTAGCCTATGGCTCTGATACTATTCTGTCACATTTCCACCCATCATACCAGTGTGATGGAGAGGATTGTGATGCTAAAAATGGGCATCTAGCCCCATACTTATTAAATAAAACATTCACATAATATAAAAATACATATGCAAATGTATAGATATAAGAAACATAGCGGAAATAGATTCAATTACACATCCATCGTACATTCAAGATATTCACGAGATTCATCAATTAAAAACAATACAGAATTAAGAGTAGTTATCTTAAAGCAAAGTAGTCTTGAGCAACTGGCTATGCAACCGCAATGTTCCACCCAACCATAAGCCAATTGTGCTTGAATCGCATAACACAACTGCCACCCCCCGAGCTGGGCATGATTTCTACAAGGAACCAGGGAACAACAAACTCACACATAGCCAAACATACACCAAAATGAGCCAAGCCAATCTGCAATTAGGTTTATCAGGCTACTAAGGAAATGGAAAGGAATGAATTACTAAGCTAGTGGCTCATCCACAGAGCTATGGATACCCTCTACAAGATTTATCTAGCTTGGTCCCAACAATACCTACACACCTGGCACAAGGAAGTATTCCCTTCACTATTACACAGTGCCTCAGGCCATACCTTCCATTCTAGTGTTCTTCAAGGTGTGCATAGAAGAGCAACCAACCTTTTTGATACTCTTGAGAGGCTACCTCCTCACTAGGTTTATCAAGCCAATTCTGGCCCACTTACACTTCTAATTCTTTCTTACAATTTCAAACCAACACAGGGATGCACCCAACAACAAAAACACAACTGCTGAAAAAAACGTGGGAAACCAAAACAAACTGGTAGATGGGGAATAAACCCTAGGAGAGAAATTTGTTTTCAGAAAACGTTTATATGCATTCCAGGGGCAGAAACGACCTCTATAAACCCCCAAAATGTGACTCCCTTTTCCCCAGCCACTGTGCAACACAAAAACGAGTTCCCAAGCATGGAAAATATAGGAAAATGGTAGAAAACGTGAAGGAGACAGACTCAGCTAGCTCAGACTACGTGAGAGAGGAAAGACAATGGGTGAAGAATGGCTTTGGGCACAATTTCATGGGTGTTTTCTTTCCCAAGGAGACAAAATACAATTTCCCAGGTTGATGGCTTGCCCATACACAAAATTGGCTGCCATACCTCTTCATTCCCAAAGCATTAACTAACTCAACCAACTCTTGGAAGAATTAAATGATTGGGTGCATAAGTCAGAATGGGTAGTTGGGGTTCATTCATTGACATTTGGCTTATCACCATTGGCTCAAGGGTTTGAATAATTTCCCTCCCTATTCCTTGTAGAATCATGCCCCCATCTCTTTGTTGCATTGCACAGCTAGTTGTGAGTATTTCATTAAAATTGCATATTTACATGGTGTCTTCATTTACATTGTGCCTATTTAGCACAAGAACCATAGGCATCTATTTTTAATTGTGGATACATAAAACGATAAATCTATGGTGGGGCCTTGGCCTTGAGCTCCTCACCATGATTTAATAATGATATTTACATCATTTACAATTTTAATGCAATAGGGTCAAAAATGGGGATGTGACAACGACCACGATGGAAGATTCGCTATGAGAAGCCAACAAGTTCGCTTAAGCTGAAAACCGCGACAGTTTTATAAACCTAAGGGTTTTTTTCCTACAGATTGTAAACTCGTGACATATGGGCATTTTATATAAATAAGGCACACTTTGTATGGGAAAGGGTTAATCTTCATTGTTGATCTTTCAGGTTGTTGTTTTTGGGGTTACTCGTCATATGTTATTGTTCTCATTATTATTGAGAAATCTTCTGTGAGAGACATTTTGTAAAGGCTCTGCAAGCTGTGTGAGCAGAGGCCTATTGAGAGAGAATAGAGTCTGCAGGTGAGTGCGTAGAAAAGAACTGTTGTGACCTTCCCAAAGACTAATACAACAATAGTACTTGTGGACGTAGCCTCCATCCTGGGGTTAAACCACGTTAAATCTTGTGTACTGTGACTGGTTATGTGTTTGCATTTGCTTATTTGCTTACAATATGTGCTTGAATTCTCATTTATCAGTTGATATGTTTATGCTTTTATATGTATTCGCGATGGGAATGAAATGGGAGTAATATGTTAAGTATTACATGAATGGATGAATGTTGAATGCATAGTATTTCTGAGTTAATGTATCCATCACTCATTTAGATAAGCACTTGAGAAGGAGAGTTTGTGTTGTATGACTCCCTAGGGTGCAGCACCGGAAGTGCGCAACATTGTGTGTCTCATTTGTTTGGATCAATTATAAAGTTAAATAATCTAAGGAAGTAGATGAAAGAATAAAATGTTAAGTGAATTCGTCAATATCGGTTAAGTCTGAAGAGGAAGCATATAAGTCAGTTGTGTTGTCCCGTCGGTTGAATCCTATCCGAACCGCACAGTCTATGGATGCACCGATTGCACAAGCACATGAGCTTGTAGAGTGTTGACCACGATAAAAAACATTGTCGCGCATTCTTTGGTCTGCAGCATGAGCCCTTAGCACGCTGTGCAGACGTCCTTTTTGAACAACTCATCACATTGCTGTGGAAATATGATTCCGCAGCACCCCCATAGCTTCACCTTGGGTGAGACCTCAGCCTATTCATAGGATGTTGCCGAAAGGGACAGTGAAAAGGGGTTTTGTTGGTTCCTTGAAACCGCGAAGAACCTCGATCTACATTGGAAACCTCTAGAATAGTATATTAAGGCAACAAATGGTTCCCTTGCCACGCTAAGAATCTATGATGAGTTGAAGCCGTAATGTGCGATGAAGAAGAAGCTTCGTTGGGCATTGACGTTTGGGGATGATAGTCAACCTTATCCTGCACTGTTGGGGATTAAATGGGCTATGGATAATCTCACTATTATAAAATTGAAAACAAAGAAGATGATATTTGAAGGGAAGCATCTTAGGGTCATTGCACCACTGGATCCTGCAAACAAAGACAAATACAGTGAGCCGATTCAGGAAGAATCCAAAGCTCAATATTGGGACTGCCTTTACAAGATGACTGCGAACCAAGAAGATTATATTAATCCCACTACAGATGGTACACTCGGATGGAGATGCGACAGTTCATGCATCTCAAACTCTGATGCAGTATTGGAGAACTAGAAAAGTTGTATGCACGAAGTATTATCAAGAAGATGCACGTAGGTTACAAAGTCACTGCACTGGATTGGAAAGGAGGTAATCCCAATTCCCACTTATGATGGTTTATCTAAGGTTTATTCCTTTATCAAAGAATATACTGTAGCAATTGTAGATGAGCATCGTTTACCAGCACTAGACATGGCACTGTGCAAGACACCTGCCAGATGGTGGGCTGCGCATAAGAAGACATTGACCACATGGTATTAGTGTAGAATCAAGATGCAGATCAGGTTTGCTGACAAGGTCACAATTCCCTTTGGAAAATATAATGGATAGCTGATCCAAGGGATCATATTGAAACTTATGCAAGAGCATGGGAAGAGAGACCACATACAAAATGGATGCATCACTTTGTGCATACATTGGAGGACCACATTTCGAAGAAATGGTATCTAGACATGGAGTTGCACAGGGAAACTACAGATTGGCCTACCCTGACTGCGAACTTCCAGAAGAGCTTTAGTTTCGAAGATGAGATTCCTACCATAAATGATGTATTACAGATTATCAAGGAAAGAATATTTAGACTAGAATGCCACATAGAAACATGACACTATAGGAATTATTTGGAGATGACAGTGTACCTACAAGCCTACAGTCAGAATGGAAGGAACAGTTAGAGCATGCCATGGAATGTTATAACCTAGCTGAAGAAGCTGAAGATAAAGAAGGAAGTGATGAGGAGGATCCGCGCAATATAAACATACCTGAGTCAAAAGGAGTGCGATGTAGAGGTACCTCCACTAGAAATTCTTGACATGAGTGTACCCATGAAAACAAAGAAAGTGAACATTGGCACCAGCGAAGAGCCAAAGTTAACGTCTATTGGAGACTATTGGGATGATCACACTGTTGCAAAGATCACAAATCTGTTACATGAGTATCAGGAGTTATTCCCAACAAAGTTCACAGAGATGAAGGGCATTTTAGGAGACTTAGGAGTAATGAATATACCTCTTAAGCT
The DNA here is from genome assembly GCA_027924585.1 of Larix kaempferi. Classification (NCBI taxonomy): domain Eukaryota; kingdom Viridiplantae; phylum Streptophyta; class Pinopsida; order Pinales; family Pinaceae; genus Larix; species Larix kaempferi. The sequence goes on along the minus strand of BSBM01000672.1, from coordinate 9,470,836 downwards.
AGGTGTGAAGCCTGTTAAGCAAAGGACCTATAGACTGAATTCGTGATACAAAGAAAGAGTCAAGGCATAACTCGATAAGATGCTTGACGTGGGGATCATCGAGCTGATTGAAGAATCTGATTGGATAAGCCCTATGGTTTTCTAAGACAAGAAGACAAAAGGAGAGATCAAGATTTGTGTGGATCTTAGAAAATTGAACGATGCTTTGACGCATGATCCATTTCCTACTCCCTTTACTGATGAGGTGCTAGATAATGTTGGAGGAAATGAAGCATATTCCTTTACTGATGGATTTTAGGGATATCATCATATCAGAATTGATCCCGTGGATAGACACAAGACCACTTTTGCCACCGAATGGGGGTCGTTCCAGTACACAGTGATGCCATTTGGTTAGAAGAACGCACTTTCCATCTTTTCCAGAGTTCTGGTTGCATCATTCAAAGATTTCATGCATAAGTTTTTAGAAGCTTATTTTGATGATTGGATAGTATTTGGGTTGCTGAAGAACCATTGCGCAAACCTCAGATTGATGTTAGAAAAGTGCAGACAGCATCAAATGTCATTAAACCTGAAGAAGTGTACCTTTTGTGTACCCTATGGAATTCTGTTGGGACACATTGTGTGCAAGCAAGGCTTGATGGTTGACCCTGCGAAGATCGCAGTCATTGTAAACTTGCTAACACCAAATTCAGTCAAGCAGTTGTGCACCACATTGGGGCATACTGGTTACTACAGGAAATTTATAAAGGGTTATGCGTAGATAACTACAGCCATGGAGAAGCTAGTAAAGAAAGATGCGCCATTCATCTGGAACGCAAAATGTGAACAAGGATTTGATACATTAAAAGAGAAAATGGTCACTACGCCAATCCTAGTTTTTCCATACTAGGAGAAGCCATTTCATGTCCATGTTGATGCGTCATGTATCACATTGGGAATTGTTTTAGCATAGCCAGGAGAGGGAGGTATTGGCCATCCCATTTCATTTTCGAGCAGGAAGCTCTCATCTGCTAAGAAGAATTATACCACCACTGAGAGGGAAGGCCTAGCTATGGTCTACACACTACAGAAGTTTAGGAACTATTTGCTTGGTTCACACTTCTCTATGTTCACTGACCATTCTGCTTTGAAATACCTAGTCAACAAGCCAGTGTTAGGGGGGCGAATCTACAGATGGTTGTTACTCTTTCACGAGTATGACTTTGAGATAATAGTTAAGCTTGGTAGATTGAACTTAGGACCTGATCATCTGTCAAGGATCGAGTCAGGAGAAGAACCTACAAACCCGGAAGACAATCTTCCTGATGTGTTGTTGTTTTCTATTCAGATTGTCGATGATTACTATAAGGATATCATAGAATTCTTGACTACTGGGTTGGCACCCATAGAGTGTACTACGCAGCAGAAGAAGCACCTGGTAGTGCGAGCAATAGACTTCACCATAATCACAGGTCGGTTATACAAATTGGGACAGGATGAAGTGCTGCGCAGGTGTGTTCTAGAATACGAGAAGCCATTTGTACCGGCTGATACACATTCATGAGCAACAGGAGGTCACTACGCAGGAAAAGCCACTGCGCAGAATATATTGCGTGTAGGACTATGGTGGCCTACGATTCACAAGGATGCAAAGGAATATTTCCAGATCTGCGATGTCTATCAAAGGACAGGAAGGTTTTCGTGAAGAGACAAGATGCCATTGAATCCATAGTTGACATTATAGGCATTTGATTTTGTGGGACCAATAAATCAACCGGGAAAGAGAACTGGTGCGAGGTGCATTATTACCGCAACTGATTACCTCACTAGATGGGCCAAAGTGAAGCCAGTGAAGGACTACAGCACAGTTACTGTTGTGTAGTTCATATTCAAAAACATCCTTACAAGGTTTGGATGCCTGAAGATCTTGATGAGTGATTAAGCCACCCACTTTATGAATAGGACTATTGAGGCATTGACAGAAGAGTTACACATTCATCATCAGTGCAGTACGCCATATCATCCACAAGCGAATGGAACTGTTGAAGCATTCAATAAAGTACTGGATAATGCACTAACCAAGGTATGCAATGTTGATAGGGACGACTGGGACCTTCCCATTCCAGCCATTTTATGGGAATATAGAATTACTTGCAAAAAGTTGACTAGCCATACACCTTTTAGATTAGCATATGGACAGGAAGCAATAATGCCAATGGAGTACATTGTTCCCATCTTAAGAATAGTTGCATTCACAGGCATGGAAAATCGCGACGTGCTAGAAGAAAGGCTTCTACACTTGGTTGGTCTAGAGGAAGATCACTTCATCGTAGGATTTCACCAACAAGTACAAAAAGAAAGGGAAAAAGCATGGCATGATCGCCACATCAAAACAAGTCTTTTTAGGTAGGTGATCTAGTCCTCCTGTATGATAGCAAATTCATGAAGTTTCCTAGAAAGTTTAAAATGCATTGGCTTGGCCCATATACTGTTTTACATGTAACTAATGGTGGCACAGTCTAGTTAGCCACATTAGCAGGAGATAGCTTGTCTGTCCTAGTCAATGGGGGCAAACTAAAACCCTATTGGGACAGTCCCGCTTCGCAGACCCCTTGATATCAAAAAGAAGGAAATTTCTATGTACCAGGTACAGTTTAAATTGGGCTCTAGAAATGAGAAAGAGTCTATATGCAAAGAGTGATGATAGAAGTGTATATACCACGTAGCGCTTGTAAAGAAGTGAAGCTTCACCAAAAAAAAAAAAAGGAGGAACCACGTAGTTTCAAAGCTCAAAATGCAACTGTGAAAATCAAGTGGTCGAAGAAAGGGGCTAAGTTCAGAAGCAAGCAGTCAAGCACTGTGAAGTCACTACATAGGAATAATCATGACTGACACGTAGTTAGACCCAACACTCCAGAAAAATATCCATTAGAAGGTTAGTCGAAAATATAGCCGTTATACAGTACCTTTTCCAGCGACCGTTTGGGCATTTAACGCACAAATAGCCATTCTGAATGAGTTAATGGAAGAAAGGACCAAAGAATCCACTGGATTTCGCTAATGGATACCGCATTTAATGCTTATCTAGCTGTTAAGGGGCGTAGAGTGTTGTTCAGGAAATTCACCCTATAGTGAGGAAAGGGACACTATCAACTTAGGGGGAGATAGGTAAACACACTGATTACGCTACAGAAACATATATAAATGGAAATAGATCAAAGATATTGAATACGTACCTTATTACTGACGTTTGATCATAGCTTTGCTCGATATCACGCTCAATATTCAACTTGATCTTCCACTTCAATAGACCTGCAACATAAAGATACCTTCCTCAACATATCTTGACTGATATAAATATGATAAAAATTGAAATGTAATTCATACATAAAAAACAATCAAGCATTTAACCAAATCAATACACAATCCATTAGGCATTATATTTCGGACAAGAAGGAATGTTTCAACCTTTAATGTCAAAATCATATAATGATTACAAGTTATACCTGATCAATGCAGCATGCTTGTGCAACCGGATTCTAGGCTCCTTCTCTTCTCTGACTTGAAATCTTCCAACATAACAACCCTTCATACAAATTTCTCTTTTTGTGAATGAGAGTCACCACAATGTCTAACCCCTCTCCTCAATCCTCCTTGTATTTATAGGACAAGGAAGGTATTTTAGATCGAGAGGTGGTTGTGATGGAAGTTGGGGAAGTTGCAGAACCAACTGCAACTAATCCCAATTCATCAAATTAATATATTTTTGATAATATTTTAAGGTGTGCATGAGTTTTTCACAGTGGAGTAGTGCACAGTATGCAACTTCAGTGTTTAACAACCAGTGTTTGCGACTATTTTGAGGGTGTGCGCTAGTTTACTGAAGTGGAGTAGCGCATAGCAGGAGATGTGCGCTACTATTGAGCCTGTCGAGTAGGGCATGAGCGCTAGTATGCTGAAGTAGAGTAGCGCACAGCTCAAAACATGAGGTTTTTCAGGGTTTTGCTAGCTTGCAGAAGGGTAAGTCAGGTCAAGGTATCATCCAAGGTCATCATGCTCTTCAATCCAAGTTGTCTTTTTGTGTGATCAATAGCTCAAGGTGATCACAGACAGAGAAGTGCAGATTTGACCTATAACAAATGCCCCCTAATGTGTGAGGGCAGAGGTAAACGATGGCTAAAATACATTATGATTCCAAGTCAAAGGAGGAGTAAGAAACCACAGAACCAAGTCACAGAAACACCTGAAACACAGGTTAAGGTCAGCGAGCAATTACAATCTTGACATCATATAGATGTATAGTGTGATACAACATGATCTTCGATACATAACGAGGAGATGTATATAAAGCATGGCCATTTCAAATACAAGCGTGGATCCATGTCAAACTAAGAGATCATAGCCATAACAACAAAATGGATCTATGTCTCATGGAGAGCTGAATATAAGTGAGGCTCAGTCTTGCACAACTTGGGAGATATCATAGTGAGATGATGTCGTCCACATCCCAAGGTCTTCATCTAAAACAACCCAAGGTACAAACCCTAACCATGTGAATAGATGAGATGATATTCGAACATGGGGAGTATCGTTTGATTACCGGTCCTTGATGTATACCGTTAACAAATGTGAGGGCTTCCACTGATAATGATGATAGGGCCCAAGGTACCTAGTATGATCCAACAAGTGTCAATAAGTGGAATTGGAGTCGAACACTTGAGGATCCTGTCAAATAAGAGACATTGATATATTCTCATCATTCAACAGCAAGGAAAATTGCCACTGGTGACTGCAATCTCCAAGGTACTAGTCGAAACTCTAAACTTCAATCCCAAAGAAAAATAAGTTGATGTTGATGGGAAGAAGTCCATTGGAAGGGAGGCCTTGAGGCATCCTCCATCATCCAACACGAGGGACACTCAACTGGTATGAGCTGATATGGAGTAATATATGTAACAAGACTGACACTAGGATGGCTGACACATGAGGTCAAGGTAAAATGCAGAATGGCCGACACGGGTTATATCTTTGAACAGTAAGCATGAGACAAAGTGACTTAGGCAGTTTTCAACATAATGTGGAAAATGATATAAACTTGTAACATAGGAAACATTAGCAGGTCCTCCATATGGTTGGAAGAATAACCAACCGGGGGAGTAAACAACTCGGAGATCAGGTTCACCCTAAGGTCAAAAACTAAACCCAACCAACATGATAAACTCAAGTAGGTGCTGTGTTCAAGGATAGGACTAACTGAACTGCCTTTGAATCTGAAGATATGATACATCCTTCTTATCCCATATTCTTTTTAGATAAAAGAATACCTTTCTTGTTATTTAATGAGTCCAAGAAAGGATGACAACTTAGTAGATCCAACCATGTAAAATTTTTAACGAGCCCATGAGAGGAAGACTCAAGATCTTCTTCATTGTTTACAGAGTTCGAAGAAGAGATAGAAGATTACTCTATATTCTTGATCTCTATATTTTAGTATCGAGCTGAGATCTGTTCTTGCTCGCTGGTGTTTTCAATTTTAAGGAGTCTAAAAAACTTAAACAATAACTCCATACACCAACTCGTGGATTTTAATATCGATCCCAAGTAGGTTAGTGCTCGCCAGTGTTTTCCTGTTTATAGAGCCTAAAAAACTTAAACAATCCTCTTTTACCCTCTCGTGGATTTCACATCGAGCCTGAGTAGTGTTAAATTTTTAGAATTTACTTCAATCTTATCTAGGATCTTAACTGAGAGAACAACATGTAGAACATATCAATCATGGACACAATAATGGAAGCACACAAGAGACACATATTTTACTTGGGGAAAACCATAAAGGTGAAAAACCCCAATAGCTTCCTCAGAGATAGATATAGCAATGATACAACTAGAATACAAGAGATAGTCTTCTCCTAGCAGCAGAGCCTCCTCCTCCAGAAGTGCGCCACTCTCCCAAGTGTGAGTGAGAGAATAGAACGATGAAATAGAGATGTCCCAATCTCTATTTATACTAGACTTGACTTGCCTAATAACCTTTACTAGGTCGGCCTTAACTTAACCACATAACATAATGCTGACTGGGATGAACCCCACTAGGGTGGTCTAATAACCCTTTGACCCACATGGCCGACCCCCAATAGGGTGGTCTAATAACCCATCAAGTATAAGTTACGACACTTACAATATAAATGACGATACTTTCATATAGAGGAATAATAACATCTCTATAGGAATACAAACACTTCCGTATAGAGGAATAATGCCATCTCGATAGGAGTACAAAATACATATATGAAATACATGGGTGAAATACATTCCAAAGTTACATATACATCAACACTCCCTCTTAACTAGGAAGGTATTTCTCAACACAGGTCTGCTAGCACAAGTCTTCTTCTCTGGATCATCATCAGGGAATCATCATCCTCGAATCATCTTCATCGTCACTGTTGTTGCTATCTCAATCAATCTCTAAATCTACTCATCATAGGAAGTTCTACAGAGCCAGTCCTTTTTCATACTGGATGTAGGCCCACCACCTGTAGGTCTTCATCATCTGTGCAAACGGTTTGATAGAGGTGGTCTCTCAGGACTAATTTTATGTGCAGATGCAATACCAGAAAGAGTATCCCAGGAACATTTATGTGCCTAAGCACAATCGGCAAGATCTCCTAGGACTGATTACATGCATCTCCTCCACAATACCTTTAAAGAGCATCCCAAGAAGATTTATGTGCCGCAGCACGACTGACAAGATCTCTAAAGAGCATCCTAGGACTTATTACGAGCACACAGCTCAACCTCTTGGATCTCCAGGATTGATGACATGTGGATAGACAAAACCTTTAAAGAGCATCCCAGGAACATTTATGTGCCGTAGGATGACTGGCAAGATCTCTAAAGAGCATCCCAGGACTAATTACGAGCACACAGCTCAACCTCTCGGATCTCTAGGACTGATCACATGTCTCCGTAGTAATACCTCATTCCAGGACTGATTACGATCACACAGCTCAACCTATCGGATATCTGAGGATTGCTTACATACTACATAGTAATACCGGAAAGAGTATCCCAGGAACATTTATGTGCCGCAGCACGACCGACAAGATCTCCCAGGACTGATTACATGCTATTTGCACAACCTGCCACATATCATCTCTAACCTCCAAGTATCAACCTAATACTCATGATCCAATGGATCATCATCGCACGAGGCATCATCCTGATTCTCATGATCATACTGATCATCATCACTATACCGTCCTGATACATATCATCTGGAGCAACACCCTAAAGCTCGTCATCATGATCATCCTGATCATACAATGCATCCACTTGATGCATACCAAGTATCTACCTGATACATATCATCATACATGATCCACCTGATACAAATACAAATACATGATACATATCAACATACATGATCTACCTGATCATACAATGTATCCACCTGATACATATACATATACATGGTTCAAGCATCCAACATGATGCATATACAAAATACATACAAATGATCCAACCGATCATATCCAGCATCCAACATGATGCATACATACATATACATATAAATGATCCAACTGATCATATCTAGCATCATCCTGATGCATATACAGAGCAGTAACTAGATCATCGTCCTGATGCTCATCATCCATGATCCTCACGATCATCATAGCATCATCCTCTTCAGATCTCATCGTCCACGAAGCATAGCCCAAATGCACATCATCTAGTACTTACACCATCGACATGGGAGAACACATCTACCGCCATTCAAGGAAGGCTCCAGCCCTTACTTTTTAACCATGGGAGAACACATCTACCACCATGTGAAAAATGGCTTCAACCCTTACATCTACACCATGGGAGAACACATCTACCACCATGTGACAATGGCTCAGCAATTACATCATGACCATGGGAGAACACATCAACCATGTCAGAAAAGCTCATGTGCATCTGCATCTTCCAGACTCATCACTTCCCTTTGGAATGAACCTCGATATGAAGTGCACCAAGCCTCTCTCTGAAGCACTCAAACTGCACTCTGGCCAATGGCTTGGTCAATACATCTACAACCTGCTCATCCATCGCAACATATTATGTTTTGGTTGTACTCAGTGCTACGCAGGACTGCTTCTTGCTAAACCAAGATATCACACCTGATCCCATACTGAAGCAGCACCCAAAAGTGCTCTTCCTATCTGCAGCACTATCTGCCCAATCTGAATCAGCATAACCCTGCAGGTTAAACTTTTGATTCACATCATACTTGAGCCCATAATCAATTTTACCCTTCAAGTACCTGAGAATATTCTTTACAGCAACTAGGTGAACACTCCTCGGATCTGTCAGGAACTGGCTCAATGTGTTCACCACAAATTAGATATCTGGTCTCGTGTTCATCAGATACATAGAGGACCCAATCTTCTGACGATACATAGTGACATCAACCGGTTCAGATGAAGCATCACATAGAAGCTTCAAGTTCGATGCCATAGGTGTGGCCATAGCCTTGCAGTCCATCATCCCGAACCTCTTCAGGATCTCTACTGCATACTTCCCTTGTCCAAGGAAGATTCCATCTGCACTCTACCACACCTCCATGCCAAAAACAAATAGTGCATCATCCCCAAGTTCTTCATCTCGAACTTGGCAGCAAGCTTCCGCTGCATGTCGGCGATCAATCTATCCTCACCTATTACAAACAGGTCATCCACATACAATAGTAGTATCACTGGATTGCCTTCCTCAACCTTGTAGTAAAGGTTGGAATCCGATTTACTCTTGGTAAAGCCCAAACTGGATAGAAAGCTGTCTATCCTACCATACCAAGTTCTGCACATATATGACTCCCTGTCATATGTATCCAAACCAAGTGGCTGCTCCACATACACTTCTTCTTCAACTACACCATTCAAGAAAGCTGTCTTGAAATCCATCTGGTGTATCTTCCACTTCATCACTACAACCAGAGCAAGTACTGATCTATGGAAGTGTATCTGAATACAGGAGCAAAAGTCTCTATGCTACCACCTGCAGCATGCTTGGTCTTGTAGATCCTCTTGGAAGTCACTACAGACTACCCTTTCATTTATTGGGACTGCATCCCAAAAATTTTCATGATCGACTAGTACTCCTCGATCATGGCATTCTTCCCAGATCCTAGGAAATTCAATATCTTCAATATTTTCAATAGATAACTTTGTTGCTGAACAAATGTTGTAGTCCTTCTTTTGTAGGTGATGGTATACGATCTTTCCTACACAACAAGTTAAATTGCATGATTAGAAAACATCTCATAGTTTTTAGAACAAATTCTTACACATGAAGAAATATGTCATACAGTCATGCAATTATCTTTAGCCAATGCTTCAATACAACATTTATCCATATCCCGTAACTTTCTATATGCCTTCCAATCTCTACCAGAACATTGTCAAGAGTGTGCACAACTACCAACATGTCAGCAAAGAGGTTTCATTCTAGATAAGTAGCAATGGAATGTTGTACAGTTCCATAGGCCACTTACCCATCACATGCATATTAGTAGTATACTGTTCATTAATGCAATTATTCTAATATGCATAATACACAACCTAAGTCTAGGAACATAAGCATATATATCATTGAATAACATTATTTAAACAAACAACTATGTAAGAAATGACAATTCAAATACTTATCTTTGTTTGATTGTTGGGTTGACTCCCTCTCAGTTTTTGCTTATTTTCTACAACTCCATTCTGATGTGGATTGTGAGAAGTGGTCAACTCCCTCTGAATATCTGCATCCTTGCAGAAACTACTGGAGTGTACTCCCTCTTGATCTTTGCTTCCTAGATTACCTATCCTTGAACTTATATTCATTCTCGGTCCCTATGCATGCTTGTTAGTATCATCATTGTGTTATCCTTGATACTAACAAGCATAGAGGAATAAATGACAACACAACCCAGATGCACATCATCCAGCACTTACACCACCGACATGGGAGAACACATCTACCACCATTCGGGGAAGGCTCCGGCCCTTACTTTTTAACCATGGGAGAACACATCTACCACCATGTGAAAAATGGCTTCAGCTTTTACATCTATACCATGGGAGAACACATCTACCACCATGTGAGAATGGCTTCGGCTGTACTCAGTGCTATGCAAAACTACTTCCTGCTAAACCAAGAGATCACACCTGATCCCTATCTACGGCACTGCCTGCCCAATCTGAATCAACATAACCCTACAGGTTAAACTTTTGATTTGCATCATACTTGAGCCCATAATCAACTATACCCTTCAGGTACCTCAGAATATGCTTTACAACAACCAGGTGAACACTCCTCAGATCCGTCAGGAACTGGCTCAATGTGTTCACCGCAAATCAAATATCTGGTCTCGTGTTTGTTAGGTACATCAAGGACCCAATCATCTGACGATACATAGTGATATCAACCGGCTCAGATGAAGCATCACATAGAAGCTTCAGGTTCGATGCCATAGGTGTGGCCATAGCCTTGCAGTCCATCAACCCGAACCTCTTCAGGATCTCTACTACATACTTCCCTTGTCCAAGGAAGATTCCATCTGTACTCTTCCACACCTCCATATCTAGAAAGTGGTGCATCATACCCAAGTTCTTCATCTTGAACTTGGCAGCAAGCTTCCACTGCATGTTGGCAATCAATCTATCTTCACCTGCGATAAACAGGTCATCTGCATACAAAAGTAGTGTCACTGGATTGCCTTACTCAACCTTGTAGTAAAGGTTGGAATCTTCTTTACTCTTAGTAAATCCCAAACTAGATAGAAAGCTATCTATCCTACCATACCAAGTTCTTCACATATATGACTCCCTGTCATGTGTCTCAAAACCAAGTGGCTACTCCACATACACTTCTTCTTCAACTACACCATTCAAGAAGGCTGTCTTGAAATCCATCTGGTTTATCTTCCACTTCATCACTGCAGCCAGAGCAAGTACTGATCTGATGGAAGTGTATCTGGCTACAGGAGCAAAAGTCTCTATGCTACCACTTGTAGCATGCTTGATCTTGTAGATCCTCTTGGAAGTCACTACTGACTCCCCTTTAGGTCTTGGGACTGCATCCCAAACATCTTCATGATCGACTGGTACATCTCGATCATGGCATTCTTCCCAGATCCTGGGAACTTCAATATCTTCAATATTTTCAATAGATAACTTTGTTGCTAAACAAATGTTGTAGTCCTTCTTTTGTAGGTGATGGTATACGATCTTTCCTACACAACAAGTTAAATTGCATGATTAGAAAGCATCTCATAGTTTTAAGAACAAATTCTTACACATAAACAAATATTCCATACAGTCATGCAATTATCTTAGCCAATGCTTCAATACAACATTTATCCATATTCCGTAACTTTCTAGATGCCTTCCAATCTCTACCAGAACATTGTTAAGAGTGTGCACAACTCCTAACATGTCAGCAAAGAGGTTTCATTCTAGATAAGTAGCAATGGAATGTTGTATAGTGCCATAGGCCACTTACCCATGTATATTAGTAGTATACTATTCATCAATGCAACTATTCTAATATGCATAATACACAACCTAATTCTAGGAACATAAGCATATGCATCATTGAATAACATTATGTAAGAAATGACAATTCAAATACTTATCTTTGTTTGGTTGCTGGGTGTACTCCCTCTTAATATTTGCAACTCCATTCTGATGTGGATTGTGAGAAGTGGTCAACTCCATATGAATATCTGCATCCTTGTAGAAACTACTGAAGTGTGCTCCTTTGCTTTCTTGCAGGAACAACTGGAGTGTGCTCCCTCTTGATCTTTGCTTCCTGGATTACCTGTCCTTGAACTTATATCCATCCTTAATCACTATGCATGCTTATTATTATCATCATTGTGTTATCCTTGAGGTCTCATACATAATCACACATTTATTAGTATAATCTTAATACTATCAAAACACAATAATCTTAAACATGTATAGTCATGATCATTCACAGATAATAAACATTAGTATTCAAGGTTTCAGGGAAGTCTTCTTTTACTCATGCATATTCTTATTTGATCATAGGTCTCTTTTGATTAGTTAAATCATCAATGCATAAACCCGTGATTACTCAAACCTATACCTTCATGATTCTTCTGGTTAGTCATATCATCAATTATGGTAAGAAACATAATATGCATACAACGATGACTATTCAAACCTATGACTTCATGAATAATCATTATCAACAACACAACAATATAAGATCCTAACACAAGGTAGGATTCTAGCTTGATATAGGAAAAACATACCTGGATTAGCATGCTAGCTAGTTATGTCTAACATACCCGCATAATGTCTTATGGTTCTCTTCAGTGACTTGTGCTAGTAACCTGCATGTCTCATAAGTTAACCATTGTAGAACCAAGTTATACATACCTCATAAGTAGATCTTCCAAGTGATCCCTGACAATGGATGAATATTTGTCTTCATGTCACCATGATCATATGTTCTTGAACTAGAACATGATTTGTCTTTCTTGGTGTACCTTTCATGTTAGCAGACAACATAAACCTCATACAACATCACAATGCATTAGTACAATCATACGTGTCAAAACCTTAATCAATGAATATCTTCTATTAAGGTAATACGACAAGTCTAGTAATTAATCAAGATTGTACTGTAATTATATGAAGACAAAAATATTATAAACTTAACCATCAACAGAATTCAAAACATACCTGTAAGCCATACCTGTCAAGATTGCTTGTAATCTTCTTATGGAAGGCCTTCACCTCATCTCCCTCTGAAACAGGAACTTCTTCACTTATACAGGTGACCAATCCATCCTCTTCTAGGATTAACCCAATCCACTTGATTTGCAGGAACTGGATCTGGAGCTGTAATAGGGTTTGTCATAGAAACCCCAAAAATTCAAACTTTGAATTTCAAACTTCTGAAAGGATAGAAATATGTGCCTTGATGAGTTGATCAAGCTGGTATATTCAGAATTTGAAAACTGCAAAGTTTCACTCCTCAATTTTGCCTTTGAAACTTATGGATTCATTAGACGTGACCCCGAACTGGGGTTTGATCAAGCCCACTCTTCTGCCCAATCAACAGGTTTGATCCAAAGCTCTAAGATTCTATTTTTATGAGCAGCTTCCAGCCGTGGTCACAGATTTCAAAAATTTTCATTTTTACAGAAGCCCTAATTTTCCACTTTTCTGATCAAAGTCCCGAACTAGGGTCTGATCAAGCCCGACCTTCTGCCCAACCAAAACTTCTGATCTTGGTCTCTAAATTTCGATTTTGATGAGTAGCATTAAGCCGTGGTCTCCGATTACAAAAATTCCAACTTTATCCAAAACCCTAAATTCCGGAAGCCATGAATGAAGGTGCTCAAAAATAATTCTGTTTTGACATAAATATGTACCTGATTGTTTCTGGTATAACTCTGAACTTTTCAATCCACAGGATCTGAAAATTTTTCTTGAGATAGCTCGACGTATCATCTTTCCATCCTGATAGGTTTGACCGCAATTGGATTCTCTGAGAGAGAGTTATGCCAAGTGTCATAACGTGACCTGTTTATGGGATAAAACAGGAGAGCAAACTTGTACGGCGTGCCACGTGTCACTGGTTCAACTTCGGCCTCTAAAAAATTTTCTTGAGATAGTACAGTCTATGTAATACCTGTCACATTTTATGAAATTTCATTTGGAGCTTCCTAGCCCAAGTTATGACTTTTTTTCCAAGGTCACCTATTTTTGACTTAGATCTGGAAGAGGCAGAAACCTTATATTTTACAGATGATTAATCACAAAGTACAATGAATTAGAGGTTGTCCTTTGGACAAAAAGTACATGGGGATCGGATCTTCGACTTATAAAATTTTTAGATCTGAAAACTTCACCAAAATGGATTTATAGCAAAAGTTCTACAATGACTATTTTTTGCTATATCAAGCCCTAGCATCGTAAGTGCAACAAATGTCATACATGCCATATCATGCCTTCTTTCAAGCTAGCTCTAATACCATGTTAAATTTTCAGAATCTACTTCAATCTGATCTAGGATCTTAACTGAGAGAACAACATGTACAGCATATCTATAGCATATCAATCATGGACACAGTAATGCAAGCACACAAGAGACACAGATTTTACTTTGGGAAAACCATAAAGGTGAAAAACCCCAATAATTTCCTCAGAGATAGATAGAGCAATGATACAACTAGAATACAAGAGATAGTCTTCTCCTAGCAGCAAAGCCTCCTCCTCCACAAGTGTGCCACTCTCCCAAGTGTGAGTGAGAGAATAGAATGATGAAATAGAGATATCCCAATCTCTATTTATACTAGACTTGACTTTCCTAATAACCTTTACTAGGTCGGCCTTAACTTAACCACATAACATAATGCTGACTGGGCCGACCCCCACTAGGGTGGTCTAATAACCCTTTGACTCACATGGCCGATCCCCAATAAGGTGGTCTAATAACCCATCAAGTATAAGTTACGACACTTATAATATAAATGACGACACTTCCGTATAGAGGAATAATAACATCTCTATAGGAATACAAACACTTCCATATAGAGGAATAATGCCATCTCTATAGGAGTACAAAATACATATATGAAATACATGGGTGAAATACATTCTGAAGTTACATATACACCAATAAGTAGGTGAATGCTCGCTTGGTGTTTTTATGTTTAGAGAGCCTAAAAACCCTAAAGAAGGCTCCAAAAGGTCATTTTTCATAAAGTTAGTCTCCTCCCCCCCAAAAATGTAAAACAATGGAAGAAGAACTCTTATAGCATATACAAGAGTATACCTAGAGTATACATTTTCCATAAATTATCCACTAAGGCTCGGAAAATGGGTAATTCTATACCTAAGTGGATGAGCCTTCAATTCCTTTAACGAGCTTGAAGAGGACAAGTTTGCTCAACAATCTTGTTTAGGTTTCAATAGTCCAAACAAGAGCTTAAAATGACTTAAATGACAGCTTCTAGGATCATGACTCATGATCTGCCAAAACTAGGACTTCAACAAACATGTTAGTAATCGCGACAAAAAATCTTAAATGATATGTAATTTTAACCATGAGCTAGTTGAAAAGGTCTATCATCAAGAAATTTGGTCTTAAAGGATTGATATTACAAAATTTTAGTGAAAAATTGAGAACCATTGGTTGAAAATTACCTTAGTACCATATGTAGCTATTCATTGATTAAATAACACAATTTGATAGAATTTGAAACTATAGAGATTTTACCAAAGTGGGTAAAAATTTAAAATCAAACTCATATATGTAATTTCAAATTAAAAAACTTAAATTTCATTTTGGCATTGTAGGGCAAAAATTGGGAGCAAACCCTTGGATTTCAATCCTTCGTGGCAATCAACTCAAGCAACCACTCGACATTTTGCCTCCACCAAGTTAGTTTCATCTTAACTTGCATTTCCATAGTTTATTTGTCAATTTTTGAGCTCAAAATCAATTTTAAGGCCATGCTCAAAGCATGCAAAGCATGTGCGCTACTCTGCAATAGGAAAAGTAGGGCATACTGGAGGTATGCGCTACTATTGCTTATGCATAGTAGCGCCCATGCATGACTATGTGGCAATAGAGTAGCGCACACCCCTGAAGATGAAGAAAAAAGTATCGAGACTCTAAAAATTGACCTTTTTGTGGCAGGATGGTACTTGTTTGGAGCGAGAGAGAACATGAGGAGATGGGTAGGGTGGCAATGCAAGACCCAGCCACTCTCCATGCACTCCGAAGATGTTGTTTGTTAAAGTTTTACCGAACCATGAACATGAGGGCACTCAATCGATTGCTTCAAAGACTCGTTCAATACTGGGATGTCGATGCCAATGCATTTGATATCCGCGGACAAACCCTGGACCTTACTGTTGACGACATATACTTCATTACCGGACTCTCTAGGAGGGGAGATGTGGTAATTTTGAAAGGATCTTCTTGCAATGTGGGTGGCATGTCGGTGCAAAAATATTTGAATGCATACTGTGCGGTAGGAACCGAGAAATCAGGAAGTCAAATCCTAATTTCTACCATTGAAAGCCTCCCTCTAAAGGTTATTGTGAGTATGTTAAACTGAATGTCGGGAAGTGCCACACAATACTTAGCCTCGAGGAATTCCATGCATATCAGTGTTAGAAGCTTGCAAGGTCATGTGTACGATTGGTGCATTAGTTTATTGGCAAATATGAAGCTTCAACTCACGGGTTGTAAGTCCGGGAGTATGAAGAACTTTGGATACGGTAGCATTTTATGTACCTTCTTCTTTGAGAGGGTACCTGCTCTTAGCTTGGGCATGCCTCTACCTCCAGCCAATCCTCGTGAGCCAAGATTGGGCCATTGGGGTGACATTTTTCTCCACCAGGGTGGTGGTGAAAGTCACTTTTGCTATCATACTGATGATTTCTGGGGGCGGTGGGAGAGATAGGTGCCGACATTCGAACAGTTTCCGTATGCTGAATTAGACTTCCGCCATGATCCAGAGCTGGTACTTCCTCCAGGTGGTGCCTGGGGAGATATTGGTATGTTTTTGTTTTGAGAATTATTTAATTTTTCCAAATTTTCAATTATATGATTTTTATGATGAGTTTTGAAGTAGTAAACAAGTTTCAAATGCAGATATTGGACCTGTTCGTCCCGAGGGACATCCTACTATCTTTGTGAGGCCAGCAGATGTGGGTGCAGTTGATGCTATGTTAGGGACCATAGAGCGGAAAGTGAGTCGGTTGACTCATGATGTTCCTGCATGCTGCATGGAGCAGATACCTATTGATATGCAGGAAGATGTAGTTGGGGTGCCCCCAGCATGGCTTAGGGTGTTGTGGAAGATAGCTAGGTCGGCCATATGTTATCGGGAGGTAGTAGTTGCCGATGAGACCCCTCCTTCTCCATAGGAGATGGATATTTTATGTATATTTTTTAGGCCACCGATCCCAGTTTTGTACTTTATGACATGACTTGTGATAGACTTGTGATCCAAAAATCATATTATATTTTTTGATATAGTATTGGATATATATACTGTACCGGTTATGTACATGTGTGTGTGTTTAACTTTATGTGTGAAGTGCTATTTATGGAAATGTATGATACAAATGCCAATCTAAAACATAATTTGCAAATGAATAAGCTAATGCATTTAAATTTCATGGAATGTGTTGATATATAATGGAATCAAACTGTCTTTCCAATAATCTAACTCGCAAAAACTGCCATAGCAAAACAAGATGTCTAATCTGGTAAACACCCATTAACTGAAATACAACTAGTTGCGAAACAAGTCTTACCTCTAAATGTGAAATGCCATGAATAAGAGCATCTTGGAGAAGTTCTATAACCGCACTGTACTCAGCTACATTGTTCGTAGTGGGACCCAAACAAACCCCCCCCTTGAAGAGAACAGTTGGCCAACTGGTGAGTAAATGACCCAAGCTGCTGAAGCCAACTGTCGGGTGTGGCGACTGGCACCATCAACAAATCCTAAGAAATGTTTAGTCGACATATGATACATGAAATGAAAACACACACAAGGTTAACTAACAAGCACAAGCAAAAACTAGCTCTACAAAATATACAACTATGTTACAAGAAAAAGCACAACTTCCTAAGCATAGTACTTCTTCAAGTAGAGCCCATTTCTAGGCTCAGGCAGCTTATTACCCTCATAATCTACTAGCTCGTAAGCACCCTTCTTCAGTACTTTAGAAATTATGTAAGGCCCGAGCCACATGGACTTGAACTTGCCAGGTCCTAGAAGTTCCTTGTCCTGATCCCAAAGTAGAACAAGATCTCCTTCAAGGAACACCCTAGGTCTGACAGACTTGTCATATTGTCCTTCGAATCGTTTCTTATGAACTTCGTTTGTTGTGAGAACGTCGCGGCGCTGCTCATCTAGATGCTCTAAATGCAACAAATGTTCTTCCAGTGCTGAAGTATCCGGTATTAATTGAACATCCAATTTTAACGAAGGAATCTTGCATTCAATCGGAACAACTGCTTCTATCCCATGCACAAGCTGGAAGGGAGAAAACCGGGTAGCAGTCTTTACATTCGCTCAGTAAGCCCAAAGAGCAGGGTATAACATGATCTACCATTTATTTCGACTGGAATTAACATTTCTTTGCAGAATTACCTTTAAAGTTTTGTTAACTGCTTCGACTTGTCCATTCGCCTGTGGATAATATGAAGATGAATGTTCTTGCCGAAAACCTAACATTGTGTACAGATCGGTCATCACGCTATTCTGAAAATGACTGCCGTGATCAGTCACAATTTCTTTGGGTATGCCGAACCTTGCAATAATCTGATTGAATATAAAATAAGTGGCATTTTCTCCATCTTCCTTGACAGTAGGCATTGCCTTGGCCCACTTGGTGAAGTAGTCGACGGCAACGATGATATAATGATGTCCTCCAGCCGAAACTGGATTTCAAGTCATATAATCAACCCCCCATTTTGTGAAGGGACCTATTGTAATCACGGGATGAAGAGGAGTTGGATGTGCTCTCATTTTCCTGGTGAAACAATGACACGGACGACAGTGTTTCACAGCTTCCACACAATCTTTAAAGATTGTGGGCCAAAAATATCCGGCATGTAGTATTTTCTTGGCTGTTGCCAACCCAGAAAGATGACCCCCACAGGCTCCACTGTGGGCATCATTCAACACTGATTCTACTTCTTCTAAAGTCAAACAACGTCGTGTTGTAGCCGCAACAGATCCCATGCTTAGCTAAGCACGGGAGCCCCCCAATTTTTATAAACGCAAAGGTGTCTGCGTGAGTCATCTTGAAAATTTTAGATTTTGATTTTACCTCTAAAATTCTTCACCCATGCATTTGGTTTGCTTGTTTGTAAGGGTTTGATTATTTCTCCCAAAGTGTCTCGGTCTGAAAAGAGCCAAAATTTTGAGTATTCTATGACTGTTATCATCATCTCGAAATCTGATATTTGGAGAACCCGAAATCCGCAACCCGATAGGTGTGGGTTGCGGGATTGTTGTTTTTTTAAATTTTGGTTTTGGTAATTCTGAAACCTGCAACCCGACGACTGCTGGTTTATGGAACCATTCTGTAATAGGACTGAGAAATAATTACCCCGAAACCCGAACCCTGCAATGGCGGCATTCGGCTTTTGGGATTGTGGTTTTCTGTTTATTTGGTGTGTGTTCCGAAACCCGCAACCCATAATTTCGAGATGCGGCTTTTGGGTTGGTTATTTTATGTCACAGTTTAATGTTTCCGAAGCCCGCCACCCGAAAAATCAATTTTCGGCTTTTGGTAATCTTTTTTTTTACTTCCGTTTTGCATACCCGCAACTCGCAAATCCGTACTTTCGGGTTTCGGCCTGCGGGATCTATGAATAAGAACTTCATGCAAATTTGTGAACCTGATTCCGCATTCCACTCCGGTTAATCTCCGTCGTCCGTCTGTTATGATCTCGCAGTCATGTTGATTTTGGGTAATCAGTTAAGCCAGGATTTTCCATCTTGTCTATTGAAACCTGGTTCTGCCGAATTATCATTTTTCTATGTAATTCATGATAGCAGACACTATTACAAGTTTATCAGTTACTTCATGTCGGATGGATGCCATCTCTCTGCCTTCAGTTTTCCATGTCTGGACTCGAGCTTTGACATCTTGTTGTTTTTGTTCTACTTCTTAATGATCGGATTTGTTACGTGCGAAGAATTGATATCCCGTGTACTGGAACTCCTAGTCGAGACCTTTTTGCACATCAACCTTATCACCATAACCTTCGTCTCTGTTATCAATCACCAATCATAATTATTGATGGAGGATTGCTTGTAACGATGTGATCGTAAAGGCAATTCAAATCATGCGAGTAGTAAATGAACTCGTACTTCGCACAAGCTTTGATCCGACTGGCACATACCTTGGCTTTTTCATTACAATTGAATTAATTACAATGAATTGATTGGATAAGTTTAATCATTGCAAATTGCCCCCGCACGATTATCATCGGCCTGCTTATTGGCCTTTAAGTAGCAATTAACATGAAAGTTCCAGTTCATCAATTGCCTTTTGAAACAGGAAACACTCTGTTCAGCATTCTTCTTATATCCTTCTATCCAAGACTTATTCAGAATGAGCAATATTCATGCAGATGGTGAATTTTCTAATGTTTAGGTTGAAAATGGAGAACTCTATCCCATGCTATATCAATAAATGTTGTCACCACCATTTGATGTAGGTGTTCCTAATCTTAGCAGCGGTAGCAGTGAAGAAGACTTTGAAACTTTGTCTACCTACATTCACAACTCCGAAAAGAAAAGGAAGGAAATTTTGGAGGGATCAACTGATCTTGATACTGATGTTATACAGGACTTTATAATCAATAAAGAACCTCACGTGCCGGTCACCGTTCCTGAAGTAAATCCCCTAATGGATTTCTATGATTTTGACAGTGGGTTCCTCGACCCTAAATTTCCTATAGCGGATGCTCTGCAAGCTACACCACCTATTGATGATAACGAACAATCTGTCATTGAGTTTTTATGGTGCCACGAGACCTTATCAAATTAAAGAACAAATCTTTCTTTTGTGAAAGGTGGTGGAAAATATGTTAAGCTTGAAAATAGCAAGATTTCTTCGATTGATGGTTAGATCCGATTTTGTAATCCCTATTTTGTAGAATTTCTCCTTTTGGAACTCTCATGTAAATCTAAATATATAAGGAGGAATGTTTTCCTTAGTAAAGGGTTGGGAATTTTGGAATTGCAATTCAGCAGGAGTTTGGACTGAAGATACTCTGTCTATCAGAGTCATTGTAATTTTTGTACAATACTTCTCTATTGAGGAAAGTTATCTTTTAATTCACCTCCTATTGTTCCACAAATTTCTTTGGGAATTGCTAAGTTAATGTTTCAAATTTGTCATCGGATATCTGTTTAATCCTTTGCAGGACATTTATTAATGCATAAGATCTTTCATATTGATTTCTCTGTATGTCTGGATTATGCTCAAAATTGTTCTATTAAATTTCTTTAATTGAACGTTTTCACCTTTATATTTCTGCAAATGATTCGATGCAATTAAATATGTATAATCAAATGTTAATTTTTCAATTAGCACAATGATTACAGATCAGATATTTGAATAGGCTTAACACTTTGAAGAATTGTCACTTAATTTTCATTAACTGATAATACTTTAATTAACAAGTGAAGAACCCAAAGACATTTTTGTCTAAGGTTTTAACTACTTGTTCATCACACTTCAACTCTGATCTGCACAACATCAACTTCTCTTTTTAGGTTAGATCTGACTTATAATAGATTGTTTCCTTAGGTAGTTTAATTTAGATTTTGGTAACAAGTTTTCACACTTAGTTTTCCTTGATAGGAAAACTGATCTTTTAATATCAAATCTTTTACTCATAGAGTGCCAGTGGAGGCCCAATATCCATGGGTGATTACCACACCAAACAGCTCGAGGATAGAATTTCCCTTGTGCAGGGTCTTTTGAAGCCTTTGGCTGGGTTTTCATCCCCTGTTGTGTGCCTTGGACCCATTCCAGCACTTTGCACTTACCCTGCACCCCTGAGGCATCAACAAATGGCGCTAGAAGGAGGGCCACTACTAAAACATGCCTAAGCAAACTACTAATAAACCTCCTCCAACAAGTACTTCAACGGTTCAAACCCGAAGCCAGACTAGGGCTTCAACGTCTAAACAACCAACTAGTACACAACTTACAATTCTCCCTATCACGTCTACACAACCTGCGGTTATACCTGTCACACCTATGGCACAACAAGAGAACAGAGCAGAAATCATTTTCACATCACCCACAAGGGGACCCATTTCAATAGAGCAGATATTGAAAACATTTGTTGATCGGGTCTTAAGAGCAGAACAATGACTTGCGATCAAATAAGACGCAGTCTAGTAGCTCTAAACTTAGAAAGTACCTTCCAGGCTAGCAGTCGGGAAGATCAACAAGTTCCCACCTCGCAAACCAGTGATCGACAGGTTTAGCATACCAATAGTTCTAACACAGAGGATCAACATACAATTGATCAACAATCTGAAAACCAAGACCTAGTTAATCGACCAGATTCTCCTGAATATAACTGTGAGGCTACTCTCGTAGGAACACAAGGTCAACCAAATCTTGGAGCCGGTGGTCCACCACCGTCCCCTCCTTCATCTTCATCATCTTCCTCAGACGAAGAGAATTCTTCTAGTTCATCATCCAAAGAAGAAGAACAAGAACCTCCAATGGCTGGGGAAGGTCAAAACAGACCTTGGCTTGACCAAGGTGCAGTTTTCATATTAGGTGATCAACATAGATTACCAAAGAATCCTGAGAAATGGATGCCTAAATACAACCCGAATGATAAGATACCTGCGTTGGATCACATAAAAACATTCATGCAGGAAATCAGGCTTAGAAGTATGGTATATGAGGATGTAGTATGCAGAATCTTTCCATACACCTTTGAGGGTAGAGCGGCCACTTGGTATTTTGCTTTACCGGCCCAATCTATAACTTCTTGGGATGAATTCGAGAAACATTTTACCCAGAAATTCGGGGATAGAAAAACACTGCAAGATCTTGTCTTAGAGTTATCCTCCATGAAAACCAAAGGAAAAGAAAGGGTAAAAGACTTTAACAAAGGTTTTCATATCTCAAAAACAGAATTCCTACCAATATCCTTCCTGCTGAAGAATTCTTGGTGGCTTGTTATGAAAAGGGTCTGCCTCCCCCTATTGCAATATGGGTCAAAAGGGCACAGAAGGGTACTTTATTGGAAGCATTTGATGAAGCAATCCAAGTTGAGAAGGACATCTTTTGTCTGGAAGATAACCCTGAAGCTTCAGAAGGACAACCTTCCACTTCCAGGAAGAAAATTGAGATTGTCCCTAAACCCACAGTCCAGAACAAGGATTCATTTGATTTGACTGACATGAAAAAATTCCTTCAGAAGATGTCAAATGAGATGGTGGATTTGAAGAAGAACACTAATGATAATCAGAATCAGAATAGAGGTTTTGTAAGGCCACCGTTTAGGAGACCTTACCAACCTCCACAAAATCCACCACCTCAAAATCTGGCAGATGCACTCACAAACGATGAACTCTTTTCTATTTTTAGAGCATTGGTAGCAGAATCTCAAGTCACCCCTGACATTTCTAACGATCAGACTACCCTCGATCCTCCACCATCTGAACAAGAAGCAGAAGACGATCCACATGTTGATGTTGTAGGTTTCTTTTCAGAACTTCCTATGTGTGAAGAAGAAGAAGAACCTGACGCGGTGTTTAACACACAACATCCTTATAATACAAGGTCAAGACCACAACCACCTCAAGAACCTTCATCTTCTTCCCCAGTTCCCACAAGAAACCAAACTACCCCAAAGAAGGATACAGTCCTCCCTCAAATGGAGTACAACCTGGTTGAAGACTTAAAAAGAGTCAAGGCAAACATCTCTCTATTTGAGCTACTCAAAATTCCTGGTATGAGGGATTCTTTACCTAAAAACATGATAGTCAAACATCCTAGAGAGTCACAGAATAATAATCTAGACTCTGTCACTAAAACTAATGATAAAAAATCAGCAAGTAAGAGAACTCCTCCTTTCTTGCTCACTTTTGAGATTTTCAACCGGAATGTACACAACTGCATGATAGATTCAAGAGCATCATCAAATGTGATGCCCTTCTCTGTTTGCAGAAAATTGAATGCAACGTGGGAACCCTGTCCAACCCAGATTGTGCAACTTAACAGATCCAAAGTCAGAGTGGTTGGTAAATTGAGAAATGTTCTGCTCACACTGTCAGTTGATCCCAGGATCCATCAGACAGTTGACATTGTGATAGCTGACATCCCAGAAGCCTATGGGATGTGGTTAAGAAGGGACTAGTCAGAGAAACTTAAAGGTTGCTTTGCAACCGACTGGTCCCATTTATGGTTTCCTTACAATAGTCAACCGAATAAAATTAAAATCAATAGAGAACCTTTTATGAAACAGACAGTTACTGATCTTAATGATTCAAGTGAACCTGCTGGTTATTTCACCTCTCATGCAGAGCAATTTATGTTCGATACCTTTTTCGGTGAATTCCCAGCTGATGTATCACCAGAAGAAAGCATCCGAAATGAATCACATATCACTCAGGTTACTTCTGTACCTTTTTCTGGTGAAATTGTGCATAATGTATATAATGTGAATACGAATTTTAGATTAGACCCTGTCTCATGGACTTTATTTTTCGATGGCTCCAAGTCCAAGGAGGGAGCTGGAGCGGGTTGTGTTCTTATCAATCCTAAAGGAATGAAAATCATGATCGCTTGCAGGTTAGAATTTGATTGCACTAATAATGTAGCCGAATATGAAGCTTTTGTGCAGGGGCTCAAGAAGGCCATTGATTTAGGTGTACAAGCAATAGAATGCAATGGAGACTCTGAAATTATAGTCAAGCAAGTCAGGAATAAAATACACTGCTTATCTGTGCTTTTGGCTAATTATCAAAAGTTGGTAAGGGATCTAACCAACTCCTTTTCGGCATTCAATATTAAATAAGTTCCCAGGTCACAAAATTTTGATGCAGACCTGTTAGCAAATACAACATCTATACTGATCCTTCCAGAAGGTCTGTCTCCTCAAAATTTTTCTATCGAATTGATGTACAGACCATCCATTTTGGATAATGTGACTAATTGGAAAGTGTTTGATGATGACCAACAGATACTTGACTTCCTCACTGCTCAGGATACGTTTCCAGACATGAGCATTGATGAAGCAGAACATGAAAAGTCTCTCACTGATTCCTCAAACGCCATCCCGAAGTCTGTGATCAATCTAGAAAAGTTTTACGATTTACATGACAAGTTCAAATATCAAAATAATTGTAAAACCCAAAGCTCATCCTTGAACTATGAGCGGGTCAACCTAGGCACCGAACAGGAACCTCGCTTCATCAATTTGGGAGTTGATTGTACCCCTAAAGAACGCAGAGCCATTATTTTATTGTGTAAATAGTATAAGGATGTTTTCGCCTGGACGTATGACGAGTTGAAAATGTTTGACACTAGCGTCATGTTTCATAATATACCCATGAAACCAGAAGTTAAGCCATTTCAACAAAAGCTATGGAAGATGCACCCCAGTTTGGAGCCTTCTGTAAAAAAGGAGCTGGAGAAGCTGCTCACTGCTCAGATTATACTTCCGGTTAGGCACACTCAATGGATCGCTAACTTAGTACCTGTCCGTAAGAAAAGCGGGGAAATTCAACTGTGTGTCGATTTCAGGAACCTAAATCGGGCTTCCGGGAAAGAAAACTATCCTGTTCCACCAATGGAGCAGATTCTTCAAAAGGTGGCCGGGTCAGAGATGTTTTCCCTTCTAGATGGTTTTTCGGGGTATAAACAGGTTATGGTTTCCCCAGATGATCAATTGAAAACAACTTTCAGGACCCCATGGCGTACTTTTTCCTACAGATGGATGCCTTTCGGGCTAATCAATGCAGGAGCTACTTTTCAGAGAGCTATGGATATAGCTTTCCGAGGGTTAATGCATAATTCTGTCATTGTTTACCTTGATGATATCACTATTTACTCTAGAAAACAACATGAACATGCGTTTGCTTTGAAACAAGTTTTTGATCATTGCAGGAAATTTGGTATTTCTCTCAACCCGAAGAAATCTATTTTTGCAGTAATAGAAGGAAAGCTTATGAGCTTCATTGTTTTGAAAGAAGGTATGATTATTGATCCTGAACGTACAGAGCCTATTTCAAAGATTGGTTTACCAGGCTCACGCAAAGCAATGCAATCCTTCTTAGGTAAGATTAATTTTGTACGTAGATTTGTACCAAATGTTTCCCAGATTGTTAAACCACTACAACTTTGGTCAAGAAAGATGTGCAGTTCACTTGGTCACAGTAATAGAGAGATGCGTTTATCCAAATTCGAAAGGATATTGCAGAAGCTCCTACTCTCATGTCCCCAGATTTTGATAAGGATTTCATTCTTTATACTTTTTCCACTGACTTTTCTTATGCAACTGTCTTAACTCAGAAGCATGACAATGATACTGAAATCCCAATCTCTTTTATGAGCTCAACATTCAAAGGTGCAGAGCTTAAATACTCGCAGATCGATAAGAAAGCTTATGCGGTCTATAAATCCGTCAAACATTATAGACCCTACTTGTTGAAGTCTCGAACTAAAGTCATTGTTCCATATTCTGCTATCAGAAATGTCCTCATCCAGAAAGAATTGGGGGAAAAGAGGGCCCATTGGATGACCGCACTACAAGAATATGATCTTGAGATCAGACTGGCTAAAATTGTCAGAGGACAAGTGTTGTAGATATTTCTCCCTACGGATAGGTAGAAACTCTCTTAGGTCAGAGAAGTATAAATCAACTCTAAACTAAGACAAAAAGGAAACAAATGCTACCTTGAGTTCCTAAACTAATCTTCACAACAAGATTGAATGCATTCAGAAGAGATGAAAGACATAACTTACCTTCCAATTCGATGTTTGTCCTGCTTCTAACTCTTGATCCCGAAGCTCCAATGTAGAACCTGTTGAAATCAGACAAAGGACAAGCATGCAATCTTCCAAATACTGTGAAGTAAGGGTTAAGTTCAAATCTAAACTAGATACATTTCATATCAAAGATTTATACAATACACATGAAATGGGAAAAACAAGACAAGTTATCTTATTAAGAAGCTTGAAAAGTGCTTACAAAGGTTGCTTGATGTCCAAGCCAATCCTCTAGCTCCAAGTGCTTCCTCTAGCTATCTCTGCAGAAGTATGAAGATCATAGGTTGGATGCCCCAAAAGTCCTCCTTTTGGCTCATGGAAGGCCTCTCTCTTATAGCATGTGGGAAGGTTAACCAATAAGAGAGAAGTGTGGATTTATGGAGTGTTTAGTGGATCAGGCCAGCTAAACAGAGAGGGGAGTTAAGATCGAATCATAGGTGGCAATCCCAATGATATCTCTCAAAAGTCAAGATCCCAAAATACAAGGCAAAAGGTTAATTTTGGACTACCGCACCTCTAAGACTGCGCATAACGCGGTAGTACCGCACCCCATAGGAGGAGCAACATGTGGTAGTGCTGACTACCGCACCCCTAAGACTGAGCAAGGAGTGGTAGTGCTTGCAAACAGGACCATGTCGGGTTGACAAATGGCAGAAAAAGTGTTTGCTTTCAGTGTTCAGTCAATGGTTTTCACTCTGGATGTTCAGATTATTTTTAAGGGAAACTGTCGTTTAGGTTGCTAGTGCAAGGATGCGATATTAATACGTAATGTGTAATATTGAGGTATAACAGATGCCCCCTAAAGTGTGAGGTCAGAAGAGACTGATGGCTGAAAGACTTTACAAATATGGTGCGGAGATAGCATCGAGGGGAGCAACAAGGAGCTGAAACAGAAACAAAATGTCAGATATACCACCGAGGTGGGCATTCCTATGCTCGGAAATAATTGACTCAAAGCATGGCTGCCGACCAATACATTCCAGATCCATGAGTACTGAGATGATATAGACTGTAGACAAATCATGGCTACTATGAACAAGCATAGATCCATGAGACAGTGATGACATAGCCACGACCAACAAATAAGTGGATTTGTGTGACAATACAGAAGAAATCTCCATTGCAACCTAGACGTAATCAAAATACAAAAGGGTGTCCAGGGTCTTCTACCTGATCGCGAATGATACAAATCTAACCATGTGATTACAAGGTGTTGAAGTCGAACATGGTAGAAACCATTTGATTACCGGTCAATGATGTGAACCGTTAAAAAATGCGAGGGAAATCACTAATGATGACAATGATCCCCAAGGTATCTATAGTACATCTCAACGAAATGCGAATAAACAAGTTGATGTCGAGCATCCGAGAGATAATTCAATCAAAGGTCAATGATGAAAACCTACTGTTGAATACGAGGAAACCTGCCATTGATGCATGCAGGTACCAAGGTAGTAGTGGTTGAATCTTAAGCCTAATTCCTGGATAGTGATTTCGTGTCGACAGGAATAGACTCGTCGAAGGTGGGCCATAATGATTCCCACATCATCGACATGAAATTAGAGTGAGAGATAATATGGAACAATGGAATAATCGAACATGTACTGACACAGCGGAGGACTTGACATAGTGGATGACTCAGAGCAATGCAAAACCTTTGAACATATAACGGCATGGAGCAGAACTTGGCAGCAGGGATTAGCAATGGCAGAGGACAGACATACAACGAGTGGGATCGTGGTAAAGGAGACAACTCGATATGATGACCATAACTCAGCAAGAGAAGATAAATACCCAAAATTAGATAAGAGACAGACGCATGCCATGTTCAAAGGTGACGACTGACAAGCTGCCAACATAACAAACTTGACTCATTTCCCATTTTCCCCCGACATGATGGACGAGTACCTCTTTATTGTTTTACGAGATTGAGGAGCATAACAGATGCTTGGTATATCTCATGTCATAGATGATTCCAATCTCACATGTTTTTCGAACCTGAGAAATGAGGGGTTTGTCCCAAGGTGGGCCCTTCGATGTTGAATTTTAATGAGTCCAAGGAAGGAAAACTCGGTCGTCATTTCATGTTTAGAGAGTGTAAAAAGAAATAAAGAAGACTCCAACGGTCCTTTTTCGTAAAGCTAGCCTCATCGCCCGAAAAAGGGTAAAACAACTTGGGAGAGGACTCTTCCAGTCATGATTGGCTGGAGTATTCCTTTTTCGTTAGTGCCCCCTGGTCCGAAAAAGGGGTAAACTATCACTAGGGAGACGATCATTCAAATCCTTTTACAAGCGTGAACAAATCAATTTCGTTTGGCCATCTTTTCCTATTTTAGGAGTCTGAAAAGAGCTTAAAAGGACTCCATGAACAACTTTGTCATGGTTGGTGACCGAGTACGACAAAGGAAAAGTAAACTTGGTACAATTCATTTTCCATAAATAGTCTAGCGAGGCCGGATAAAGTGATAAACCTATACTCATTAGACACACCTTTTTGCTCAATTTTTAACGAGCATGACAATGGTATCAAAAGCACTCGAAATCTTTTTCATATTTGAACCAGAGCACGAAAAAGTAAAAACTAAGCTCAAACCACTTTTCATATTTTTAACCAGAGCACGAAAAAAGTGAAAAGTAAGCGCAAATACCAACTTACTGTTTTTAACGAGCTCGAAGATAGGTTGGAAGAATGCTCATGATGTCTGCTTCATGTTTTAACGAGCTTGTAACAGAAAATGAACTATGCTCAGGATAATTTTCATGGTTTAATGAGCTCCAAACCTAAAAAAAAAGTATGCTCGAAAAATGTTCCCAATGGTGAACTTCTTCCCGTCATGAAATCCAAAGGTTGATACATGCCCCCATCATGATTGCTAGAAGTAAGTGACTTAGCTCCAACGTGGTGTGGAGAGGCGATCGAGTTGACTTCAACGTAACTTCCAGAGGTTGAAGACATCCCCCAAGCTTCATTTCATTTGCCTAAGGTATAGGCAGGTGAAAAGAAGGTTCAGGTACTAAGTCTATGAGGAGACTTGACTCAAAGGGAAACGATATGTTTCATTTTTTAACGAGCATGACACAGAAACAGAACTCTACTCAAACTACTGGTTTCATTTTTTTTTAATGAGCTTGAATCCGAAGGTAAATTCTGCTCAAGGTTAAGGCCCATTGACGGGTTCCTTCCCAACATGATGACCAGCGGTTGGTAAATGCCCCCAGCACGATTACTAATGGCTAAACATGCCCCCCAAGCTTCGTTTCGTTTGACTACTCTTCTTCCTTACCCAAAAATCCAGGCTACTGATATGAATGTGTTCACTAGGGGGGTAGGGAGAACTAGGACTAAGTGACCCAAGTAGATGAAATGAAGGTTCAAATCCTAACTCTAGCAAGAGACTCGAACAAATGGAAGGGAGATCTATTTCATTTTTACACAATCTTGAAATAGACAATAACAATGCTTGAAAGGGTCCTTTTTATTTTTTAACGAGCTTAAAATAGAAAGAAATTATGCTCGAAGGTAGTTCCATTTTTACGCAAGCTTGAAACTGAAAGTAAACTATGCTTGGGATTGATTTCATTTTTACACAAGCTCGAAACCAACGGTAAACTGTGCTTGAGGGTCGGTTTCATTTTTTAACGAGCTTGAAACAAAGAATAAACTATGCTTGTAGGAACCTATTTCATTTTTTAACGAGCTTGACATAGAAAAGGAACTATGCTCATACCCCCCCCCATCCTTAGGGGGATGAAACCACTAAAACATGTGGAACATTTAGGGAATTCTGGTGACTAGGACTCATGCGATGAGTGGGCATCACAAAGGAAAGCTGATCGATGGTCACAACATTCCCATGATGGGGAAAATACATCACTCGAAAGAGTGAGGACACTTCAACCTTCATTGCATAAATGTAATCACGTCCAAGGAGTAGATTAAAATCTAAGGGACCTTGGACTACCATAACATCAATGTAGACTGTTTTCCCTCCCAAAGTGATAGGTAACTGAGGAAGGATTCCTAAAGGTCGAGTAGGCCTTCGGTTAAAAGCCAATATCTGGTCAGTTACAGGCACAAGCTGAGGAGAACCTAAGGCTTGCCAAGCAGTTTAGGATAAAATACTAACAGAAGCTCCCTCATCAACTATCGTATGAAAAATTTCTTTATCGGAAACTCCTATAGATATTTGAAAAGGAACACTCGAAGGAAGACAAGATTATGTTAACCCATTCCAATCAAGTGAAATGACCCCAATACTCGGAGAGGGTCCCGTGGAAATGGGCTCTTTCCCACCATGATCAAAACTGACTAGAAAAACATCAGTGGTTATCAATCCACTCTCATCAGGGAGAGTAGGATGAGATGAAGATTGTGTCAAGGTGACATTTGCAGTCGGAATGCTCTTTGATAGAAGAGCGGTAGTGAACGGAGATGACAGCAACTCAATCACTTCACTCTCAGAAGGGAGAGTGGGATCAATTGCAGATGAAACTGAATTGATCACTTGGTCAACCAGTAGGGAGTCAAGGGACAACTTACTATCGTTTGTTGGAAGCACCGGTTGAGAACTAGTAATATCTTCCAACCACCGCAAAGCTTCGTCCATGCTTGGACAAAGGAAAGTATAGTGCATACCCTTGCATATCAAACATGGATATAGGACTTTACCCTTTCGACCCTTCACCGAGGGGTCACTGGCTAAGGGAGTGTCATCAACATGATGGTCAGAGGTCGACGATACGAGTGGTTTGGGGTTTTTAGACGACACTTCTGACACACGAGAAAGACTAGGGAAATCCTTGAGAAGGTGATCACCCTTGCAGAGTTTGCAAGGGAACTTGGGCTTACGGGGTGTTTTCGTAGAATGATGCCATTAGAGGCAACTGGTTTACACTTGGTTTCTTTCTTGTCCTTCTTTTTCTTAACTTTCCTTTTCTTCTTCTTCTTATCCACTGATTACTAACACTATTGCTTTGATTAGGCGAGGAAGAAGGAATGGAAGAAGATTCATTCGACGAAGAAGGGGAAGGATTAGTTTGGGATTGACTCTCTCGTGGTGGAGAGTTAACATTCAAAACATTGGGTACAACCGGAATCAACGGATTGAATAACCATATCGGTAATCCTATGTTTAATCTAGGAAGATTTAACGTGGCAATAAAGGGAGGACCAATATCTCCTACTGGAGTAAAGACAAAAGGTATCCCTTGAGAAGGGGCCTCTTTATTGGTAGTCCCAGAAGGAGCTTGGGCGCATGGAGATGGATTCACCACGGAACAAGACTTAGTCACTACAACAAAATATCCCTTTAGGGGGGGTTTTGTCTTGCGGGGGTCTTGGTAAAACCCCCCCTAAAAGTGTTTTCAGACATTTGGAGGGTGTCTTCTAAAACCGCCCCTAAAAGTCATGGAAATTGGACTTTTGAGGGCGGTTTTTTTAAAACCGCCCCCAAAAGTCCTGAAATTTTACTTTTGGGGGTGGTTTTGGGAAACCCCCCACTAAAAGCCCAACTCTCATAATGTTTGGGGGCAGTTTTTCAAAACCCCCCTAAAAGTCATGAGAATTAAACTTTTGGAGATAGTTTTTTTGGAACCCCCCTTAAAAGTCCTGAAATTTGACTTTTGGGGGCGGTTTGTCAAACCCCCCCCCCTAAAAGTCATGAGAATTGAACATTTGGAGGAAGGTTTTTTGCAACCCCCCTTAAAAGTCAGGAGAATTGAACTTTTGGAGGCAGTTGTTTGAAAACCCCCCCTAAAATCCCAATTCTCATAACTTTTGGGGGCGGTTTGTCAAAACCCCCCCTAAAAGTCATGAGAATTGAACTTTTGGAGGCGGTTTTTTTTGGAACCCCCCTTAAAAATCATGATTGAATTGAACTCTTGAGTGATGATTAAGGCCTTGCGACATCACATAATCTCTAAATAGTGAATCTAATTTCAACTACAAGTGGGATATGTTTGTAATTTTTAGATCCACCAAAAATGAAAATTTTCCTGCCAATTTCAACATGCTAGTAATTTTTATTCTGCCATTACCCTTTCTTCTCATTGTTTTCCCCTTTTTGTGAAGGGTGACTCAAGTGGATTCCAATGGACAACAATGGCAACAAGAGAGCATGACATAACACACACATGCCCATATCCAAGGACTAGAATATATTTTAAACTAATGAGTTGAGTGAATTCAAGATGCAATTACAATAATTATTAGACGAAGCGTTCATATGACCAAGTCACTAGTACAAAATGAGAGATAAGTGACTAGGCGACTAAAAACGTTAGTCACCACCATTTTTCCAAGGGATAAACGACTAAAATTGAGAAATTTTAAATAAGCCAACAAAAAATGACTAAATAAACGACTAATTTAGTCACGGGATAAAATATATGACTAGATAACAAGTGACTAAACTAAAAATGGCTAGTTACATGAATGACTAATTTAGTAACGGGAATATAAATACAACTAGCTAGTCATGGGAAAATTGCAATTAGTTACTAGCTACTAGTATAATATATATCATTTTTTAGTTTTACTTTTACCATAAAAATATGAAACCACCTCTCAAGTTGTTGTCCCATGTCCTCTCTCTTCATTGCGAAAATATTCTTCTTAATTAGGTATTCATATTTACTATATATTTTATTTCCTAACACTTTCCTAAGCTAGAGCCCACTCACATGTTTCTTCCCTCCTCAATGCATTTGAAGACGAGGAGTACAACCATGTTGGTTACACACTTGTATTTCCTTTCTCTTCATCACAACAACAACAATCATCTTGTCCTCCCAGCCAAAACACGGTATTGGGCATGGTGAGGGTTGCATTACAAACAATAAATCTTGAAGGGCATTCTGGAACTCATCCAAGATTGGGAGTTGTTGACCACATATGTTACCACCTCTTGGGGGATGCTTCTATGCATCAGGTAGCCTCTCTGGATTGATCTCTGGCAGCTGACATTGGTATCACTCTTAAAGGTCTGAATTACAAGTTCTTTTTTCCTTGCAAAATCATTGTTAATTACAATTAAGGATTTTACTCTTCTCTGCAGATTAACTACAGTGTGTGTAGCATGTATCCCGCTAGTTGTATTCATCAACCAACATAAATTTACCTGGATGATAACATAAACAACCCATATATTATCTCATTCAATATCTCATATTAACATAAACGACCAAACTGTAGTCTCGTTGAATTTCTTATATCATGACCAATCACATAACTGATGGGAGGCCTTGATATGCTACAATACTGACCTTTATATATATATGGAGAAACACACCATGAAAACAGAAATTTAGATTCCATCAGAAGAGCATTGGGTTATTTCAATCCCAACCATGTGGGCAATGGGTAGGGTTAGCTTCTGGTCCCTTGAGTTTATCACTGAACTAAGGCCCATCTCAAGTTCTTTCTAGTATTAGGGTTGTGATTGTCGGTGCATTCCCTTTTGTGGTCAATTATAATGTGCCCATACTTTCCATTAATAATCTGGTCACAGGGCATCGAATTGCGAAGAAACTCAGTGCAAGAGGTGGAGGTTTACCTAATATATAGGCTATGGCTCTGTTACATGGGGTTAAGGGCATGGAGATTGCTTGTAACTTGTTGGATGCCAAAAATGTTGGTCCAGATAAAGTGCAGGAGGAAGTGGCATCTTTAGCATAAAAATAAGGTTTAATAGTGGAACAGGGCTATCTAAATGATTACTAAGGGGATCAGATTTTAGAGGTTGCCTTGTAGAGATTGAAATTTACCAAGAAAGACAATTTGGAAAACGGTTTTGGTGGAAGATAGCTCTAATATTAGCATGGAAGTTTAGATTAAACTAAGTGCCTGTTCTTGTTTCTCACTAATAATGCAGAGTGTAATCATCAAAGCTCTAAATATATTGATACTGGACATTTCATCCTTCTCTCACCATCCAAGACATTCAGATAGGGTAGGTCTTAAAAACAAGTTTCAAAACAAAAATTCCCATGTTGTAAGCCTCCACATTGCAGTTTCAGTTAAGTATGTTTTTTTTAATACAATCACACCATGCCTTTGGATTGGTCTACAAATATTTAAGTCAATTTCATAACGTTGGTAGTATAGGCTTTTTTCACTACAGGCA
Organism: Larix kaempferi; assembly: GCA_027924585.1. Lineage (NCBI taxonomy): Eukaryota > Viridiplantae > Streptophyta > Pinopsida > Pinales > Pinaceae > Larix > Larix kaempferi. Next base: position 9,436,152 of record BSBM01000672.1, on the reverse strand, counting down.
CTGCAGGCAGCAAACTGAAATGGTTCACAATCATGCCTTTGGCTTGGTCAACAAGTATGTATGTTAGTGTGTTGTAACATTAGTAGTTTATATCAACCCCAGTACGTGTTTGAGCTAGGCAGTCTCTGGTTAGTTCAATTGCACAAGTTTGTGTCTTATGGTATATGCTCCCCACTTGTCTAGTGCATTGTGTGTTTCAAGCTTCAACAACATGGCCCTTTCATAAGAGGTTGGGCTAAGGGATAGATAAAGATGTCTATTGACTTATATTTTCTCCAATTTCACAAACAGTTAATTTACAGCCCGAAAATTAGAAGAAGATTTCAAAAAAAGTACATTTCTACTTCTATTAGCCAAACTGGAGCATGGACCGGCCTCAAACATTACCATAGTGCAATATGGAAGAATCTCTAACATATGGTAGAATCTTGTTATTTCTTTTCTAGTTATCCAGAAGTGGTTGGCCCGATGTGTGGGAGATGGTCATAGAGTTCTTTGTGGGTAGGATCCTTTCATAAGTGGTGAAGGTTTTTACAAGCTTTTGGAGCCCCTGACTACATTTCTTAAGAGAACAGGTAAAATATTCCTATATTAAGTTGCCAATATTGTTGGTAATTCACATGCTTTTTCTAACTGGCTTCAGGCAACTGATCTAGGTATTAGTTGTGAACTGGCCACAAAATGGTCACAGTATACTCTTGGAATTCACCATTGTGGAATTATTCTTAAATAAAAATAAGAATCATTGGTCTGGCCTTGGGATCACTCTTCAGGAGAGGTTACCTCTAAGATGGCATATGAAGCTGAATACCATATTTCCCCATTCAACACACATTGGTGGCATCGTAACCTGTGGAAGTGGCACTGCCCATTAAGATTAAAATTTTCACTTGGCTTGTTCTAGAGGATAAGATCCTCACTTGGGAAAACTACTTGAAGAGAGGGGGCATTAGGTCTGGGGTCTGTCTCTTATGCAAAAAATAAGATGAATCCACTCTACATTTATTCATGCATTATGAATTCACCTATACAATATGGGATGAATTAAGGGATCTATTAAAAATAATATGGAACTGGGCTTCTGCGTTAATTATTACTAGTCTAAGCTCATGGAAATATTCCATACCTTTGCATAGGACTCTGTTGGTCTTTGTTTTATGGCATATATGGACACACCGAAACAAGGTGTTATTTGGAAACATGGTACTAAACTATAAACGAGTTATTTTTTCCATTGTCAGAACCTATAAAGAGTGGAAAGGGTCCTCAAAATCTATGAAGACTCGTTCCCTTATCACCCTTGTTTTGAATAAACATTATCCATTGGGGTTTTTTGATGGAGCCTCTCAGGAGGGTCAGTCATTAGGTGGGGTTGGTGATAAATTGCATTTAGAAAAGGGGCACTCGGTCAGTTTTTGGATTGAATGTGGAAGCAATATAAACACTAGTGCTAATCTATTAGCACTTTGGATTCTCTTGTTCTTAGCAAATGACAAAAACATTCCTACTTTGCATGTTGTGGGGGACTCCAAAGTCATCATTGATTAGGAAAACAAAATTTGCAATATTCAGGTTGCACTGTTGGATGCTTAGAATTCGTGCCTTACAAGAGTCTTTTCCGAACATTTCGTTTAGGCACATATAAAAGATTTCAATAGGGTAGTGGATAGGTTGTGAAAGAAGGCCCTCTCTTCCCCGAGGGCATTTTATATACAGAGCATCCTCTCCATGGATCAAAACCTATCCTTTCATCATTTCAACTATTCTTATTTTCTTTACAGTTTTGAGATACTTTAACGGAGCAAACAGTATGTTATTTATACTTTATGTTATGGATATGTTGTCACAGACATTTACATAATTTGGTACATATTATGTTCTCTCTTTGATCTTTGATCCTTGATGTACCCGATGTAAATTCTATATACTTTGATTTATTTATATGAATAGGAGTATGGCTTTTATGGAGTTGTGAAAAAAATAGTGTTATAGCACATACAGACTATCCACTAAACTTTACTTATATTAAAAAATTGAAAAAAAAAACATTTGAGAGAGAGAGAGGATCTGCGTTTTTGAAATGAAAGTTCTCAATGTTTCAATCCCTACTGTGAGATCATCATCAGGAGAAAATGAATCCTGGGAAGAAGATTGTGATTGCCCAATGACCTTCGTATATGTAGTGGTGGTGGTGGTTTGGTTTAATGGATAGAAGTAGGTTAGGTGTCAGCTGAAGTTTTAGGGTTTGTCTAGTTATATGACTAATTAATTGTTTTTTGTATATTCTTTAATGTTTAAATTTTTTTTAAAAATTCAATTAATTAATGAATTAAAATCCATTTAATTTTATTTTTGATTTAAAATTAATTAAAATTCCTTTAATTAATTAATTAAAATTTATTTCATTAATTAATTAAAAATCTTTTAATTAATTAAAATTCATTTATTACTTAATTTCAATTAGTTTTTGATTTTATTAAAATTCAATTATTATTTAGTTTTATTTAGAATTATTAGTTTCAATAATATTTTTAGTTTTAATAATATTTTAGTACAAGATGTTAGGTTTAATGTTTATAAAAATACTTTGATATTACATTAGTTTGATATAGTTCGTTATATGATTTTAATGTAATTTAGTTCAGATTTACTTTAGTTTACTTAGTTATAGTTTAGTAATTATTATATTAGTTTGATAAAGTTCACTCTTATGCTTTTAAAATAAATTTATTGATTTTGATTTTTGATTTATCCCCAAGTCCTGTGGGCGCCAAAATTGGTCAAAATTGCCTCCCCTGTCATCTTCATGGAAGAAGAGAGTAGGTAATTCAATCTGGAACTGAGATACAAGCTACAAGAATGTCTTCGTTCAGTAAACTAAAGTTCACAAGGGAAGACTGCGTATTGAACAAGGGAATGCCATGATTGCAGCTTATTTGCAGAATGGGTATTTTCAGGAGGCATTGGAGGTTTTTCGACAAATACAAGAAACAGGTATGCATCCAAGCTCTATTACATTTTCCTCTGTTCTGTCCACGTGTGCCAACTTGGTAGCTCTGGAACAAGGCAAGGAGGTCCATGGATACATAATTAGAAGTGGAGTCCTATGTAATGCTTTTATGGGTAAGCCCTCACATATATGTATGCCAAATGCGGGTATGTGATGGATGCACGCCAATTGTTTGACAAAATGACTGAAAGAAATGTGGTTTCCTGGAATGCTATTGTGGGCGGATATGCATTGAATGGGTATAGCGATGAGGCCTTGCAGCTCTTTCAAAAAATGCCTGAGAGGAATTTGGTCTCGTGGAATGTGATTATTGTAGGGTTTGTGTAGAGTGGGTGTGTTTATTTTGCCATGAAGCTCTTTTGGGAAATGCCTGAGCAAAACGTTGTATCGTGGAATGCAATGTTAGCAGGATTTGTGTAGAATGGTTGCAGCGATGATACCCTGCAACAGAGAGGTGTAAAGGCAGATTCCATTACTGTTGCCAATGTTCTTCCAGCATGTGCTGACTTGGCATCCTTACAACATGGCAAGGAGGTACATGAAGATGTCATTAGGTATGGAGCTCAATTCAATATCTGTGTGAGGAATGCCCTTGTAGATATGTATGCCAAATGTGGAAACATACATGATGCACGTAAGGTGTTTGATGAAACCCCTTTCCCAAATGTAATTTCCTAGACTGTGTTGATTGAGCAAGATCTATTTTCTAGCAGGGACAGAGCTCCATAGGGACCCCATGTCAAGGAAACACCACCGAAGGCGTGACAGAGGCTTCCCCCTTGTGGAGCATTGTTGCATATTCTGTGGAGGCACGCTGTGGTGCATTGAACGGAGCTCGTTAAAGCATAAGTTTTGTTATTTATATTAGTGCCTAGAGTCTGTTGTTGTTGGAAGGGGCCTTTGGGTGTTGCCATTTTTTTATTTATTTAAGATTCTTTTGGATGGATGTAGATTACGGAAAAGGATATTATGCGGGCTGTAATGATTGGGTAGTTGTGGGAAGTGGGTTCTAATTCTTCATTTGGAGGAAGAGTTTGTTGTTCATATGGTGCTTGAAAAGGATGTAGCTGAAAGAGTTTCTTACTGATGTTGAATAGGCTTGTTGGTGAAAGGGGACATTTTTGGGCTAATGCCTTTTGATGGTTGAGGGTTGGGATGGATATGAGGAGCTTGATACCTGGTATTATGGTAATTGTTAGATCAATTCTACTTGTTCGTAATCTGAGTAGCTATTGTTTTGGCAGATTATAATTTTTGTTTATTTGAAGGATTTTGTCACCAGGCCCCAATTGGCTTCAAACTCATTGTTCAGAGCGACGCCCAATATATGAAAAAGGGCTTCTAGTAGGGAGACATCTGTTTTATTGGTTGTTTCTTATATTTCATTGTAGACTATATTTACATATATACCATTTGCAATGGACTAAGTGGTTAAGCTACTGAAATTCCATTGTTTTGAAAATATCACCATTTGTTCATTTGGGAAGTTAGCAGGAGCAAAAAGTGTCAAAGAAAGGTTATCTTAACAGGAATATCTCAGTGGTGTCTGTTGTATTTCAATGTGGTGTTTTTGACCTCTCCATGTTACATAATTAAAAGAACATATCAGTTGATGGTGTTGGGCGCCAGTGTCTTTTTAACATGTGAAAATGTGAGTGGATGTTTCTCGTGGGCAGCGAACAGTTCTGCTGAAGTTACAGAGAAAAAGGAGCTCCGGTAGAGAGTTTGTTTTGGTTTTCAAGTTTGTTTCATCCCTTGTCTCCTGGATGTCCTACACCATCTTGAGTTTGAAATTGGCAGACCACAATTTCTTTAAAAGTATTTGAATAACTTTGAAGATCCAGATGGGGCACAATTCTCAGCCACCTGGATTTTGCTTTCACCCAACGGATGAAGAATTGTTCACCCATTATTTAAAAAGAAAAATATATGGGTTGTCTCAACCTTGCAGTGTCATTTTAGAGACTGATCCATACGAGTACGAGCCATGGGATTTTCCTATCAAGTCAGGTCGAAAAGGAAGAAACTTGAAAGGGTATTTTTTCAGCCCCAGAAAGGAGGAGTGTCCCAGTGGATCGAAGAAAATTTGAGCTACCAAAGTGGGTTACTGGAAGGTCACTAGAAACCGAACTATATCTGCATGCTCTAAAATACTAGGGATTAAAAAAACTTTAGTTTTCTACAGAGGGTGTGCTCGCCATGGAGAAAAAACCAATTGGTAGATGCATGAGTACATTCTTGATGATTGCAACAATAGCAGTTCAAATCCAGTGCAGCAATCATATGTACTTTGTAAAGTCTTCCAAAAGAACATTCCTAAAAGATGTAAACACCGTTGTGCAGCATCTTCTCAAGTGGACAAAACTGGATGCCCTGATGGAGACCACGGTGAAATGGCTTCATTGAATAGACATAATATTGCACAAACTACAAATGATGTCAACATTATACCAGATGGCATGCTTCAAGGGCAGGGTTCTGTTCTGAATGAGTTTCTTGCTCATCGAGGGAATTCAGTTGTCCCTGATGATGATGAGATTCATATATTCTTAATGAAGCATATTGCCGATCCTAATGATCCAAAACTGGATAACAAAGAAAATGGACCAATCATACAGTCTGCTTTTGCAAATCAGTCACAGCAGTTCGTAGACACGAATCTGGAGAAAGGTACATCCGGTGATGAACAAAAACCTATACAAGATTGCACTGAAGATGATGTTGGCAATTGGCATCTCCAAGATACTTTGGTAGCGGAGGAAGATAATTCAAGATTCTGTTCGTCATTACCAGATCAACGTGATTTATTTGTCGATGTTTTGGATGGAGATTTCATAGAACTAAATGATCTTATGAATCCACAAGAGGTGGATTCAGAAATTGAATGATGATTGTAGGATATGCCATGCATGGCTATGGCAAAGGAGGCCCTCCAAATCTTCGAACGAATGATGTATTATGATTCAAAACCAAACTTGGTCACCTTAATTGGTGTTCTATCTACATGTTGTCATGCAGGCCTAGTGGATGATGGCTAGAAATACTTTCATAATATGAGTAAAGACTATCAGATCATCCCTTCATTGAAACACTATAGATGCATGGTGGATCTTCTTAGCCGTGCTGGGCATCTTAATGAGGCAGAATACTTTATCAAGAAAATGCCAATAAGGCCTGATGTTGATGTGTGGGCATCCTTGCTTGGTGCTTGCAGAATCCATAATCATATAGAGATAGGAGAACGTGTGGCAGATCATATTTTTGAATTGGATCCTAAAACCTCTGCACATTATGTACAATTATCAAATATATATGCAAAAGCTAGAATGTGGACTGATGTACAAAATGTAAGAAAAAGAATGAAAACCAGAGGGATAAATAAGATACATGGATGCAGCTGGATTGAGGTCAATAATAAGGTGTTTGCATTCCTCACTAGAGACAAATTGTTCTCAGAAATGAAGGAAATTTATGCAAACATGAACACGATCTCTGGGCTCTGGAAAGACGAAGGCAGAGTATGTGCCTGATAGAACTTTATGCTACATGATATAGAGGATGAACAGAAGGAAAATTTTCTCTATGGGAGAAGTTGGCTGTTATATTTGCACTTATGAAAGCATTATTTGCAGCACCAATCCAAATTATCAAGAAATTTTGATTGTAGAGTAACTGTTTGAAGATTGTTGCTTAAGAGATTGTTGATGGGGATATTGTTAAATTTTCAGAATTTATTTCAATCTGATCTAGGATATTAACTGAGAGAACAACATGTACAGCATATCAATCATGGAGACAATAATGCAAACACATAAGAGACACAAGATTTACTTGGGAAAAACCATAAAGGTGAAAAACCCCAATAACTTCCTCAGAGATAGATAGAGCAATGATACAACCAAGAGATAGAAATATCCTAGTAGCAGATCCTACTCCTCCATAAGTGCACCACTCCTCCTTGAGTGCATGAGTGAGAAGTGAGTGAGTAAATAGAGTGCCTCCCGCACTCTATTTATACTTGACTTGACTTGCCTTTTACATAAATCATGTAGGCTCGAACTTAACCACATAACATAATGCTGACTGGCCGACCCCCAATAGGGTGGTCTAATAACCCTTCGACCCACATGGCCGACCCCCAATAGGGTGGTCTAATAACCCTTTGACCCACATGACTTATACAGGGCCGACCCCAACAAGGTGGTCTAATAACCCATCAAGTATAAGTTACGACATTTACAATATAAATGACGAGACTTCCGTATAGAGGAATAATACTATCTCTATAGGAGTACATACAACATACATATATGAAATACATTCCGAAGTTACATATACATCAACACTCCCTCTTAACTAGGAAGGTATTTCTCAGCACGGGTCTTCTAGCACAAGTCTTCTTCTCTGGATCATCGTCACTGCTGCTGCTATCTCAATCAATCTCTGAATCTACTCGTCATAGGAAGTTCTACAGAGCCAATCCTTTTTCATACTGGATGTAGGCCCACCACCTACAGGTCTTGATCATCACTGGCCATACTGTGGAATCCTCAGGACTTATTACGTGTGTCACAAAACCTCGAAAGAGCATCTGCCAGATATCCCAGGGCAACGAATTACATGCCATAGGCAAAACCTCGAAAGACTATCTACAGATCTCCCAGGGCCATATTATATGTGACCTCACCACAAAAACTCGCAAGAGCATCCCAGGCTGTTACGAGCACACAGCTCTACCTATAGGATCTCCCAGGGCACGAATTACATGTGGTCACCACAAAACCTCGCAAGAGCATCTCAGGCTATTACGAGCACACAGCTTTACCTATAGTATCTCCCAGGGCACGAATTACATGTGGTCATGGAAAAACCTCACAAGAGCATCCCACGACTTATTACGGGTACACATCCCAACCTATCAGATCTCCCAGGCACAGATTATATGCCATAGGACAAAACCTCGAAAGAGCATCTTGCAGATATCCCAGGGAAATGAATTACATGCCATAGGAAAAACCTCGTAAGACTATCTGTAGATCTCCCAAGGCAATGAATTATATGTCCTCCCAGAGCAAAACCTTGAAAGAGCATTTGCCAAATATCCCAGGGCATCGAATTACATGCCATAAGCAAAACCTCGAAAGACTATCTGCAAATCTCCCAGGGCAACGAATTATATGCTCATCTGCACAATCTGATCTATGGCCATAGAGTATCAACCTGATACTCACCATACATCATCCTGATGTACACATGATCATCCTGATCATCATCACTGCAACATCCTGCTGCATGTCATCTGGAGCAACATCGTGAAGCTCGTCATCCACGATCATCCTGATCATATAATGCATCTACCTGATGCATACCAAGTATCTACCTGATACATATCATCATACATGATACACCTGATCATACAATGTATCCACCTGATACATATACAGATACATGGTCCAAGCATCCAACATGATGCATACAAAATACATACAAATGATCCTACTGATCATATCCAACATCCAACATGATGCGTACATACATATACATATAAATGATCCAACTGATCATATCCAGCATCCAACATGATGCGTACATACATATACATATAAATGATCCAACTGATCATATCCAACATCCAACATGATGCATACATATAAAAATGATCCAACTGATCATACAAAGCAGAAACCAAAACATCATCCTGATGTTCATCATCCAGTGCTTACATCCACAGCCATGTGAAGGATCCTCCTTCCAACATGCTTGGAATGGCTTTAGCAAATGTGTCCATCACTTCTTCCTCGAAGTGTCCTCGATCTGAAGAAATCCAAGCCTCTCTCTGAAGTACTCGAACTTCACCCTGGCTAGTGGCTTCATCAGCACATCTGCAATCTGCTCGTCGATCGTAGCATACAGGAGCTTCACAGCTCCTCCTTGCACCATATCCCTGATATAGTGATATTTGATCTCTATGTGTTTCGACCTGTCATGAAACACTGGGTTCTTAGACAACTTCACACAACTCTGGTTATCACAAAAGATACCAGTAGCATCCAACGGGAGATCAAATAACTCAGACAATAGCTTCCATAGCCATACTACCTCACAACTAGCTAAATAGGCTACAACATACTCTGCCTCAGCTGTACTCAGTGCTACGCAGGACTGCTTCCTACTAAACCAAGAGATCACACCTGATCCCATACTGAAGTAGCACCCAGATGTGCTCTTCCTATCTGCAGCACTGCCAGCCCAATCTGAATCAACATAACTGTTGAGATATTGTAACTTCAAAGAATATTATATTTGTACTTTATTATTCCGGAGATGATTCATTCCTCCGTGAAGATCTTATTGTATATCCGGAGATGTTTATTCCTCCGTCGGAATGTGGTAACTCGGGTTATTAGACTTCCCTAGTGGGGGTCGGCCCAGTCAGTTATAATGGGGTATTTAACCTAATGGTTAAATACGAGCCTACATGTACTTGTTTAAAATACATATCAGAGAAGTGTATAAATAGAGGAGGTGTGTTCCTCATTATACACACACTCTCACTTGAGAAAGGCGCACTTGTGGAGGAGAGGTCTGCTATGGAGAAGAAGGAGCTTATGCTCAGGGTTTGCATCTTTGTATATTGCTGGTCATCTATATTGAGGAAGCTTTACTGGGTTTTCTACCCCATGAGGGTTTCCCAGGATAAATCTCTGTCTCTTGTGTTTATGCTATGCTTGTTGTTTCTTCAGTGATCCTGTATATGCTATTATTGTGAAATGGAATGTAATGCTGCTATTTTCTATCTTAGCATATTGAATTTTAACATGGTATCAGAGCTAACCTGAAGGAAGACAAGGTATGGCACTAAAGACACTTGCTTTACTTACGACAATTTGAAGGTTAGGGTTTTACATAGCAAAAACCATTCATCGTAGCACTTTCACTATAAATCCGTTTTGGCGAAGTTTTCGGATCTGAAATTGTTACAGGACGAAGCTAAAATCTCCAGGTACCTTGTGTCCAAAGGACAACCTCTAATTCGTTGTACTTTGTGATTTATGATCTGTACAATATAGGGTTTCTGCCTCTTCCAGATCTGAGTCAAAATTAGGTGACCTTGGGAAAAAGGTCATAACTTGGGCTAGGAAGCTCCAAATGAAATTTCGTGAAAAGTGACAGGTAGTACACAGACTGTACTATCTCAGAAAACTTTTTCAGGGGCCGAAGGTGAATCAGTGACACGTGGAACTCCGTACAAGTTCACTCTCCTGTATTATCCCATAAACAGGTCATGTTGCGATACTTGGCATAACTCTCTCTCAGAGAATCCAATTGAGGTCAGACCTGTCAGGATGGAAAGATAACAGGCCGAGCTATCTCATAAAACTTTTTCAGAGGCCGAAGGTCAAACAGTGACACGTGGCACGCCGTACAAGTTCGCTCTCCTGTATTTTCCCAAAACAGGTCACGTTGCGACATTTGGCATAACTCTCTCTAAGAGAATCCAATTGAGCTCAGACCTGTCAGGATGGAAAGCTAACAGGTCAGGCTATCTCAAAAAACTTTTTCAGACCCTGTGGATCAAAAATTTCGGAGTTACACCAGAAACAATCAGGTACATATTTCTGTCAAAACAGAATTATTTTTTGGTACCTTCATTCATGGCTTCCGGAATTTAGGGCTTTGAAGAAAGTTGGAATTTTTGTAATCGGAGACCACGGCTGGATGCTACTCATCAAAATAGAAATTTAGAGACCAAGATCAGAATTTTTGGTTGGGCAGAAGGCCGGGCTTGATTAGACCCTAGTTCGGGACTTTGATCAGAAAAGTGGAAAATTAGGGCTTCTGTAAAAATGGGAATTTTTGAAATCTGTGACCACGGCTGGAAGCTCCTCAGAAAAATAGAATCTTAGAGCTTTGGATCAAACCTTTTGATGGGGCAAAAGAGTGGGCTTCATCAAACCCTAGTTCGGGATCCTGTCCAGAAGATCCAGAAGTTTCAAAGGCAATTTTGAGGGGTCAAATTTTGGAAATTCCAAAATTGAAGTATGCTAGTTTGATCAGCTCAGCAAGACATATTCTTTCATCCATTCAGAAGTGTGAAAGTCAAAGATTGAATTTTTAGGGTTTCTCTAGAAAACCCTGATCAAGCTCCAGATCAAGTTTCAGGGGGAGTTGAGGCTAAGGCCTTACATAAGAAGACTACAAGAAGTCTCGACAGGTATGACTTAAGGAGGTTCAGGTATGTCTTGAAATTTGATTCTTGATTAAGTTCATAATGTGTTTTGTCTTCATGTTATTTATTAGTACAATCTTGATTAATGTTAGAATTGTCTTATCACCCTAGTAATAGTATGAATGCATGTGAATGATCGAAGACATTCATTGATTAGGGCTATATGATTGTACTAATGCACTATGGAGTTGTGTGAGGTTGATGTTGTCTGCTAACAAGATACAGGTACATCACAAAAGACAAATCAAGTTCCATGACCATGACCACATGAATACAAAGACTCATCCATAATCTTTGTTCTACTTACGAGGTATGTATGAACTTGTTATATTATGCTTAACCTGTGAGACATGCAGGTTCTAGCTCAGGATCTCTAAATCAATGAAGAGATTGTTTAGGTATGTTGCACATAACTAAGCAGGTATACTAATCCAGGTATGTTTTCCTATGTCATGTTAGAATCTTACCTTGTGATTAGGATCCCTTATATAAGTATACTTGGTATGATTGGTTATGCTTATTCATAAAGTTAGTAATCAAGGGTTTATGCATATCATGTCTCTTATCTTGGTTGATTATTTAACTAACTAGATCAAACAAGAATATGCATAAGTAAAGGAAGACTTCCCTGAAACCTTGAATATTATCTATAATCATGATTATACATTTTCAAGATTATTTAGAACTATAATGTTTTGATAACATTGAGATTATACTAATGAATGTATGTTTGTGTATGAGATCATGATGATGACACTAGTGCACATTTGAGCATGCACAGTGGTACAGAATGAATAGAAGTTCAAAAGACATACAGAAGATCAAGCGGGAGGCAACCACACAAACATAAAAGATAAGTATTTGAGTTGTTATTTGAAATAGTAAATGATATTGCCTGTAATAGATTGTATGCATATTTGTATTCCTATAATATTTCATGCTGGATGTAACCTAGAGTAATTCTAGGATTTGTCACGTACATTTTGAACCGAGGTCCAGGGACGATTCAGTCCTGTCATTCAGTTATCGGAGACCTCATGTCTACGGCTCTTCTTTAGGACTGAAGTCCGGGAATGATCCAATCCCCTCAACTGTCCACTAAGGACTTCATTCTCGGAGACCTCACGTCTACGGCTCTCTTTAGGACTGAAAGTCCAGGGATGATCCAATCCCCTCAACTGTCCACTAAGGACTTCATTCTCGGAGACCTCACGTCTACGGCTCTCTTTAGGACTGAAAGTCCAGGGATGATCCAATCCCCTCAACTGTCCACTAAGGACTTCATTCTCGGAGACCTCACGTCTACGGCTCTCTTTAGGACTGAAAGTCCAGGGATGATCCAATCCCTTCACATGTTCACCAAAGCAGAACATGTATCCTCATCATCAAAACATGTATAACCACAACATGTATCATCATCATCAAAACATGTATAACCACAACATGTATCATCATCATCACAACATGTATAACCACAACATGTATCATCATCATCAAAACATGTATACATCTATCATCTATCATCAAAAGCATGTATACATCTATCATCAAAACCATGTATACATCTATCATCAAAAGTATGTACACATCTAATCATCAAAAGTATCTAGCATGTATACATCTATCATCAAAAGCATGTATACATCTAATCATCAAAAGTATCTAGCATGTATACATCTATCATCAAAAGCATGTATACATCTAATCATCAAAAGTATCTAGCATGTATACATCTATCATCAAAAGCATGTATACATCTAATCATCAAAATAAATAATGTAAGAGTCCTAAATCTAAATATTTCTAAGTAACTGGGTGTAGAGAATAGGTTACCTCATCAACGACCTTGTTGTTTGATGAGACAATCTCATCAGTAGTGACTATACTACTCCCCCTTTCGAGGAGGGTCCTTTTGAACTACACCAAGCTTGTCTCGGAAGTATTCAAACTTCACTCGAGACAGAGGTTTGGTTGGTAACTTCTTCACTTGACGTAGAGGCTTGGTTAGTACAATGGTAACCTGTTACAAATTCAAAATTTTTAGAGTTCCTTTCTGTGTCATTTCTTGTTAGTTCCCTATGTTCTTTGACTTATCATGGAACACTAGATTCTATGTCATCTTGATACAACTCTAATTATCACATAGGATCTCAGTTGGTTCTATCTCTAAGTCAAACAATCCTAAAGTCAAACTTCTTCACAACTAGCAGAGCAAGCAGCCATATATTCCGCTTGTGCTGAGAGTCACACTAGACAGCTTCCAGCTAAACCACGAGATCATGGCTAATCCCAGACAATAACATCCTCTCGATGTGTTCTTCTTGTCTGATACACTTCCTGCCCAAACAGAATCTGAATGGCCATCTGAAGTCATGATCTTCAAGATAGCATAGATCAAATTCTATCGTGTCCTTTATGTGCCTCATCACATACTTTGCAACTATCAGGTAAACACATCTAGTTTCCACTAGATACTAACTCAAGGTGTTCATAACAAAGCATATATCTAACCTAGTATATGTTAGATATATCAAAGACCCAATAAATGACTGTACAGAGTTATATCCATTAACTCTGATGAGTTATCCCCTAACAGCTTCAAGTTGGAATCCATAAGAGTGGCCATTCCAACACCTCAAGTCATATTTCTCATCATACTTTCCCTGGTTGAGAAATATTCCTTCTGAGCCTTGCCATACTTCCAGACCTAGGAAGTAAAGCATCAAATGAGATCTTTCATTTTTTTTCATTTCTGCATTGAATGATCTTCTGCATATCTATCTGTGTCATCTCTCGTTAGATGGGTCTACTGATATGAGCCTCAATATCATTCGAACTTTGTGGTGAGTTCCTTCTTGCATCCATGTCATATGTGTATCATATTCAACCTTGTAGCAAAGGGTTGAGATCCACATCACCCATGGTGATCATTAAGCTTATCAAATTATTATCGATCCTAGGTACCTATACAGAACCTGATTCATACTTCTTCTTTAATTACACCATACTTGGAGCAAACATCTTGTCGTGATTCTCTTCCCCTTTCTAAGAGAATCTTCTAGCCATGAGCCTTCTATATTTTGTTTGATTTGTAAATCTTCTTGTTTGAACATCCACCACTTGTACGATGTCCATCATTCTTCATGACCTTTCCTACAAATCAAAATTAAGTACATGATTAGTAATACTTCATAATCATCAAAAGATAACCCATTACGCATACAGATATCATTTACATAGTGATGCAACTATTTTGACCAATACTTTGGCACAACACTTTCCCATATCCTGTATGCATACAGTGGCTATCTAGATGCCTTCCATCTCTACCAGAACATACTATCGAGAGTGTGCACAACTCTCAGCATGTCAGCAAAGAGGTTTCATTCTAGACAAGCAACAATGGAATGTTTGTCCAACTTACCAATCATATGCATATTAGTAGTATACTGTTCAATGTTCTATGAATATTTACACAAAAAGGGATGGCTCTGTAGTTGTGATACATCCAGCATGAAAAAGGGCTGGCTCTGTAGTTGTGATACATCCAGCATGAAAAAGGGCTGGCTCTGTAGTTGTGATACATCCAGCATGAAAAAGGGCTGGCTCTGTAGTTGTGATACATCCAGCATGAAAAAGGGCTGGCTCTGTAGTTGTGATACATCCAGCATGAAAAAGGACTGGCTCTGTAGTTGTGATACATCCAGCATGAAAAAGGGATGGCTCTGTAGTTGTGATACATCCAGCATGAAAAAGGGCTGGCTCTGTAGTTGTGATACATCCAGCATGAAAAAGGGCTGGCTCTGTAGTTGTGATACATCCAGCATGAAAAAGGGCTGGCTCTGTAGTTGTGATACATCCAGCATGAAAAAGGGCTGGCTCTGTAGTTGTGATACATCCAGCATGAAAAAGGGCTGGCTCTGTAGTTGTGATACATCCAGCATGAAAAAGGGCTGTCTCTGTAGTTGTGATACATCCAGCATGAAACAGGGCTGGCTCTGTAGTTGAGATACATCCAGCATGAAACAGGGCTGGCTCTGTAGTTATGATACATCCAGCATGAAACAGGGCTGGCTCTGTAGCTGTGATAAGGATTGATCATCCTGGAACTTGATCTGGATTGCATCATCCATGGACTCATGTCCTAAAGGGAGCAGGATTGATCATCCTGTAAATATGATCGTGTGATGACGATGCTGCTGATCATGTGATGACGATGCTGCTGATCGTGTGATGACGATGCTGCTGATCGTGTGATGACGATCCTGATGATCGTGTGATGACGATGCTGATGATCGTATGATGACGATGCTGATGATCGTGTGATGACGATGATGATGATCGTGTGATGATGATATTGATGATCGTGTGACGATGATGATGATGATCATGTGACGATGATGATGATGATCGTGTGATGACGATGCTGCTGATCGTGTGATGACGATGCTGCTGATCATGTGATGACGATGCTGCTGATCGTGTGATGACGATGCTGTTGATCGTGTGATGACGATGCTGCTGATCATGTGATGACGATGTTGTTGATCGTGTGATGACGATGCTGCTGATCGTGTGATGACGATGCTGCTGATCGTGTGATGACGATGCTGCTGATAGTATGAAGACGATGCTAAAGATCGTGATGTTGATGATTGATGTTGACAGTGATGTTCCAGTAACTGCTTGAGTTACTGATGATGTTGAGAAAGCTTCCAGTGATTTATAGATGTATCATGTATGATGTTGATGACTCCTTGCTCGGGCAGATGCTGTTATAATATCCTTCTCGTTAAGGGGGAGTGTTGAGATATTGTAACTTCAAAGAATATTATATTTGTACTTTATTATTCCGGAGATGATTCATTCCTCCGTGAAGATCTTATTGTATATCCGGAGATGTTTATTCCTCCGTCGGAATGTGGTAACTCGGGTTATTAGACTTCCCTAGTGGGGGTCGGCCCTAAATGTGTTATGTGGGTCAAAGGGTTATTAGACCACCCTAGAGGGGTCGGCCCAGTCAGTTATAATGGGGTATTTAACCTAATGGTTAAATACGAGCCTACATGTACTTGTGTAAAATACATATCAGAGAAGTGTATAAATAGAGGAGGTGTGTTCCTCATTATACACACACTCTCACTTGAGAAAGGCGCACTTGTGGAGGAGAGGTCTGCTATGGAGAAGAAGGAGCTTATGCTCAGGGTTTGCATCTTTGTATATTGCTGGTCATCTATATTGAGGAAGCTTTACTGGGTTTTCTACCCCATGAGGGTTTCCCAGGATAAATCTCTGTCTCTTGTGTTTATGCTATGCTTGTTGTTTCTTCAGTGATCCTGTATATGCTATTATTGTGAAATGGAATGTAATGCTGCTATTTTCTATCTTAGCATATTGAATTTTAACAATAACCCTGCAGGTTAAACTTTTGATTCGCTTGATACTTGAGCCCATAATCCACTGTACCCTTCAGGTACCTCAGAACATGCTTTACAGAAACCAGGTGAACACTCCTTGGATCCGTCAGGAACTAGCTCAATGTGTTCACCGCAAAGCAAATGTCTGGTCTCGTGTTCGTCAGGTACATCAAGGACCCAATCATCTAACGATTCATAGAGACATCAACCAGCTCAGATGAAGCATCACATAGAAGCTTTAGATTCGATGCCATAGGTGTGGCCATGGCCTTGCAATCCATCATCCCAAACCTCTTCAGGATCTCTACTGTATACTTCCCTTGTCCAAGGAAGATTCCATCTGCACTCTGCCACACCTCCATGCCAAGAACAAATAGTGCATCATCCCCAAGTTCTTCATCTCGAACTCGGCAGCAGGCTTCCGCTGCGTGTCAGCAATCAATCTATCTTCACCTGTAACAAATAGGTTATCCGTATACAAAAGTAGTATCACTGGATTGCCTTCCTCAACCTTGTAGAAAAGGTTGGAATCCGCTTTATTCTTGGTAAAGCCCAAACTAGATAGAAAACTATCTATCCTACCATACCAAGTTCTGCACACATATATGACTACACCATGTTGTCTTGAAATCCATCTGGTGCATCTTCTATTTCATCACTTTTATATTTCTCAATGCTGCCATCTGCAACATGCTTGATCTGATAGTTCCATTTGGAAGTCACAACAGACTTCCCTTCAGCTCTTGGGACCACATCCCAAACATCGTTCTTCATGATCGACGGATCATGGCATTCTTCCTGTATCCCGGGAACTTCAATATCTTTAGTGGATAATTTTGTTGCTGAACAAATGTTGTAGTTCTTCTTTTGTAGGTGATGGCATACGATCTTTCCTACACAACAAGTTAAATTGCATGATTAGAAAACATCTCATAGTTTTCAGAACAAATTCTTACATATAAAGAAATATGTCATACAGTCATGCAATTATCTTAGCCAATTCTTCAATACAACATTTATCCATATCCCGTATCTTTCTAGATGCCTTCCAATCTCTACCAAAACATAGTTAAGAGTGTGCACAACTCCCAACATGTCAGCAAAGAGGTTTCATTCTAGATAAGTAGCAATGGAATGTTGTATAGTGCCATAGGCTACTTACCCATGCATATTTGTAGTATACTGTTCATCAATGCAACTATTCTAATATGCA
The DNA here is from genome assembly GCA_027924585.1 of Larix kaempferi. NCBI lineage: Eukaryota > Viridiplantae > Streptophyta > Pinopsida > Pinales > Pinaceae > Larix > Larix kaempferi. The sequence goes on along the minus strand of BSBM01000672.1, from coordinate 9,418,282 downwards.
TAATACACAACCTAATTCTAGGAACATCATTATTGAACAATAAAATATGCAAGTAATGACAATTCAAATACTTATCTTTGTTTGTTTGTTGGGTTGACTCCCTCTCAGTCTTTGCTTCTTTTCTGCAACTCCATTCTTATGTGGATTGTGAGAAGTGGTCAACTCCCTCTGGATATCTGCATCCTTGCAGAAACTACTGAAGTGTGTTGCTTTGCTTTCTTGCAGGAACAACTAGAGTGTGCTCCCTCTTGATCTTTGCTTCCTGGATTACCTATCCTTGAACTTACATTCATTCTCGATCCCTATGCATGCTTGTTAGTATCATCATTGTGTTATCCTCTAGGTCTCATACATAATCAAACATTCATTAGTATAATCTTAATATTATCAAAACATAATAATCTCAAGCATGTATAGTCAGGATCAATTCAAACACAGATAATAAACATTAGTATTCAAGGTTTCAAGGAAGTCTTCTTTTATTCATACATATTCTTATTTGATCATAGGACTCTTCTGGTTGGTTAAATCATCAATCAAGATAAGAGATATAATATGCATAAAACCTGTGATTACTCAAACCTATACCTTCATGATTCTTCTGGTTAGTCATATCATCAATTATGGTAAGAAACATAATATGCATACAACCATGATTATTAAAACCTATGACTTCATGAATAATCATTATTAACAACACAACAGTATAAGATCCTAACACAAGGTAGGATTCTAGCTTGATATAGGAAAAACATACCTGGATTAGCATGCTAGCTAGTTATGTCTAACATACCCGCATAATGTCTTCTGGTTCTCTTCAGTGACTTGTGCTAGTAACCTGCATGTCTCATAATTTAACCATTGTAGAACCAAGTTATACATACCTCGAAAGTAGATCTTCTATGTGATCCATGACAATGGATGAATCCTTGTCTTCATGTCACCATGATCATATGTTCTTGAAGTATAACATGACTTGTCTTTCTTGGTGTACCTTTTATGTTAGCAGACAACATAAACCTCATGCAACACCATAATGCATTAGTACAATCAAAAGTGTCAACACCCTAACCAATGAATATCTTCTATCATGCATTCATAATTTTGTTAAGGTGATACGACAAATCTAAAATCAAGATTGTACTAACCGTAATAACATGAAGACAAACATACCATAAACTTAATCATGAACAAATATCGAAACATACCTCGACGAGTCATACCTGTCGAGATCGCTTGTAATCTTATTATGTAAGGCCTTAGCCTCATCTCCCTCTGAAACAGGAACTTCTTCACTTATGCAGGTGACCAATCCATCTTCTTCTAGGATTAACCCAATCCACTTGATTTGCAAGAACTGGACCTGGAGCTGGATATGGGTTTGTCAGAGAAACCCCAAAAATTCAAACTTTGAATTTCAAACTTCCGAAAGGATAGAAATATGTGCCTTGATGAGCTGATCAAACTGGTATATTCAGAATTTGAAAACTGCAAAGTTTCACTCCTCAATTTTGCCTTTGAAACTTCTGAATTCACTGGACGTGACCCTGAACTGGGGTTTGATGAAGCCCACTCTTCTGCCCAATCAAAAGGTTTGATCCAAAGCTCTAAGCTTCTATTTTTCTGAGGAGCTTCCAGCCGTGGTCACAGATTTCAAAAATTCCCATTTTTACAGAAGCCCTAATTTTCCACTTTTCTGATCAAAGTCCCGAACTAGGGTCTGATCAAGCCGGGCCTTCTGATTGTTTATGGTGTACCTCCAAAATTTTCATTCCACATGGTTTGAAAAAGTCTCTTGAGATATCCTGACCTATTATATATCCATCCTAACAAGTCTGACCTCAATTGGATTCTCTAAGACAGAGTTATGCCAAGTGTCGCAACGTGACTTGTTTATGGGATAATACAGGAGAGAAAACTTGTACGGAGTTCCACGTGTCACTGGTTCAACTTCGGCCTCTGAAAACTTTTCCTGAGATAGTACAGTCTATGTACTACCTGCCACTTTTTCCGAAATTTCATTTGGAGCTTCCTAGCCCAAGTTATGACCTTTTTCCCAAGGTCACCTGATTTTGACTCAGATCTAGAAGAGGCAGAAACCCTATATTGTACAGATCATAAATCACAAAGTACAACGAATTAGAGGTTGTCCTTTGGATATAAGGTAGATGGGGATTTAATCTTCTACCTGTAAAGGTTTCAGATCCGAAAAATTTGCCAAAACGGATTTATAGTGAAAGTGCTACAATGATTGGTTTTTTCTATATCAAGCCCTAGCATCGTAAGTGCAACAAGTGTCATACAAGCCATATCATGCCTTCTTTCAAGCTAGCTCTGATACCATGTTAAATTTTCATCATTTATTTCAATCTAATCTAGGATCTTAACTGAGAGAACAACATGTATAGCATATCTACAGCATATCAATCACGGAGACAATAATGCAAACACACAAGAGACACAAGATTTACTTGGGGAAAACCATAAAGGTGAAAAACCCCAATAACTTCCTCAGAGATAGATAGAGAAATGATACAACCAAGAGATAGACATATCTTAATAGCAGATCCTCCTCCTCCATAAGTGCACCACTCCTCCTTGAGTGCATGAGTGAGAAGTGAGTGAGTAAATAGAGTGCCTCCCGCACTCTATTTATACTTGACTTGACTTGCCTTTTACATAAATCATGTAGGCTCGAACTTAACCACATAAAATAATGCTGTTTGGGCCGACCCCCAATAGGGTGGTCTAATAACCCTTTGATCCACATGGCTGACCCCCAATAGGGTGGTCTAATAACCCTTTGACCCACATGACTTATACAGGGTCGACCCCAACAAGGTGGTCTAATAACCCATCAAGTATAAGTTACGACATTTACAATATAAATGATGACACTTCCGTATAGAGGAATAATACCATCTCTATAGGAGTACATACAACATACATATATGAAATACATTCTGAAGTTACATATACATCAACATATATAACTGTTTCCATCATTTTCAGGTGAGGCAGTGGTCTTCTTACCATTATTGCTGACACTAACTGAAGCAATCTATAAACAAAAGTATTTCTAACAAGAAGTTTAAAAATTCTGAAGCTTGCATTTCAATTTTTTAGAATGTTCTAGAGATTGTTTTTCTCTCCTATGAAGTACAGTGTTTCATCATTTCTTTTTTTCCCTAGACTAAATGGATCATAACTTGAAACAATGCCATAGCTCAAGTTTTTCATATCTAGTTCTCTGCAATGTTAGATATTGAGCTTTTGCCAGCATATTGTTGTGTGCTACATACTTCTCTATCTAACTACATTCAGTGTCCTTCAAGATATAGTATCTTGGTGAGCCATTTTCTTCATGGTTTTATGGATTGTTTCACCATACTTTATGGGTTGGTGATTTTGGTCTTATAGATTGCTTAAATTAGTTGTTTATAGTTGGTTCATTGTTTAAATAGTGAACCAACTATAAACAGTGAACCGACTAATTTAGTCAATCTATAAGACCATAACCGATTATTGTGATTTTTGAATCACAATAGTCTCACTAAGAAGTTAAAACCAGTGCATTGTTTGTATCTGTTAATAATTCCCTATCTTTGTGAATTCCTCATCAGTTCATTTATCAGGGGTTCCGTCAGATTGGTGCAGATTCCACTAGACTGATTTACCAACATTCATTTAGTCTATGAGCATCTTCCTTCAACCAGCACTCGCACTAGCTTGACTATTCCACTGCCAAATCAGAAATCACTTAGGGAACCTAGTCAAGATGCAATTCTGGCAAGATCCTATCCCACCAAGCTATAAATTTGGAGAGACCTTGTAAGGCAGTACAAACTCACCTTGATCACACCTCTTAGCGGTCGTCAACCTCCGATACTTACTCTGAATACTAGACTACATTTGTAAGCATAGGGAACATGTTGCCATTGTGTTACCTCTTCACCTGCACTTTTGATGTGCCCTTTGCATGTACCTCTATAAAAACAACCTGTCCGAACTCTATCCAACCATCTACCTCTAAATAAGAAAGACATGTGACCACGTGCAAAGTTTGAAAAGCACTCAGCGAACCATCGATGCTCCATCAGTGGATGGACTAACCAATCCACCCTGTAATGTATTTATGAACTGTCGATGCTGAATGATGAACTTTGTAACAATGAGCTTACTTGAAATGATATCCATGAATATATACTAAATATTAACACAGATTTATAAGATATTCATTCTGTATTTTGACATCAACTAGATACTTTTACTCGTGCATTTATAAGTAGACTCTATTTTGTTTGTTTTTGAATTGTTTATTGATTTTTATATAGCCTTGGAGATTCTTTATGTAACTCATCTCTGTTGCATTTTTACATGTACTTTTCACCCCATTGATCTCTTTGGTCATCTGTGCAAATTAATTTATTTCCTTTCCTGTCCTTTCCTTTGGCTTATTGTAGATATTTGAATGTGGCAGGAGACAATACAGAGCAGGTGGTATATTCCATCCAACTCTATATTCTACTTCAAGTGAGAGGTTACTAGTCATACTTCCTAGGTTACATACTAACCTTGCCCTTTCATCCACTTTGCCTCTGTGTGTCTATTGCACTAGCCAAACTTATAGACTTAGCCTTTATAAAGTTGGAGGATTTAACTGATGTATTATTATCAAAATTGCATTCTCATTTCGAAATGGCCTTCTCTTGCAAGTGGTTCCATTTTGCTTTTGGATTATAGTTCAAACAAATGAAATGATGTGTAAACTATCTATTTTTGCATGCTTTTTTGTTGGTTACCTCCAGAATCTGGTATCGACTGGTGCTTGATAGTTGATACTCTCCTCTTTATATATGCATCATTACTGGTTACATCGATCGGTTTATGTTCATTTCATATGATGATCTATGTTTCCTTAATAGCAGTTAGTGGCTACTTTGATTGTTCAAAACTTCAATCAGAAGTGTTGATAAGAATGTATGTATAGTACAACTTGAAAATTTGTACTATTGACATATTTTAATGATTTTGCTGCATTATATGATTGGAACAATGGTTACAAGAGATGAATGAGTAATTGGATATTAGGTGTTCTAGGAAAAATGTTGTTTCAATGTATTTTCCTTTTGCTATGTTTTGTTTAGGCAAACCCTAACTGGAACATGTGGCAAATGACCACTCTTCAAAGTTGTAATACAGTGTAGAACCTCTTACAGTGGGCATGCGGGTAAGTGTATTTCATTTAAGGCACTTTTGTCTAGCAAAATCTGGATATTGAAACATCACATGGCATTAACCTTATTTTTAATAGACACCAATATATCTTTATATGATTGTTTTTCTAAAACATCAGTATTTGTATCTATGTAAGTTGCAATTAGCATCTATAATCACTGTAGATTTAAGAAGGTAGCAATGTTAAAATTTTGTAAAGGATGAATTTGAGTATTTTTTGTTTATGGTTCTGGCATTCCTAGCAAGAAGAGATTTATTTTAAACTGTTGCTGAGAATAACATATATTATATCCCTGGTCTTTCACTGTAATGGACATAAATCACATTACATAGTCATAAAACATAGTAATTATACTACTAATAATCAAAGGTCACAACCCTTTAGCCTCGTGACCAATCAATGAGTATTTATATCATCATAAAAGTGTTAGTTTTTGTAGCATTGAGGTACTCTTGCACCTGGTGCCTATGTGCAGGGGTCCGAGATGATGGGCCCAAGGATACATCGGATAGTATTATTATGTAGTTGTGAAGCTAGTTTAAGGGAATATATATAATTTGATCCATGAACATGTTATGTTGTGGCTCCTTAGCAAAGGATTTTTCTTATGCTTCATTAGTAGCCTGAAAAGCCACACAATTTGTTTGCAAATTGAATAGAAAAGAAAATGACGAGACCATTACATGTAGGCACAACATAGGATCTTGTTATCAAAGAATTTTTTCTTAGAACAAAGGGTTGCTTCAAGCTAGTCCTAGAGATTGGAAAGACTAGAAATATGTAGCATAGGGTGTTTGTTAAAAGTTAATATGTAGCATAGGGTGATTACACAATGAAATTAGTGTTAAATTTTCAGAATTTACTTCAATCTGATCTAGGATCTTAACTGAGAGAACAACATGTACAGCAAATCTACAGCATAACAATCATGGACACAATAATGAAAGCACACAAGAGACACAGAGTTTACTTGGGGAAAACCATAAAGGTGAAAAACCCCAATAACTTTCTTAGAGATAGATAGAGCAATGATACAACCAGAATACAAGAGATAGTCTTCTCCTAGCAGTAGAGCCTCCTCCTCCACAAGTGCACCACTCTCCCAAGTGTGAGTGAGAGAATAGAATATGTAAAATGAGAGAGACACACTCTCTATTTATACACTAACTTGACTTGACCTTTACTCAACTAGGTTGGCCTCAACTTAACCACTTAACATAATGCTGACTGGGTCGATCCCCACAAGGGTGGTCTAATAACCCTTTGACCCACATGGCCTACCCCCAATAGGGTGGTCTAATAACCCTTTGACCCACATGACTTATACAGGGCCGACCCCAACAAGGTGGTCTAATAACCCATCAAGTATAAGTTACGACACTTACAATATAAATGACGACACTTCTGTATAGAGGAATAATAACATCTCTATAGGAATACAATATACATATATGTCAAATACATTCCGAAGTTACATATACATCAACACTCCCTCTTAACTAGGAAGGTATTTCTCGACACAGGTCTTCTAGCACAAGTCTTCTTCTCTAGATCATCGTCACTGGATAATCGTCATCGAGATATCATCATCGTCACTGCTGCTGCTATCTCAATCAATCTTTGAATCTACTCGTCATAGGAATTTCTACAGAGCCATTCCTTTTTCATACTGGATGTAGGCCCACCACCTGCAGGTCTTCTTCATCACTGGCCATACTGTCGAATCCTCAGGACTTATTATGTGCGCCACAAAACCTCGAAAGAGCATCCCAGGCTGTTACGAGCACACAGCTCTACCTATAGGATCTCCCAGGGCCATATTATATGTGACCTCACCACAAAACCTTGCAAGAGCATCCCAGGCTGTTACGAGCATGCAGCTCTACCTATAGGATCTCCCAGGGATAGATTATATGTGGTCACCACAAAACCTCGCAAGAGCATCCTAGGTTGTTACGAGCACGCAACTCTACGTATAGGATCTCCAAGGGATAGATTATATGTGGTCATGGCAAAACCTCGCAAGAGCATCCCAGGACTTATTACGGGCACACAGCCCAACCTATCGGATCTCCCAGGGACAGATTATATGCCATAGGACAAAACCTCGAAAGAGCATCTGCCAGATATCCCAGGGCATGAATTACATGCCATAGGCAAAACCTCGAAAGACTATCTGTAGATCTCCCAGGGCCACATTATATGTCCTCCCAGAGCAAAACCTCAAAAGAGCATTTGCCAGATATCTCAGGGTACGAATTACATGCCATAGGCAAAACCTCGAAAGACTATCTGCAAATCTCTCAGGGCCAAATTATATGCTCATCTGTACAACTTGATCCACAACCATAGAGTATCAACCTGATACTCACCATACATCATCCTGATGTACACATGATCATCCTAATCATCATCACTGCAACATCCTGCTGCATGTCATCTGGAGCAACATCTTGAAGCTCATCATCCACGATCATCCTGATCATATAATGCATCTACCTGATGCATACCAAGTATCTACCTAATACATATCATCATACATGATCCACCTGATCATACAATGTATCCACCTGATACAAATATAAATACATGATACATATCACCATACATGATCCACCTGATCATACAATGTATCCACCTGATACATATATAGATACATGGTCCAAGAATCCAACATGATGCATACAAAATACATACAAATGATCCTACTGATCATATCCAACATCCAACATGATGCGTACATACATATACATATGAATGATCCAACTGATCATATCCAGCATCCAACATGATGTGTACATACATATACATATAAATGATCCAACTGATCATATCCAGCATCCAACATGATGCATACATACATATACATATAAATGATCCAACTAATCATATCCAGCAGAAACCAGAACATCATCCTGATGTTCATCATCGAGCGCTTACATCCACAGCCATGTGAAGGATCCTCCTTCCAACATGCTTGGAATGGCTTTAGCAAATGTGTCCATCACTTCTTCCTCGAAGTGTCCTCGATCTGAAGAACGCCAAGCCTCTCTCTGAAGTACACAAACTTTACCCTGGCTAGTGGCTTTGTCAGCACATCTGCAATCTGCTCGTCCGTCGCAACATACAGGAGCTTCATAGCTCCTCTCTACACCATATCCCTGATATAGTGATATTTGATCTCTATGTGTTTTGACCTATCATGAAACACTGGGTTCTCGGATAGCTTCACACAACTCTGGTTATCACAGAAGATACCAGTAGCATCCAACGGGAGATCAAATAACTCAGACAGTAGCTTCCATAGACATACTGCCTCACAACTAGCTAAACAGGCTGCAACATACTCTGCCTCAGCTATAGTCAATGCTACGCAGGATTGCTTCCTGCTAAACCAAGAGATCACACCTGATCCCATACTGAAGCAGCATCCATATGTGCTCTTCCTATCTGCAGCACTGCCAGCCCAATCTGAATCAACATAACCCTGCAGGTTAAACTTTTGATTCGCTTCATACTTGAGCCCATAATCCATTGTACCCTTTAGGTACCTCAGAACATGCTTTATAGAAACCAGGTGAACACTCCTTGGATCCATTAGGAACTGGCTCAATGTGTTCACAGCAAAGAAAATATTCAGTCTTGTGTTCGTCAGGTACATAGAGGACCCAATCATCTGACGATACATCGTGACATCAACCAGATCAGATGAAGCATCACATAGAAGCTTTAGGTTCAATGCCATAGGTGTGGCCATATTCTTGCAGTCCATCATCCCGAACCTCTTCAGGATCTCTACTGCATACTTCCCTTGTCCAAGGAAGATTCCATCTACACTCTACCACACCTCCATGCCAAAAACAAATAGTGCATCATCCCCAAGTTCTTCAACTCGAACTCGGCAACAAGCTTCCGCTGCGTGTCGGCAATCAATCTATCATTTCTTGTTACAAACAGGTCATCCACATACAATAAGAGTATCCCTGGATTGCCTACCTCAACCTTGTAGTAAAGGTTGGAACCTGCTTTACTCTTGGTAAAGACCAAACTGGATAAAAAGCTACCTATCCTACCATACCAAGTTCTGCACATATATGATTTCCTGTCATGTGTCTCATAACCAAGTGGATGCTCCACATACACTTCTTCTTCAACTACACCATTCAAGAAAGCTGTCTTGAAATCCATATGGTGTATCTTCTATTTCATCACTTTTATATGTTGCCATCTACAGCATGCTTGATCTAATAGTTCCATTTGGAAGTCACAACAGACTTCCCTTCAGCTCTTGGGACCGCATCCCAAACATCGTTCTTCATGATCAACGAATCATGGCATTCTTCCCGTATCTTGGGAACTTCAATATCTTCAATAGATAATTTTGTTGCTTAACAAATGTTGTAGTTCTTCTTATGTAGGTGATGGCATACGATCTTTCCTACACAACAAGTTAAATTGCATGATTAGAAAACATCTCATAGTTTTCAGAACAAATTCTTACACATAAATGCAATTATATTATCCAATGCTTCAATACAACATTTATCCATATCCCGTAACTTTCTAGATGCCTTCCAATCTCTACCAGAACATTGTTAAGAGTGTGCACAACTCCCAACATGTCAACAAAGAGGTTTCATTCTAGATAAGTAGCAATGGAATGTTGTACAGTGCCATAGACCACTTACCCATGCATATTAGTAGTATACTATTCATCAATGCAACTATTCTAATATGCATAATACACAACCTAATTCTAGGAACATCAGTATATACATTATTGAACAGTATTATTTAAACAATAAAATATGCAAGTAATGACAATTCAAATACTTATCTTTGTTTGTTTGTTGGGTTGACTTCCTCTCAGTCTTTGCTTCTTTTCTGCAACTCCATTCTTTTGTGAGAAGTGATCAACTCCCTCTGAATATCTGCATCCTTGCAGAAACTACTGAAGTGTGCTCCTTTGCTTTCTTGCAGGAACAACAAGAGTGTAATCCCTATTGATCTTTGCTTCCTGGATTACCTGTCCTTGAACTTACATCCATCCTTAATCATTGTGCATGCTTATTAGTATCATCATTGTGTTATCCTTGAGGTCTCATACATAATCACACATTTATTAGTATAATCTTAATACTTATCAAAACACAATAATCTTAAACATGTATATTTATGATCATTCATAGATAATAAACATTATTATTCAAGGTTTCAGGGAAGTCTTCTTTTACTCATACATATTCTTATTTGATCATAGGACTCTTCTGGTTAGTTGAATCATCAATCAAGATAAGAGATATAATATGCATAAAACCCATGATTATTCAAACCTATACCTTCATGATTCTTCTGGTTAGTCATATCATCAATTATGGTAAGAAACATAATATGCATACAACCATGATTATTCAAACCTATGACTTCATGAATAATCATTATCAACAACACAACAGTATAAGATCCTAACCCAAGGTAGGATTCTAGCTTGATATAGGAAAAACATACCTGGATTAGCATGCTAGCTAGTTATGTCTAGCATACCTGTATAATGTCTTCTGGTTCACTTCAGTGACTTGTGCTAGTAACCTGCATGTCTCATAAGTTAACCATTGTAGAACCAAGTTATACATACCTCGAAAGTAGATCTTCTATGTGATCCATGACAATGGATGAATCTTTGTCTTCGTGTCACCATGAGCATATGTTCTTGAAGTAGAACATGATTTGACTTTCTTGTTGTACCTTTTGTGTTAGAAAACAACATAAACCTCATACAACATCACAATGCATTAGTACAATCATAAGTGTCAAACCCTTAATCAATGAATATCTTCTATTAAGGTGATACAACAAGTCCAGTAATTAATCAAGATTGTACTGTAATGATATGAAGACAAACATATGATAAACTTAACCATGAAACATACCTGTAAGCCATACCTGTCAAGATTGCTTGTAATCTTCTTATGGAAGGCCTTAGCCTCATCTCCCTCTGAGACAGGAACGTCTTCACTTATGCAGGTGACCAATCCATCTTCTTCTAGGATTAACCCAATCCATTGGACCTGGAGCTTGATGAGCTGATCAAGCTAGTATATTCAGAATTTGAAAACTGTAAAGTTTCACTCCTCAATTTTGCCTTTGAAACTTTTGGATTCACTGGATGTGACCTCGAACTAGTGTTTGATGAATCCCACTCTTCTGCCAAAACAAAATATTGGATCCAAGGCTCTAAGATTCTATTTTTATGAGGAGCTTCCAACCGTGGTCACAGATTTCAAAAATTCCCATTTTTGCAGAAGCCCTAATTTTTCACTTTTCTGATCATAGTCCCGAACTAGGGTCTGATCAAGCCCGGCCTTCTGCCCAACCAAAAATTATGATCTTGGTCTCTAAATTTCAATTTTGATGAGTAGCATTCAGTCGTGGTCTCCGATTTGTAGTTAGGGTTTTCACCCTAGCTTATGCAAATGAGCACCTACTAAGGAGAAGGGACTCCTTAGTAGCAGTTCAATAAACAGTAATTAAAAGACAAGATATTAAAATGAAAATTATACTAAGCATGTGCATGAGACATAAAAAGACAAGAGATAATGTAAATGGTTTTTTGTATTAAATCTTTGCCTCCAATGTGAAGGTTGGTGAAGTTCTTGCAATGATCCAAGAGGGTTGCTCCAAACTCCAGCTTTGCTCCTTCTCTTTCTCCAATGGTGGAAATGGGGCAAAAGGGGCTCTTAATGGTGAAAGTAGCTCAAGGGTGAGCTAGGGTTTCAAGAGAGATTTTGGCAGAGTAGGGGTGTATTTGATTGTGGATCTAAAATAAGGGGTCTCCATCACCTATTTATAGTTTTTTGGTGGTGGAGTGTTGACCCATGGTTTTGGGAACCATATGGTTTAGGTCAGCTGTATAGGGTTTTTTCCTCATTTTTCCTCTTTTTCCTTATTTTTTTATATTTTGTATTCCCTTTTTAGAGGGTTTTGCTATTTTTGGAGGAATTTTGGGTATTTTTTGGGGGAAAAGGGGTTTTTTAGCCTTTTTAAGGCTTTTTGATGGTTTTGTGGCCTTTTGGAGGCTTTTTAGGCCTTTCGGAGGCTTTTAGTGGGGTAGATGAGGTAGTGAGCACTTTTTGGGTGTTAACAGATTGCCCCTTGATGTGTGACGGCAGGAGCTCATCGTATGGCCGATAGACATCATAAGTCTTTGAATGGTTTTCTTGGGGTGTGGAGAAGAGAAGAAACAAACTGGAGCCCGGAACAACGATCCCGAACAACTGCAAAAACTAAAAGTACATGACCTCAATAATGTATGAGAGATAATATGATCATATAGATGAGGCAGACATTCCTATGCTCATATGAAGATATAGAACAATAATGACAATGGGGTCCAAAATATGGGGACATGACATATACATGGCCTCAAATAATGAATGAGGAAGAATCTCAATGTATGGACGAGGCGGGCATACCCATGCTCGTATCAAGATATATAAAAGAATAACTGGGAGGCCCGAAAATGGGGACCTGTAAGATACATAGAGAACCACTGTGTACATCATAAGGGTCCAGAGGGGACACCAAATCTGGGACATACTGCTGGGCTGACCATATCGGTGCTGAAAAACTGATACACTAGAATGGAAACAGTGCTGCTGAGTGGGGTACCAGAGGAACTAATGAGCTGCTGGATCATAGTGACAAGGGGTCATACTCTCAATGGTACACTAAACTGGGACTGAACTGGGTACTCAAGGAAGCATATAACTGGATGGCTTCTGAATACAATCGCCAATGCAGCCCGGACATCCACGGGAACATATAACTGGGTGTTCCGAAGTGACTCACCAATGTGCTAGAGTCGGGGGAAATCCGGGGTCTTCGACAAATAATGGAGGGGATATAAACCCTGCGCGATTCTCAATGATGCAAACAAGGTGTTGAAGTTGAGCATGTGAGAAAAAACCATTCGGAGAGGCAATGATGACTCCTCTCAAAATGGTCCATAGGCATGCACCACAGATGGTGATGGGTCCAAGGCGCAGGGACCTCTGGGTCTATCCTCTGGAATAGAGGGGCTGTCGTCGACAGAGGGAGACCTGCAACTATCAAGACAATGATGTTTCCTTGACGGGAGCGCAAGGTGAGGAACCGAAGTGTGATAGTACTAATGGTAGGACTGACAAAATGTGGGGGATAATTGGGCAAGTAGAGTGGGTGGACTCAAACTTCCTTTGTTCAGAGTATGATGGCGGGGATGATCGGGCAGCATATGAAACTGACTGAGGGGAAAGGGATCATAGTTGTAATGGATCAAGGAAAGTGACTGGGATGAGGGATACTCAAGCTGGTGTAAAGTGGTAGGAGACTGTAGATTACTCTGAACAAAGGAGACCTGATTAGGGGTGCTGTCGAGATGATCGATCATAGTGCCAGGAGACACGGGGGAACTTCTTCATGGGTTAAGGAACTAGAAGAAGTGAGTGTAAAATGGTACTGTCGTGTGGATTTATACGAGCCCGGGACAGTTCATGCTCGTGATTGCTTTTAATTTTAAGGAGTCTGAAAGCGATAAGAAGACTCTGAAAAAATGGAATGGTACTGTCGTGTGGATTTGTACGAGCCTAGGACAGTTCATGCTCATGGTGGCTTTCAATTTTAGAGAGTCTGAAAGCGATAAGAAGACTCCAGGGGGTTGCTTTTTCATGTGTTAGTCTCCAAGGCCCAAAGAAGCATAAAAGGATGTAATGAAGAACTCTTCTAGCCGGTGTGACTAGAGTATTCCTTTTTCATAATTAGTCTATCAGGTCCGGAAAAGGGTTAAACTTATACCAGATAGATGCCCTTTCAGGTACTTTAACGAGCATGAAAGGAAGCAAGATTGCTCGGCGATCTTTTCATTGTTTTAGGAGTCAGAAAAGAGCTTAACAGAAACTCCCTAAGTGCCTTTTTCGTAAAGGACTTGTCCGGCCCGAAAAAGGATAAAATTATACCGAACAAAAGGAATGGCCAAGCAAGGAGGAAGTGCTCAATCAAGGAACATTTATGATGACCAAGAACAAGGGTGGGGGGGAACACTGGTGGGATTCCTTGCAGGGTAATGAATGGTGGCAAAATAATGAAATAATTGCAGTATGACAAGAGTGAATGGCTCATGTAAAAATGTGGAACAATCCGATGGTGGCCGATGTGGCGCGCAAATCGAGGTAGAAAGGTGTCGGGACACAATGTTGAAACTGTACCAAGTGAGAGGGATAAATGATCCAAAGCATCATCACGAGCTTGAAAAAATGAATCTGGTGATATAAAGAGTGTCAAAAATGGATAACGGCCAATGTGGAACACAAACCGAGGCGACGGGGGGTGTTTTGGAAAAAATACCCAAAAAATCTGGGGGTGAGAGCGAGAAAGGATCTCAAGCATCATCACTTGCTTGAAAAAATGAATTCGATGATATAAAATATGCGAAAAATGGAGAGCAGCCGAAGTGGCATGCAAATCGAGGCAACTAGTGGTGTCTAAAAAATGGGCAAAAAAGGACGTGGAAAAAATAATGCAACAAGGTGACAATCATGACGGTCTCGTCGTGCTGATTCCAGTGGTGGAAACGGTTCAAAAAACGGACTCCGTATGGGTTCAAAATGGCCAAAACAAGAAAAAGTCAACGGACTATAAATAGTGAGTGGGTCCAACATGACAAGTGGCATTTGTACTATTTGACTTTCACTAGTGATCAGAGTGGGCCAGAGCTAAGGTGGCATTTCTGGATGATCCGACCGATTGTTTTTCAATCTGGGAGTTACAGGTATTCCGTCAAACTCATGCCTGCATGTTTTTTAGGTTCGGTGGGTGGGTAGTGGGTCACAGGGGGTATTTGTACGGTCCACGTGGGGTGGACCGTGGGTTTTCAGGAGGGAGCCGCGGTCGGAGACCGTAGGGTCCATGGCGAGTGATGCGCGTGGAGACTGTGGGGTTCGACTCGGAACACACGGTCTGGGACCGCGTGCTGGGTGGGGTCTACTATGCGTGGGGTCAGATGTTCCTAACCTGTGTGCAGCAACAGCTGACATCGGCGAAGGAATCTGGAAAGGGGTTCTGCTATGGGTCCTTTCTATGCGCGTTCTTTATAGAGTGGGTACCGACACTACGGCCGTGGTTACCGGTCCAGGAAGGAGGGCTGAGGGAGCCGCGCATGGTGCGGTGGGGGGAGATGATGCGCCGCCAGGGTGGCGGTGAGGTGGGTAGTTACTTTACCTAGGAGTTGTACCTGCAGTGGTTACAGATGTCGCTGCCACTGGATGACTACCCATATAGGGATATGGACTACACTGGGGACCCAAAGGCACCACGGGCACTAGGACAGGCATGGGGACTGGATGGTATGTATTGATTTACTTGCATGTTATGGATTTCAAGATTTATGCATGATGGAGGTGTTTACATGGTGTGATTGATGTGCCAATCTAGGATGTTGTTGGCCATTTGATCTACAACACTATTTTGAGCTCTTGGGACATGGGTGAATGTTATGGATTCAAACTATCGGCTGAGTTGTTTTGTGCGCAGTAATTTCCTAAAGAGGTAGGGATCACGCACCTGGTAGCAGTTGTTGAGCTGGGAGACAAGCAACTGGGAGTCAAGGAATGCATGAAGGTGACGTATGCCCATCTGGAGGGCAGCAGTTAGGAGACCGGTCATAGCATCATACTCCACCTGATTATTGGTAGTAGTGCCTATACAGATTCCGTCAAGGTGAATCATTTCATGTGAAGGGGAATATAAGACCCATGTTGCTGAAGCCAGGTTGGGAGACCAGTGGCTTGCTCCATCGGTGAAGCTAGTGTAATAAGGTGGAAGATGGTCATGCAAAAATGATGAATATGAGAGTGAGGTAAAAATGGTGAAAAACAAAAAAGAGAACAAACTATACAATACGGACCAATGGGGCCACGAGTTATTTATGGATAAAAGCGTTTAAGGTACAACCCATTACGAGGGTTGCACAAAGGGCGACCTTCTGAGTCAGTTAAAATGTATGCCCCCTTGCCGAGGCAAGTCTGCACGATGTAAGGGCCTTGCCACATAGATTCAAACTTTTCTTTACCAGTTTTGTCATGGGCTTGGTCATATGCGAGGACGAGGTCCCCTTCATGGAAAGTTTGAGGATGTACATGTTTGTCATAACCGGCTTTGGAGCGATTCTTGGTGGCTTCAATAGTCTGGAGAGTGGCACGAAGATCTTCATCAGCTTGTTCGAGGGAGAGCAGACGTTGCTCGAGTGGGGAGGTATCAGGGAGAATCTTGACGGCGATTTGTAGGGCAGGTATCTGACACTCAATGGGGAGGACAGACTCTATGCCGTGAACTAAGTGAAACGGGGTAAAACCAGTGGCAGTCTTGGTAGAGGTACGGTAAGCCCATAAGGCAGGGAACAACATGTGGTGCCAATTGGACTTATGTTGGTCAATAGTGTGTTGAAGGATGGTTTTAAGTATTTTGTTAATGGCCTCTACTTGGCCGTTCCCTTGGGGGTAGTAAGAAGAGGAATATTGATGTTCAAACTTGAGGAGGGTGGATAACTCGCGCCAAATGGAATCTTCGAAGTGGGAACCATAGTCTAAGACCAACTGTTTGGGAACCCCGAATTGAGTGATAACATGGTTAAAAAAGAAATGGGCAGCGGTATCAGCTGTACAATTGAAACTAGGCATGGATTTGGCCCATTTGGTAAAGTAATCGACGGCGAAAATGATGTATTTATGGCCGTTAGCAGATGGGGGTTTACACTCCATGAAGTCGATGGCCCACTTACAAAAGGGACCAACGGTGACGACTGGGTGCAACGGACCAGGTGGTGTCCGGGCCTTGGGGGCAAAAAGTTGGCAATTATGGCAATGTTTGACAGCTGTGATGCAGTCGGTAAAGAGTGTGGGCCAGAAATATCCGGCGCGGACGACCTTCTAGGCGGTGGCCATCCCAGAGAAATCACCGCCGCAGGCACCGCTATGACAGTCATTGAGGACGTGCTCAGCTTCCTCGTGTGCAAGGCAATGACGAAGAATCGTGTCGACCCCTCGCCGGTAAAGGACATCGCCTAAGAGGAGATACCGAGAGGCCTGGTGACGGATACGACGGCGTCCATTGCAGGTGACTTTGGGTCGAAACTTCTGCATGCGAAGGTATAGCAAAATATCACCGTACCATGGTTCATCAGACAAGATGGTGAACAAATTATTGTCGGGTAACTCATCGGAGATTTGAGGGGACAGTAGAAAGGAGGGGAGATCGGTGATGAGTTGGGCAAGTGCGAGGGCTTTGGTTCTCTTAGGGGTTTTGAAAATAAGTTCATATTCCTGGAGGATAATGACCCATTTAGCAAGATGACCTTGCAATAGCAGCCGGTTTATGAGATATACCATGGGGTTGGAGTCGGCGACGACTATGGTATGACTAAGTAAAATGTAGTGTCGCAATTTTTGGACGGAAAAGACCACAACTAGGGCAAGTCTCTCCTCATATGGGTAACGTAGAGGTGGTCCAGACAAGGTCTGGATGACGTAATAAATGACATGCTCTTGGTGAGAAGCGTCTTCTTGAACCAAGACTCCGGACACAGCATGCTTGGATGCCGAGACGTAGAGGATGAAGTCCTGAGAGAAATCCGGAGGGGAGATCAAGGGGGCTTGTGTGAGAGCTTTCTTGAGGGCTCCGAATGCAGCTTCTGCTTACTCATCCCATACAAAGGGTATGTGGGTATGGAGCAGGCGCAAGAAACCATGAACGGTGGTAGCGTAATCAGGAACAAAACAACAGAGGAAATTGGATCGCCCCTGCAGACTTTGGAGCTATCGGAGCGTACGAGGAGAGGGAAGGTCTAAGATGGCTTGAACTTTCAGGGGGTCAACAATAATTCCTTTCTGGGAAACAATGAAACCCAACAATCGGCCTACCGGAACGCAAAGGACACACTTGTGTGGGTTCAAGCGGATTTGGTATTTGCGACAACGCAGAAAAACTTTCCGAAGGTCGTTAAGGTGGTCTGATCGTTTTTGGGAACGAGCTGTCAGGTCATCAAGGTAGACTAGCAGGATATGGACCAAGTCGTGAAAGCAATAGGTCATGGCCTGCTGGAAGGTGGCACCAGCATTTTTGAGGCCGAAAGGCATGACGCGATAGGAAAAGGTTCCCCATGGGGTGGTAAAGGCAGTTTTGTACTGATCCTCCTTTCGGATCTGAATCTGATTGTATCCGGAAAAACTATCCATGAAGGATAGGACTTCATGCCCCGCACATGCATCGATGAGCTGGTCAATAAATGGCATGGGGAAGTTGTCTTTGGTACAGGAGCGGTTTAAATCTCAGAAGTCAGTGCATACTCTAATGGTGCCTTGTTTTTTGTTAACGAGAACGAGGTTTGAAACCCAAGTGGTATAAGCAATAGGATAAATGAATCCTGCCTTGTGAAGTTTCCCAATCTCTGCTTTGACAGCTGGGAGCTTTGAGGGATGAATGGGGCGCTGTTTCTGACGAACGGGGGGTACTCAAGCCATGTGTCAATGTGGTTCTCTATAATGGCGGGGTCCAGACTAGGCAAAGACATCACAAAATTCTTGGAAGAGTTTTTTGTACTCCTCAATCTCATACTCACTGCAGGAGGCTCCTAAAGTTATGAGTTCGGGGGCACCTCCTGGGGTAGCGATATCAATGTGGATGACAGGTGAGATATTCGCCATGTTGCCTTCCTCAAAGGCATCAGGAGTAGGAATAGGATCCTTAAACCAGTCGACCTTGGTAGGAAGGAAATCTTTGGATTCAACCGCAAATTGGGTAGTGGTGCTAGAGGAGGATTTTTCTGGGAGGAAATACGAACGATGGTGCATGTCATCCTAGGGATACTCTAGGGCAGTGAGTGCCTCAAGAATCTCATCGTCAGAACGAAAAGTTCGAGTCATCAAATCGGTTGACGAGGGAGTGGTGATTGAAGAGATCATATAAATGGTGTTAACCTCTCTTGAAGGGGAGGAGACGGGGGGCTGGATCTCCTCAATGGTGGGTGGTGTCGTCTCAAGGTCCAGATTATTCATCTCGTAGAGAGCTGCTCTGTAATCTGGGAGATTAGGACAGTGATGTGAGTAGTGGCCGTAAATACCGCATATCGCACAGGGGTGTTTGGTACGCAGTGATTTATCACGAGGCTTTGGGGTTGGGTCGATTTCGATAACGGGGATGTTGGGGTTCTCGTCAAGCATTTGCATGTGTTCCTGTAATGCCGGTAACTATGGACATTGACGAGTCGGATGGCCTAACTCATCACACAACGAGCATTTGGGAGGAGCACGAAGCACTGGGGGTTTTTTGACTATTTTTGGAGGGAGTACAGCAGTGTATGGTTGTGGGCCTCTGCCCCCAGTGAGCTTCATAAGAGGAGGGGGATTTGTGGAGGATGAAGGGGTAGCGACACCGGGGGGTGGCTGAGTAGTAGTGACGATGGGTTGCACCGGTTGCAGGATGACATCTAGTGTCGGCGGGGGAACGG
This sequence comes from Larix kaempferi, assembly GCA_027924585.1. Taxonomy (NCBI): domain Eukaryota; kingdom Viridiplantae; phylum Streptophyta; class Pinopsida; order Pinales; family Pinaceae; genus Larix; species Larix kaempferi. The sequence continues at coordinate 9,398,507 of BSBM01000672.1, read as the reverse complement.
GAGGTGAAAGGTACCACACGGGTAATCCTAAGGTTAACCCAGGGAGGCTAAGGGTAGCCATAACTGGGGCGATCACTACTCCCGAGGGAGGGATTAGGAAGGGGATGGTGTGGATGGGTGTAACACCAATGTGACTAGGTACCAATGGTGGTTTAGGTAACAAGGGCAGCTGATTGGTGGGTGTTTACGTATTGTGGGACAGGGTGCATAGATCAGATACTTCGGTCGTGCGTGACGGGGGAGGAATGGATTGGAATGTCGACGTCATCGGCGGATCTAAGTAGACTCCAGGTCCCATGGAGGAAACCGGCGAGGTAGTGGCACCACTAACAGGTTGTTCAACCATAGGGAGAACATTTTCGGGTGCAGCGGGGGCACTGGGATCATAGTAGGTGAGTTGGTCAATCTTGACCACGCGTCCATCATGGGGGAACATCATGGTACGAAAAATGGATGAGGCAACTGCCTGCATGGTATACATGTAACTGCGGCCAAGTAAAAGGTTATAATCAAGCTAGGCGTTGATGACCTCTATGTCAATGAGTACGGTTTTACCACCTAATTGGATGGGGACATTGGCTAAGAGACCTTGGGGTTGAGCCGAACGACCGTCGTAGGTGCGTAACGCAGTGGTGGATTGCTGGAGAGTAGGGGATCCCAACTTCTGCCATACGAATGTGGACATAAAGCATGTAGAGGCACCTTCATCAATGATGCATCAATGGATGACAAGATTCCGAATGGAAATAGAAACTTAGAACGCTAAAGTGGAAGGCAGGCATGGTTCGGACTGGTCCAAATCGAAGGCCATCAAATTCGAATCATTTGGGTCAATAGCCCCAATGGCTGAGAGTAAAGTCTTGCGCTGGGAAGGATAGTTTTTCAGGACTTCTAACGTAGTCATGGCTGCAGGAGATTAGGCTAAGTCATCTACAATGTTGTAGTTTGATGCAATGCGTGCATTGGGGTTATTGTTGATATGGCGAAGTGGGAAACGAGGTGCTTTGGAAGTGCCATCTAGTGGAGGCGGAGGTATACATAATGCCTGATCAATGGGATGAGCGTTAGTGGTTTTATCAGCGGGAGGGGCTTCAGAGGTGGAGCCATATTGGTTCCGATGGGTTTGGAGGTTGACATCAGCGGATGACATCATCAACAAGTGGTGGGTACCTGAGTCGAACATGGGTTGATCAGGAGCAGCATAAGTGATCTATTGTTGTGGTGGCACGTTGGCTTGAGGGGGAGCCAATGGCTGAGTGTTCACAATGCCTTGGTTGGGTAAGAGGTTTTGAAGCACCAAAGGTGGCTGCTGAGGTTGTGGGGGGTTGGGTGGCGCTTGAGGAGCTATGTGCCCTTGGCTATGGGAATCATCAACCCAGAGTTGCCTGGCTCACTCTAAATGTGGGCAAGCATGTGTGTAGTGGCCATAAACCCCGCAAATAGAACAAGAATGGTTTGTTCGTAAATTAGGGTTTTTAGCCTGCTTGGGCGGCCGGTCAGGGTTTTGGTTGGCAGGGGCCGCATTATTGTTGTTTGGGGGATTGGGAGGTTGACCACCTTGGTCTAGAGGAGGGTTGTTCCCACGGTTACGGACCTTGCCACGGTTTTGCTGGCCCTATTGGCACTGGTTGTTTTGGTTTGGCTACGGATTTTGTTGGGCATATACTTGCCCTTGGGCAGCAGGTGGGTTCTGTTGTTGTGCAGGTGCAGGAGCAGGCTGCGATGGATAATAAGTAAGTGGAGGCTGCGCAGGTGCTAAACCTTGTGGGGGTTGCTGATACGTCTGCGGAGAGTTTGCTGCAGGGGCTGCCTGTGCCGGGTAATAAGCCGGTTGGGCTTGGGAGGTCACAGGAGCTGGGGCAGCCTGTGGATGGTAATAAGCCGGTGGGGCTTGGGAGGTCACAGGAGCTGGGACAGCCTATGGATGGTAATATGGCTGAGGTGCAACGGGGGGAGCATAAGCGGGGGATGCATGCCCAAAGCACTGAGGTGGACATGAGGGGCCGTGAGAATGATGGTGATGTGTCATAGGAGCATACGAATTGGTTGCTCTGGATTGAGACGTATCCCACGAAAGGTCGGGGCCAGAGCTAGGACGTGCTATGGAAAAGGGTTGGGGATACGAGGCGACACGGATAATGATGGCGTCTGCGGCGTGGGATGCCCCCGCTGCATCGTGCTGGGAGGAATCACCACGAGGGGCGTCAGGTATAATGGTATAGAGGTAACCCGACTGGGCGTATGTGAGGTCAAATTGCTGGGCTTTGAGGATGGCCTCTTCTTCAGACTGGGGTCGTTCGAATGCCACATCCTTGGCAATGATAGGAAGGAGGGATTTTAGGAAGCAATCTAGGAAGATACGGTCGTCTAATTTGATTTTGCAGAGACTACGGCATCGACGCCAATCATGAATGTGGTCAGTGATATGGGTAGCCGTGTTCTGTCTGCAAGACAGTAAGATCTCAACTCCCGCGTCATAGCAGACAGGTAACTGAAAGAACTACAGGAAGGTCGAGGCAAGGGAAGTAAAGGTGGCATGGGTCCCATGGGGCTACTCGATGTACCACTTAGCTGCAGAGCCAGTGAAGGTGCACTGTAATAGACGGAGGCGGACAGAGTCGTCCACTATGGAGTTGGAGGAACACCATAGATGGAAGGACATAATATGGTTTTGGGGGTCCTCACCTGCCTTTCCCTCAAACTTAGGGATGTCAGAGGGGAGCTTGGTGGGCATGTGAGGCCATGCAAGGTCGTGTCTAATGGGATCGTTAGTTAGTCAGGGTAGGTCAGGAAGGTTGAGGCTAGCCATGAATGGCAAACTAGTAGAAGGATGTGACATACTATTGGGTGTGACCAAATTGGGGCCAATGCCCCCAAGTGGAGGGGTTGGGTTTGGGACATTGCCCCCAAATGGAGGGACGAAAGTGGTATGGGATGATCCTGCACTGCCAAGGGTAGTGTGAGTCGCTGATGGAGGTGGAATAGGTATTCCAGCTACTGGAATGGGTGCAGTAAGTGGAACGGTAGACATGGGCCCCATCGAGGGCATACCCAAAGTAGGTGTGGTAGCTGGTGTGGTGGTGGATGCTCCACCAATGGTCCCTACCAAGAAAGGGTTGGAAGTCACGCCAGCCATGGGGCTAGTGGGTGCAGTGTAAATGGGGTTCTCGGACTCTGCCTCAGAATTGGAGGTAAAATAGGGGGCGTCTAGATCAGGCGATCGAGTCCTATGCCGTTGACAAGTGGAGTCAAGTGACAAGGCTCGAGATCTGTGATGAGTGGTATCAAGTGATGAATATCTATGTCTATGATGGATGGTGTCAAGTGAACCGTGCTGCGAGGGCTCGCCTTGAAGGTGCCGAGAATGTCTCGGAGACTCAATGGTGACAAATGGTGTCAAATATCTGGGGGTTGTGTTGAGTGAAAAACAACTCAAAAACCCTAATGCAACCGAGTGTGCAGAAGGAGAGCTCAAAAAATATGGCACTCAAGCCAACAACCAACTCAAAACACCTACTGTAATAGTTGTGCTACAATAAGTGGATTATCAATAGAAATGGTCAGAATACCAAAAAGCAGCAGGTTTCCTAAGAAATAAAAATGGTGGACTCGCTAGACCAAAAGGAGGTAAGGGAGCATGCAAACACCTAACTAAATGGTATTCTGACTCAACTAGACATATCCTTTGCAAGGTGATGAAATCCAAGTCAGACAATATGGATAGGAGAGCCAAGTGGCTAAAGATATCCCCCTACCGAGAGGGACACCAGGTAGTCAATCCTAGAAGAAAGGCAACTAAGATACCCCATTCATGACACGTCCAGAAAGGTGAATCTGCCGTTTGGTTCTTTTACCGCAGTACCCCTATACAGGGATACTCTGAGAACTGCGAAAGGTAGCCCTTCGATTACTGAATGGAGTGCGGTATTCCACTCAGGCCTCCAGAACCAGTCTGGAGACTTCAACCCTCCTAGGGGAGAGGCCCTCTGATAAACTAGTCGTGACCGTGCCAAAAAATACTAGGGGATTTTGGTTCCCTAATGGACAACAGCTATGTCTCAAGTGTAAGCAATCGAGGGGTGTTATTTGGATGCCTATCCCTCCAATCCTACCTAACTACAAAAATTCTTATGTGTTCCCAAGTGGGGTTAGAATGTTGGTTGAGTTAAGTAGTTTTTTAAGGCTCACTTGAATTAGGTGACAAAGTGTGTGCATGTGAGGTGATGAACCCAAATAAAAGTGCCACAAGGGGGGCAACTTTCTAACAATAACAAGACAGAATGTAAACTTTAATATGCAAAATTTTCTCTTTTTCAAAATTTTCTTAAAAAAGGATTCTGTAAATGGAACAGAAATAAAAATGCAGAAAAGGCTGTAGAGAAGTATGGCTGCAGGAAGGACAGATGGCTGTGTAGAAAATAGTGCAGCAAAGTGCTGGGTTCAAAAACAGGTAAAAAAGTGCAGAGAATAGATTGCGGGTTTGTGGCAGTTCTGGGTGGTCGGACCGCGGGAAATAGCACAACAGTCGCGGACAGGTTGCAGGTTTTTGGTCAAAAAATGCAGTCGGACCACAGGAAACAGGAAGAAAGCCGCAGGCAGGGCACGGGAAAAGAGCTGACAGGCGTTGTCAGGTCGCAGGAAAACGGCTAAAAGCCGCGGTTGGGACGCGGAAAAACGGGCGATAGACGCAGTCAGGTTGCAGCAAAAGGGCTGAAAGCCGTGGTTGGGATGTGGAAAAAGGGGCAACAGATGCAGTCAGGTTGCAGCAAAAGGGCTGAAAGCCACGGTCGGGACGCCGAAAAACTTGTGACAGCCGTTGTTGGATTGCAACAAACAGGCTGATTAGCCGCAATCGGATCGCAGGTAATAGACTTGAATCCACCGGCAGAATGCTGGAAACAGTCTGAGAGCCGCAGTTAGGTCACAGGTAAAGGCCTAAAAGACGCGGTCGGAACGCAACTGCAGGGATAAAAAACGTGGCCGAAAGGGACAGACGAAAGGGAAATATCTAAAAACTATAACCAGAAATTCAAACCAAGGGGAGTCACCAAAACTGTAGTTATTATTTTCACCCTAGCTTGTGTAAATGAGCACCTACTAAGGAGAAGGGACTCCTTAGTAGCAGTTCAATAAACAATAATTAAAAGACAAGATATTAAAATGAAAATTATACTAAGCATGTGTATGAAACATAAAAAGACAAGAGATAATGTAAATGGTTTTTTGTATTAAAGCTTTACCTCCAATGTGAAGGTTGGTGAAGTTCTTGCAATGATCCAAGAGGGTTGCTCCAAACTCCAGCTTTGCTCCTTCTCTTTCTCCATTGGTGGAAATGGGCCAAAAGGGGCTCTCAATGGTGAAAGTAGCTCAAGGGTGAGCTAGAGTTTCAAGAGAGATTTTGGCAGAGTAAGGGTGTATTTGATTGTGGATCTGAAATAAGGGGTCTCCATCACCTATTTATAGTTTTTTGGTGGTGGAGTGCTGGCCCATGGTTTAGGGAACAATATGGTTTAGGTCAGCTGTATAGGGTTTTTTCCTCCTTTTTCCTCTTTTTCCTCATTTTTTTATATTTTTTATTCCCTTTTTAGAGGGTTTTGCTATTTTTGGAGGAATTTCGGGTATTTTTTGGGGAAAAAGGGGTTTTTTAGCCTTTTTGAGGCTTTTTGATGGTTTTGTGGCCTTTTGGAGGCTTTTTAGTGGGATTTTTAGGGTTTTTAAGGCAAATATGGTAGGAAAATGGACAAATGAGTCATGTAATGGGGTAAATGAGGTAGTGAGCACTTTTTGGGTGCTAACAAAATTACAAAAATTCCAATTTTTTTCGAATCCCTAAATTCCGGAAGCCATGAATGAAGGTGCTAAAAAATAATTCTGATTTGACATAAATATGTACCTGATTGTTTCTGGTGTAACTCTGAACTTTTCAATCCACAGGGTCTGAACAATTTTCTTGAGATAGCCCGACCTGTTATCTTTCCATCTCGACAGGTCTGACCTCAATTGGATTCTCTGAGAGAGAGTTATGCCAAGTGTCGCAACGTGACCTGTTTATGGGATAATACAGGAGAGAGAACTTGTACGGCATGCCACGTGTCACTAGTTCAATTTCGGCCTCTAAAAATGTTTCCTAAGATATCCTGACCTGTTATCTTTCCATCTCGACAGGTCTGACCTCAGTTGGATTTTTTGAGAGATAGTTATTCCAAGTGTCACAACGTGACTTGTTTATGGGATAATACACGAGAGCGAACTTGTACAACGTGCCACGTGTCATTGGTTCAACTTCGGCCTCTGAAAAATTTTCCTGAGATAGTACAGTCTGTGTACTACCTGTAACGTTTTACAAAATTTTATTTGGAGCTTCCTAGCCCAATTTATGACCTTTTTCCCAAGGTCACCTGATTTTGACTCAGATTTGGAAGAGGCAGAAACCCTATATTGTATAGATCATAAATCACAAAGTACAACGAATTAGAGGTTTTCCTTTGGACACAAGGTACATGGGGATCTGATCTTCGACCTATAAAGGTTTCAGATCCTAAACCTTCGACAAAACATATTTATAGCGAAATTTCTACAACAACTGGTGTTTTCTATATCAAGCCTTAGCATCGTAAGTGCAACAAGTGTCATACATGCCATATCATGCCTTCTTTCAGGCTAGCTCTGATACCATGTGAAATTTTCAGAATTTACTTCAATCTGATCTAGGATCTTAATTGAGAGAACAACATGTACAGCAAATCTACAGCATAACAATCATGGACACAATAATGCAAGCACACAAGAGACACAGAGTTTACTTGGGGAAAACCATAAAGGTGAAAAACCCCAATAACTTCCTCAGAGATAGATAGAACAATGATACAACCAGAATACAAGAGATAGTCTTCTCCTAGTAGTAGAGCCTCCTCCTCCACAAGTGCGCCACTCTCCCAAGTGTGAGTGAGAGAATAGAATATGTAAAATGAGAGAGATACACTCTCTATTTATACACTAACTTGACTTGACCTTTACTCAACTAGGTCCGCCTCAACTTAACCACTTAACATAATGTTGACTGGGCTAACCCCCACTAGGGTGGTCTAATAACCCTTTGACCCACATGGCCTACCCCCAATAGGTTGGTCTAATAACCCTTTGACCCACATGACTTATACAGGGCCAACCCCAACAAGGTGGTCTAATAACCCATCAAGTATAAGTTACGACACTTACAATATAAATGACGACACTTCCGTATAGAGGAATAATAACATCTCTATAGGAATACAATATACATATATGTGAAATACATTCCGAAGTTACATATACATCAACAATTAGGTATTAGGGTTGACTGTGGTGTATATTGCTGAAAAAAATGCTCAGAATCAAACATTCGAGAACCTTGAATGTTATTCACTGCTTTCCCTATGTTCTTAAATACTCAAAATGTTGTTGCAGGACTGTTTTTCATTCCCATATCTGACTTAGAGTTACCAAAAAATCAAGGATAGACCTAATAATTAGGATTTTTTATGCTTCTTGGTTGCCCAGAATTCATGGCATGGTTGTTACAAGGATTTATGTTGCTGATATTATATTGTTCATTGACTGGAAATCACCCATAATAGAGAATTATGGCATTTTGATATTGAAACCAAACCCAGACCTGAAGAAGTGGTTTCATTGTTGATCTAATCCATATAGGAACCTATATTAATAAATGATTGAGGTTTCATCATTTTTTATTGCTGCTCTAGGTTGGAAAAGGCCCCAAGACTACCCCTATTTGGAATATGAGGTTGTTTGATGGTCTCTTTATGTAATGACGGGTCAGTAACATAGGTGATTTCATTTCAACATGCCCATATTTGTTAATTAGGGCTTCTTAATCCTGAGAATCTCCCTTATTAGCGCTTAGATTACTTTATATTGCCTTTTGTAGGTATAATCATGCTGGCTCATGATGTTTTAGTGCAAATTTACCTTCAAATACTGCCCAAAATTGAAAATGATATGGGGGATTTGGGAGGCCAAAATTCGAGGATGTTACTATTGTCATGAAACTCAAACTAGGCCCTTAATAATCTTAGATCAAAACTAGGAGTGTCCTTTTCTTCTGCTATTCACATTGGGTTCCAAAAATACAAGGATAAGGTTCTCAAATTTCTTTAACAATTCCTGTGTTCTTATAGAATCGATATATATATATATATATTATGGATTCTATAGGAACACAAGAATTGTTGGAGAAATTTGAGAATGATTGCTATATATATATATATAGGAATCGAACACAGAGGAAATAGTGATGAAGTATGTATTATGACCAGGATTTTGGAATGGATTATATTCAAGTAATGAGATATTTCTCATCATTCCATTGTTGGGCTACTGCTGAGATGAAATACCTATGCTATGTGGACTAGGAGTTAGGATTTCCCAGAACTGTTCTTATAGATTTGTATAACACTAAGGGTGTCTAAAATATTCCCAAGACTATGAGAATGTGGACAATCATGCCATTTTCACCTTCAAATTGCCTTCCAAACTCTGCCATCTTCTCAAACCTCATGGCTTTGGGAATCAAACATTAGAAATCCATTCAACTTGAACAAAGACATGAAGGATATCACCCACTGGAGAATATGATCAAAATCACATGTGGACAGACATACGAAATGGGGGGTAACAAGGGTTATGAGGGAGCTTGAGGGAGCTCTACCTAGTCCAGGAATTGTTTTCAAAGAAGAAGCTTCTAAAGAATGTTTGGTTCTTTTTACTTTTGATATTATGTTTTCACTCTGTCTATATTTGCCTTATTGGCCAAGATCAAATAGAGATTTGAGAAATGAGTTCAATTCTTAAAGTATAGTTCTTTCACTATTTGTTGCAAGAGTCACCAATGGAAAATTATTATTAATGAAATTTGTTCCATTATTAATGTAACATCGAGATGTTTTTCTGATTCCAAATGTTTCATTATTGGTGTCTTCTTTAGGTGTTATTTCAGTGCCAATTACTTGTAGCATTTCAAGAAATTTAATATCGTCTAAGATTTAATTGGAGTTTGGTATAAATAACTTGATACTTGATTCTACAGGGAAGTAAAGGCCCGATTTTAAATCAAAATCATCCTTTCTTTGTCTCACAAGTGCGAAAGTTCTCCTTTGAGTGTCCCTCCCATAGTATAAACATGTGATTTTGGTTTCAATTAATGTTTAGTACAACGATGGGCTCACCTATCTTAGACTTTGTTTTTTATCCCTTTGGTTGCACATTTGGCCATAATATACTTTTTTGTTCCCTTCTTTGGGACACTCTCTAATTGGCTGGATTGATTATGGGCCTCATGAACTAATAGAGTCCCAATTAGTTATAGCCCCCAAATATCCTCAGTGCATTAATGCATGATTATTTATAAATTGGCTCAGTCAAATTTATGTTCTTGAGTGGTTTGAGGGCACATTCATAGTTGTATTTTTTATTGTCTATGTTACCCCTATGGCTGATCATTCTCTCATAGTTTTAGTATAATAGAGGGTTTTTTTCTACTCCCACACATGTAATCTGGTCCAAACTCTAACAATTTGATGGTTAACATTGACAATTTGAGCATTACGTAGACAACATGTATTCCATACTCAGTGTAAAAACAACCTATGCCATTCTAGCATTTTCAATCCTCAAACACTATACCAAAATCATTAATGTTGGACTGAGGCTAAGGTGTGCAAGACTGAGGAAAGGACAAATTTGTTAGGGCTGTAGTCCAAACTAGTGGCCTCTCTCCACAGGTTTGTTGGATAGTTGAAAACTATCCCTCAAAAGATGACACCCTCCAAGATTGTTTCCTAGGTTCTCCCTTGTTTCTTCCTTCTGCTTTCCAAGTTCTATTGTTATTTTACTGTTTAGAAGATTTGTCTTGAAATGCATCAAATGTGCCATCATTTTAGATTTGGGGATCATAATCAACATATTGAATTTTGGTTTCTATTTTTTGATTAATCTGAGTATTTCAGGAGTGCAATAACGACCTAAACATTGCCCATCCATCTCTTGATGCACTTGAGCTGAGTGCTGAGTTGCATTTTTGGTTTTGTTTAAAAATATATTGTATGGTAGTCGATGTCCAATTTATGAATGTATTTTGTTTGGCATTTACGCGAGTTGCATGTTTGTGAGTATTTGCTAGTTATTAAAAAATAATAAAATATTGATGTTTCCTTTCGAAACAAACCTTTTGCATAGACAGTTACAATAAGTGTATTCTGATATAATACTTTGGTCACCTTTCTTCTTTGTATAGAGGCTTCTATATATGCCAATAGTCGTAGATTGTTATGGCTATGATACAATTTAATGCTTAGCCAACTGATTGCTCTTTTCGAAATTGGATTTGTATTCTTGTTTATAGCCTAGTGGTATTCATTTTCTGGCTTTTGCATTAGACTTTATAATGACGGTTTCTGATACCGAAGGACAGCATACTTCACAAAATTATGAGGTTCACAAAAAACGTATTCATTCTACATAGTCCCGGGTCCATTTTAGGAACAACTTTATTCGGGGTATGTTTTCCCTGGTTGATTACTGTCTGTATCCAGAGCTGCTGATACATCTCCAAGTCATTCCAAGAAGAAAATTTAGTGATTCCCGTAAAATGTCCTTCATAAAAATTAATTGTAAAATGCAATCAAGTAAGCTTGACAATATAATGTTGGGCACATTTTGAAATCCTAATGTGTAGTCGTCTGATATTACTTGTATGTTCAATCTTTAAAGTTAGTATTTGATCATGAATGTGATTTATCTACTGGTTTTAGATGAAAGGGTGCTTGAATGTTATATATTCATTTCCTTGTGTTTACCAATATATGTTTCATACTGACCTGGGCAGATAATTTTCACCCCAGCAGTTTTTGTCTCCTAGAAAAGTTGGGCCTTCCATTCCATGTTCCTTTTGCCATTCCCTGTGCTTGTTTTCACTGCAAGTAAACAATGCACATTTATCTTGACAAAATGGGTTAGTACCTACCAAAGGGAACACATAACAAGATTGATATGTATGTTCCTTTGAATTGAAATTGTGCTAGAAATGAGACAATAAATCCACTAATTTGCATCCAAGCGCAACAATGAAATAAAATTGTAAATATCATACTTGTCATCCTTCGTTATAGAATTTGTAATTTTTTTATTCCCTACTGACTATGCTTTGATGAGCCTACACTCTTCGTTAGGGATAAGGAGATCACAAAGTTAAATAGTAGGTGTGCCTGCAGAGCTGCTGGAAAACATAATTAAAATAGCATATCATTTACCATAGAATTGCATGAAACAAAATTGTTTTCAGACTCTTAATACTACAATTTGTCAGTAGAAAACAAGACCTTGTGAATTTTTTCCTTTTATCAAATTATCAAGAAATATTTAGTTTAAAATTTGAATTTAAAATGAGCTTTTTGAGATTACATGTAAGTTGCAAAAACTTGATTGAATGACCTTGTCATTAGAGTTGAACATGGAAAATAACTGAAATGTTTCCCATTTATTTTTCAGTGCTTATACAATGAATGGAGGAGTCTCTTTGGGTGGAATGCTAATTGGCGAGAACTATTTGGAGGGTCATTGAAAGAGCAAGTCACAACTTCTGTAAGAAAGGTATCAGCTCTCAAGTAAAAATTTAAAACTATGTTTTTCTTCATTGTGTCAAAAGTCTCTTTATTCAAGGTATTAAAATGGAATTGTTAGGATGAGGAATATGTTGCAGGATACTCCCCATGAGGCTATAGCTATATCTGATTCCCATAGGTACACTATGTCATTTCTCACTAGTGGTCAACAGACTAAACTCCTCTGGTACCTCCCGTCTTTTCCAAGCTCTTATAAAAGTTGTTATGGTTGATCATTTGATGACAATGTTATAAGTTATAACTACTAGATGATTGATGTTATATGGTTTAAACCATGTATTCTATAGCTAATTCAACATCCTACATGTTTTTTAGATATGAATCCATCAAAATATATTAAAACTTTTGAATATTTTTCAACTTAGATATAGATCCATCAAAATGTTTGAATCCCACAAGTAAGCTTTTGAAGATTTTTCAACTTAGGAAAACTTTAGGACCTTGTGATTAAAACCTTGAAGCTCAGATTTCCTAATGTCAAAGAGAATTGTAGCAATCAATCGACAATCAGATTCCATTAGGGTCATTTAGGTGTCGTTATGGTCAATCAAATGCCATTAGGGTCAACTAGATTCACTATATTTTATTGGATGGATGCTAAAAATGGCTCACTTGATGCCACAAAAGGCATCCCAAATGAATTACATTTTGCAAGTGTGTGTGGGAAAGGGCGAGATGATTTCGATGCCTATGCACACGCTTCATACATTTTTCAAAATCTTAGCCTATCATGCAGAAATTGCACTGCACGTCACTTAGCAAAACCTTCGTTTAGAAAGCCGTCAAAATAGATAACTTTTGGTCCATGAATCCACCATACATGGGTGTCCCTAGTGGTACTCAGATGTCACGAATCCAATGGAACTGGCGTTTTGTCCATTGAAGCCACATTTTTCAAGTTATGGCGAGTTTCATCTCACTTCCCAAGGCCATTCAAGGAAACTAGACAAATTTCAACCGGGGGCATAAAAACCAAACTGAGCGACGGAATGGAGTTTCGTTGCGGAATGGAGTTTCGTTGCCTTCTACATGTGTGTTTGGGCAAGGGAAATATGACCACAATTTCCACACACTCGCTCCCACATTTTTCAAATTCTTAAGCTACGGTGCATAAATTGCACTGCATGTCCCTAAGTGAAACCCTCTTTTAGAAAATTGTCAAAATAGACAACTTTCGGTCCATGAAAATCCAGGGCATCTGCAGCTTTGGAGGACATTTGGATTTGATAGACATGAATCAACAAGTTCATGGCTACCTTCTCAGAACATTTTAGTGAATCATATTGCACTGTATGGAGAGGTCAAATACAACTACTAGTAAAAAACAAGTATAAGTACTGAATGAAGGTGAGTTCATTAATAATTTTATGATTTCTTGCATTTCCTTTCATTTTCATTGGATTAGTATAATCTTGTAATGCTTTTATGGTTATGGTGTTTAGCAATTTTGAAGTATACCCTGTGGATCTAGTATATGATCAATGTTAATTATCTGTAAACGAGGGACTTAAATCCCAGTTTCTTTACCAACATAGATCCTATGTGAAATTACTTATGTAGATTTTGTGGTTAGACATCTTTGGGGTCTCTTCAAACAATTTCAAAAGTTAGAAGGAGCTCTAGGATTATTATGGTAGATTTTTGTGCTTATCAATGTGTTTTGAAAAATAAATTGGATTTTAAGCATGGTTGTCTTTGGATATTATTGTCTTTTCTTAGAATTACAAATGATGCAATCTGGGTGTTCATATTCTTCTCTCCCCAATTCTGAAAGGGTTCTAGCTCAATGGAAGAGCACCTGCCTTACAAGCATGAGGTTGGGGGTTTGATTCCTCTGTGCCCTATTGATATTGCAATATTAGTATTTTTAATAAAATATTTTTTATTATGATTTATTATGGCTATAGAGGGTGTTTCAAACCGTCTTTGTATGTTGCTACGAGGGGGGTTATAAAACACCTTCATATGTCACTACAAGGGGGGTTTGTAACCACCCCCAAAGGTTTGTAATAAGGAATTTTAGGGGGGGTTCTAAACCGCCCCCATAGGCATCTACGAGGGGGGTTCCAAACCGCCCCTATAGGACTCTACAAGGGGGGTTTCAAACTGCCTCTATAGGCCTCTACGAGGGGGGTTCAAAACCGCCCCTACAAGACTCTACGAGAGGGGTTCTAAATTGCCCCTATAGGCCTCTACAAGGGGGTTCCAAATCGCCCCTATAGGACTATACGAGGGGGGTTCACAATCGCCCCTATAGGCCTCTATGAGGGGGGTTTGAAACTGCTCCTATAGTCCTCTACGAGGGGGGTTCCAAACCGCCCCTGTAGTTTTGTATGAGGGGGCTTATGAGGGGGTTCACAACCTCCCTCGTAGGTCTATATGAAGGGGGTTCAAAACTGCCCCATAGGTCTCTATGAAGGGGTCTACGAGGGGGGTTTAAAACCGCCTCCGTAGACCTCTATGAGGGGGGTCACAAACCGCCCCCAAAAGTCACTTTCGGGGGCGGTTCCAATCTCGTAAAAAATCGCCCTTAAAGGGAAAAACTTTTAACATCGGTGTTTTTAGGGGCAGTTTTTCCAAAACCACCCCCAAAGCCAAAACCCCCCCCGTACGTCACTTTTGGGGTCGGAAGACAACCCCCCCCTAAAGGCCAAAAATGTAGTAGTGAGTGATGGGTACGAAGTCTTGCGTGAAAGAACTCAAAAATCCTAAAGCAGCCAAATGTGCAAAAGGGGAGCTAGAAAAAGGCAAGCCTCACAGGCCAAAAAAAAAAAAAGAAGCAAGCTCTAAAAACTATACTGAGACCGGCGTCACAGTAAGTGAGCTAAAACAAATATGGCTAGAATTCCAACAAGAAATCACTAAAAAGAAAAATGCCCCTCTAAGAAGATGAAATAGCAAGCAAAACCTCCTAACTAAAAGTTGGAGACCTCAACAAGTTGTATTCTTCGCAAGGTGATGAAATCCAATTCGAACAATACAAAATGAGTGACCAATAATGGAAGGATATCCCTCTACTGAAAGGGATCCCGGGTAAAGAGCCCTAGAAGAAAATTCGCTAATCTACCTCATTCATGACACGTTGGAAAAGGTTTTCGGTGCTTCTGCTTTATCACCCTTGTATCACTAGTATGGTGGTTGTAGAATACAAGGAATACAATGATCGATGTTGCCTTAGGGCTAAGTGGAGTGCGGCACTCCACAGAGTCCGTTCGGTTCTCGATCTCACGGTGGTTTAACCCCTGAAACAATAGGAGGCCCCTCCACAAACTAGTCGTGAACGTGTCAATAAATACTAGAGGATTTTAGTTCCCTAAAGACAACGACTATTTTTCAGATGAAAAATGACAAGGGGGAATTATTTGGATGCCTATCCCTAGTGTCCTACCTAACTACCAAATTCTTTTGATTTCCTCAAGTGAGGTTAATGTTGGTTTAGTTAGGCAGATTAATTTTAGAGGTTGTCTTACACAATCAGGTTATGGAAGTGCAACTTGTGATGTTGTGACAACTCAAACCATGCAAATGAGAATGAATCGAAATGAGCCTTTCTATTTGATGAAATCTAGCTAGAGAAAAGGGAGAATTCTTTTCGTTCTCAATATGTACAACCCAATGCAAATGCAATTTTAGCCTTTTAATGAATGATAACCAATCATGTATTAAACCATACCCAAACTATCCTAAAGTGACAAAAAGAAATATTTTTACAAACACCAAATGCAATAATTATAATCTGTTTCCTATCTCTTTACACTTGAAAAAGACACATCTAATCTATGGAAAGAAGGATTCCACAAACGCTTCCAATCAAATGCAAGACAAAGAGAAGCACCTAATAATATTGTCTAACTCAAATGCACATAAATATGAAACAAGCATTTCTTCTTCTCATGAATGTAAGACCAAGAATGTCAAATGATTGAATTAAAGAAAGAAGAATGCTTATGTTTTCTAATTTCATGAATATAGCAAAAGAGTGACAAAATAAAGCTTTCCTTTGAACAAAAAATGGAAACAAGGGATTGATCTATTCCAATGTCCAATGAATAGCTAAAGATGCAAAAGAAACAAAGTGCAAAACCCAAGAAAATGACTTCAAAAGACAAGGATGTCCCAAGTTTTTCGAAGCCAATCTAAGCAATCGAAATGATGCCAACCCAAACAAACCTTTGGAATATCACACTAAAGAGATCTCTACAAAAAAGTTGAATCCAATCACAATCCAATGGCGAGAAGAAGTTTGAAAACAAATTCAAGCTATTGGGGCTTGAAAGGAATGACAATTCTACCCAACAAGCAAACAAAGCACTAGTTTGACTCAAGAAACCAAACAAAGGCTTTGAACTTCCAAAAGATGCCAAGAGTTTCCAAAACAAGCCAAAAATGAATTGTATCAGTTCAAATCAGTCATGTAATGGCCACAAGATCACTGATCAAGAGACTCTAATTCAGACAAATAAAAAATGCACACAAGGGATCAAGTTAACCCAAGGGGATTTCAACTTTCCAAGGTAGGACCTACTCTTCCAAACAAACAAAAAAGGGTCACAAATTCTCCAAAATGAGGTTTGGAAGGGTTCAAAATTATGTTATAGAGATCCTAAAGTGATTGGGAAGGTACAATTGACTCCCAGAATTGAAAAGTGGCTCAAAGGACTCAAAATTGACCAAATGGCCTCAAAGATGCCAATGAAGGACTAGAGACAAAACGTGGATGAAAAGGACTCAAAAGAGACTCAAATATCTTCAAAAATGTGCCGAAAAGAAGCCAATGGACCATATGGAGGCACCCCAAAAGTTTTTGTTCTAGATATTTCTCCCTGCGGATAGGTAGAAACTCTCTTAGGTCAAAGAGGTATAAATCAACTCTAAACTAAGACAAAAAGGAAACAAATGCTACCTTGAGTTCCTAAACTAATCTTCACAACAAGATTGAATGCATTCAGAAGAGATGAAAGACATAACTTACCTTCCAATTTGATGTTTGTCCTGCTTCTAACTCTTGATCCTGAAGCTCCAATGTAGAACCTGTTGAAATCATACAAAGGACAAGCATGCAATCTTCCAAATACTTTGAAGTAAAGGTTAAGTTCAAATCCAAACTAGATACATTTCATATCAAAGATTTATACAATACACATGAAATGGGAAAAACAAGACAAGTTATCTTATTAAGAAGCTTGAAAAGTGCTTACAAAGGTTGCTTGATGTCCAAGCCAATCCTCCAGCTCCAAGTGCTTCCTCTAGCTATCTCTGCAAAAGTCTGAAGATCATAGGTTGGATGCCCCAAAATTCCTCCCTTTGGTTCATGGAAGGCCTCTCTCTTATAGCATGTGGGAAGGTTAACCAATAAGAGAGAAGTGTGGATCTATGGAGTGTTTAGTGGATCAGGCTAGCTAAACAGAGAGGGGAGTTGAGATCGAATCATAGGTGGCAATCCCAATGATATCTCTCGAAAGTCAAGATCCCAAAATCCAAGGCAAAAGGTTAATTTTGGACTATCGCGCCTCTAAGATTGTGCATAACGCAGTAGTACCGCACCCCATAGGAGGAGCAACACGCAGTAGTGCTGACTACCGCACCCCTATGACTGAGCAGGGAGCGGTAGTGCTTGCAAATAGGACTAAGTCGGGTTGACAGATGGCAAAAAAAGTGTTTGCTTTCAATGTTCAGTCAATGGTTTTCACTCTGGATGTTCAGATGATTTTTAAGGGAAACTGTCGTTTAGGTTTCTAGTGCAAGGATGCGATATTAATACGTAATGTGTAATATTGAGGTATAACAGATGCCCCCTAAAGTGTGAGGTCAGAAGAGACTGATGGCCGAAAGAATTTACAAATATGGTGTAGAGATAGCATCAAGGGGAGCAACAAGGAGCTGAAACAGAAACAAAATGTCAGATATACCACCAAGGCGGGCATTCCCATGCTCAGAAACAGTTGACTCAAAGCATGGCTACCGACCAATACATTGCAGATCCATGAGTACTGAGATGATATAGACTGTAGACAAATCATGGCTACTATGAACAAGTGTAGATCCATGAGACAGTGATGACACAGCCACGACCAATACATAAGTGGATCTGTGTGACAATACAGAAGAAATCTCCATTGCAACCTGGACATAATCAAAATACAAAAGGGTGTCTAGGGTCTTCTACCTGATCGTGAATGATACGAATCTAACCATGTGATTACAAGGTGTTGAAGTTGAACATGGTAGAAACCATTTGATTACCGGTCAATGATGTGAACCGTTAACAAATGCGAGGGAAATCACCAATGATGACAATGATCCCCAAGGTATCTATAGTACATCTCAACGAAATGCGAATAAATGAGTTGATGTCGAGAATCCGAGAGATCATTCAATTAGAGGTCAATGATGAAAACCTACTGTCGAATACGAGCAAACCTGCCATTGAGGCATGCAGGTACCAAGGTACTAGTGGTTGACTCCTAAGCCTAATTCCTGGATAGTGATTTGGTGTCGACAGTAATAGACTCGTCGAAGGTGGGCCATAGTGATTCCCACATCATCGACACGAAATCGGAGTGAGAGATAATATGGAACAATGGAATGATCGAACATGTACTGACATAGTGGAGGACTTGACATAGTGGTTGACTCAGAGCAATGCAAAACCTTTGAACATATAACGGCATGGAGAAGAACTTAGCATCATGGATTAGATATGGTAGAGGATAGACATATGACGAGTGGGTTCATGGTAAAGGAGACAACTTGATATGATGACCATAACTCAGCAAGAGAAGATAAATACCCAAAATTAGACAAGAGACAAATGCATGCCATGTTCAAAGGTGATGACTGACGAGCTGCCAACAGAACAAAATTGACTCATTTCCCATTTTCCCCCCGACATGATGGACAAGTACCTCTTTGTTGTTTTACGAGCTTGAGGAGGATAACAGATGCTCGGTATAGCTCATCTCATAGATGAGTCCAATCTCACATGTTTTTCGAATCTGAGAAAGGAGGGTTTCATCCCAAGGTGGGCCCTTCGATTATGAATTTTAACGAGTCCAAGGAAGGAAAACTTAGTCGTCATTTCATGTTTAGAGAGTCTGAAAAGAACTAAAGAAGACTCCAACGATCCTTTTTCGTAAAGTTAGCCTCATCGTCCGAAAAAGGGTAAAACAACGCGGGAGAGGACTCTTCCAGTCATGATTGGCTGGAGTAGTCCTTTTTCATAAGTAGTGCCCCCTGGTACGAAAAAGGGGTAAACTATCACTAGGGAGAAGATCATTCAAATCCTTTTACAAGCGTGAACGAATCAATTTTGCTTGGCCATCTTTTCCTATTTTAGGAGTCTAAAAAGAGCTTAAAAGGACTCCATGAACAACTTTGTCATGGTTGGTGACCGAGTACGACAAAGGAAAAGTAAACTCGACACGGTTCCTTTTCCGTAAATAGTCTAGCGAGGCCGGATAAAGTGATAAACCTATACTCATTAGACACACCTTTTTGCTCAATTTTTAACGAGCACGACAATGGTATCAAAAGCACTCGGAATCTTTTTCATATTTGAACCAGAGCATGAAAAAGTAAAAACTAAGCTCAAACCACTTTTCATATTTTTAACCAGAGCACGAAAAAAGTGAAAAGGAAGCTCAAATACCATCTTACTATTTTTAACGAGCTCGAAGATAGGTTGGAAGAATGCTCATGATGTCTGCTTCATTTTTGAATGAGCTTGTAACAGAAAATGAACTATGCTCAGGATAATTTTCATGGTTTAATGAGCTCGAAACCTAAAAGGAAAGTATGCTCGAAAAATGTTCCCAATGGTGAACTTCTTCCCATCATGAAATCCAAAGGTTGGTATATGCCCCCAGCATGATTGCTAGAAGTAAGTGACTTAGCTCCAATGTGGTGTGGAGAGGCGATCGAGTTGACTTCAATGTAACTTTCAGAGGTTGAAGACATGCCCCCAAGCTTCATTTCATTCGCCTAAGGTATAGGCGGGTGAAAAGAAGGTTCAGGTACTAATTCTACGAGGAGCCTCGACTCAAAGGGAAAGGATATGTTTCATTTTTTAACAAGCTTGACACAGGAATAGAGCTCTGCTCAAACTACTAGTTTCATTTTTATTTTTTTTAACAAGCTTGTAGCCGAAGGTAAATTCTGCTCAAGGTTAAGGCCCATTGACGAGTTCCTTCCCAACATGATGACCAGAGGTTGGTAAATGCCCCCAGCATGATTGCTAATGGCTAAACATGCCCCCAAGCTTCGTTCATCTGACTACTCTTCTTCCTTACCCAAACATCTAGGCTACTAATCTGAATGTGTTAACCAGGGGGGTAGGGAGAATTAGGACTAAGTGACCCAGGTAGATGAAATGAAGGTTCAAATCCTAACTCTAGCGAGAGACTCGAACAAATGGAAGGGAGATCTGTTTCATTTTTACACAAGCTTGAAATAGACAATAACAATGCTTGAAAGGGTCCTTTTTATTTTTTAACGAGCTTAAAACAAAAATAAATTATGCTCGAAGGTAGTTTCATTTTTACACAAGCTTGAAACTGAAAGTAAACTATGCTTGGGATTGATTTTATTTTTACACAAGCTCGAAACCAACGGTAAACTGTGCTTGAGGGTCGGTTTCATTTTTTAATGAGCTTAAAACAAAGAATAAACTATGCTCATAGGAACCT
The DNA here is from genome assembly GCA_027924585.1 of Larix kaempferi. Taxonomy (NCBI): domain Eukaryota; kingdom Viridiplantae; phylum Streptophyta; class Pinopsida; order Pinales; family Pinaceae; genus Larix; species Larix kaempferi. The sequence continues at coordinate 9,378,142 of BSBM01000672.1, read as the reverse complement.
ATTTCATTTTTTAACGATATTGACATAGAAAAGGAACTATGCTCATACCCCCCATCCTTAGGGGGAATAAACCACTAAAACATGTGGAACATTTAGGGAAGTCTGGTGACTAGGAGTCATGCGATGAGTCGGTGTCACAAAGGAAAGCTGATTGATGGTCACAACATTCCCATGATGGGAAAAATACATCACTCGAAAGAGTGAGGACACTACATCCTTCATTGAATAGACGTAATCACGTCCAAGGAGTATATTAAAATCTAAGGGACCTTGGACTACCATAACATCAATGTAGACAGTTTTCCCTCCCAAAGTGATAGGTAACTAAGGGAGTATTCCTAAAGGTTGAGTAGGCCTTCGGTTAAAAGCCAATATCTGGTCAGTTATAGGCACAAGCTGAGGAGAACCTAAGGCTTGACAAGCAGTTGAGGATAAAATACTAATAGAAGGTCCCTCATCAACTATCGTACAAAAAATTTCTTTATCGGAAACTCCTACAGATATTTGAAAAGTAACACTCAAAGGAAGACGAGATTCTGTTAACCCATTCCAATTAAGTGAAATGACCCCAGTACTCAGAGAGGGTCCCGTGGAAACGGGCTCTTTCCCACCATGATTGGAACTGACTAGAAAAACATCAGTGGTTATCAATCCACTCTCATCAGGGAGAGTAGGATGAGATGAAGACTGTGTCAAGGTGACATTTGCAGTTGAAACGCTCTCTAATAGAAGAGTGGGAGTGAGCGGAGATGACAACGACTCAATCACTTCACTCTCAGAAGGGAGAGTGGGATCAATTGCATATGAAACTAAATTGAGCACTTGGTCAACCAGCAGGAGGTCAAGGGACAACTTACTATCGTTTGTTGGAAGCACCGGTTGAGAACTAGTAATATCTTCCAACCACTGCAAAGCTTTGTCCATGCTTGGACAAAGGAAAGTACGGTGCATACCCTTGCATATCAAACAGGGATATAGGACTTTACCCTTTCGACCCTTCACCAAGGGGTCACTAGTTGAGGGAGTGTCATCAACATGATGGTCAGAGGTCGATGATACAAGTGGTTTGGGTTTTTTAGACCACACTTCTAACACATGAGAAAGATCGGGGCAATCCTTGAGAAGGTGATCACCCTTGAAGAGTTTGCAAGGGATCTTGGGCTTAGGAGGTGTTTTCATAGAATGAGTGCCATTAGAGGCAACTGGTTTACACTTGGTCTCTTTCTTGTCCTTCTTCTTCTTAACTTTCCTTTTCTTCTTCTTCTTATCCACCAAATTACTAACACTATTGCTTTGATCAGGAGAGGAAGAAGGAACGGAAGAAGATTCATCTAATGAAGAAGGGGAAGGATTAGTTTGGGATTGAATCTCTCGTGGTGGAGAGTTAACATTCGAAACATTGGGTACAATCGGAATCATCAGATTGAATAACCATATTGGTAATCCTATGGTTAATCCAGGAAGATTTAACGTGGCAATAAAGGGAGGACCAATATCTCCTACTAGAGGAAATACAAAAGGTATCCTTTGAGAAGGGGCCTCTTGATTGGTAGTCCCAGAAGGAGCTTGGGCGCATGGAGATGGATTCGCCACGGAACAAGACTTAGTGATGGGTACGAAGTCTTGCGTAAAAGAAATCAAAAACCCTGAAGCAGCCGAATGTGCAAAAGGGTTGCGAGAAAAAGGCAAGGTTCACAGGCCAAAAAAAGAAGAAGCAAGCTCTAAAAACTATATTGAGACCGGTGTCACAGTAAGCGAGCTAAAACAAAAATGGCTAGAATGCCAACAAACAATCACTAAAAAGAAAAATGACCCTCTAAGAAGATGAAATAGCAAGCAAAACCTCCTAACTAAAAGCTGGAGACCTCAACAAGTTGTATCCTTCGCAAGGTGATGAAATCCAAGTCGAACAATACAAAATGACAAACCAATAATGGAAGGATATCCCTCTACCAAAAGGGATCCTAGGTAAAGAGCCCTAGAAGAAAAGTCACTAAGCTACCTCATTCATGACACGTTGGAAAAGGTTTTCGGCGCTTCTGCCTTATCACCCTTGTATCACCAGTATGGTGGCTGGAGAATACAAGGAATACATTGAGCGATGTTTCCTTAGGGCTAAGTGGAGTGCGGCATTCCACAGAGTCCATCCGTTTCTCGATCTCACGACGGTTTAACCCCTGAAACAACAGGAGGCCCCTCCACAAACTAGTCATGACTGTGTCAATAAATACTAGAGGATTTTAGATCCCTGAAGACAACGACTATGTTTCAGATGAAAAATGACAAGGGGGAATTATTTGGATGCCTATCCCCGGTGTCCTACCTAACTACCAAATTCTTTTGATTTCCTCAATTGAGGTTAATGTTGGTCTAGTTAGGGAGATTAATTTTAGAGGTTTTCTTACACAATCGGGTTATGGAAGTGCAACTTGTGATGTTGTGACGACTCAAACCATACAAATGAGAATGAATCGAAATGAGCCTTTCTATTCGATGAAATCTAGCTAGAGAAAAGGGAGAATTATTTTCGTTCCCAATATGTACAACCCAATGCAAATGCAATTTTAGCCTTTTAATGAATTACCAATCATGTATTAAACCATACCCAAACTATCCTAAAGTGACAAAAAGAGATATTTTTACAAACACCAAATGCAATAATTATAATCTGTTTCCTATCTCTTTACACTTGAAAAAGACACATCTAATCTATGGAAAGAAGTATTCCACAAATGCTTCCAATCAAATGCAAGACAAAGAGAAGCACCTAATAATATTGCCTAACACAAATTCACATAAATATGAAATAAGCATTTTTTCTTCTCATGAATGTAAGACCAAGAATGTCAAATGATTGAATTAAAGAAAGAAGAATGCTTATGTTTTCTAATTTCATGAATATAGCAAAAGAGTGACAAAATAAAGCTTTCCTTTGAACAAAAAATGGAAACAAGGGATCGATCTATTCCAATGACCAATAAATAGCTAAAGATGCAAAGGAAACAAAGCGCAAAACCCAAGAAAATGACTTCAAAAGACAAGGATGTCCCAAGTTTTTCAAAGCCAATCTAAGCAATCCAAATGATGCCAAAGCAAACAAACCTTTGCAATATCACACTAAATAGATCTCTACAAAAAAGTTGAATCCAATCACAATCCAATGGCGAGAATAATTTTGAAAACAAATGCAAGATATTGGGGCTTGAAAGGAATGACAATTCTACCCAACAAGCTAACAAAGCACTAGTTTGACTCAAGAAACCAAACAAAGGCTTTGAACTTCCAAAAGATGCCAAGAGTCTCCAAAACAGGAAAAAAATGAATTATATCAGTTCAAATCAGTCATGTAATGGCCACAAGATCACTGATCAAGAGAATCTAATTCAGACAAATAAAAAATGTACACAAGGGATCAAGTTAACCCAAGGGGATTTCAACTTTCCAAGGTAGGACCTACTCTTCCAAACAAAGAAAAAGGGTCACAAATTCTCCAAAATGAGGTTTGGAAGGGTTCAAAATTATGTTATAGAGATCCCAAAGTGACTGGGAAGGTACACTTGACTCCTAGAACTGAAAAGTGGCTCAGAGGACTCAAAATTGATCAAATGGCCTCAAAGATGCCAATGAATGACTAGAGACAAAACGTGGATGAAAAGGACTCAAAAGAGACTCAAATATCTTCAAAAATGTGTCAAAAAGAAGCCAATGGACCATATGGAGGCACCCCAAGAGTTTTTGTTGTAGATATTTCTCCCTACGGATAGGTAGAAACTCTCTTAGGTCAGAGAGGTATAAATCAACTCTAAACTAAGACAAAAAGGAAACAAATGCTACCTTGAGTTCCTAAACTAATATTCACAACAAGATTGAATGCATTCAGAAGAGATGAAAGACATAACTTACCTTCCAATTCGATGTTTGTCCTGCTTCTAACTCTTGATCCCGAAGCTCCAATGTAGAACCTGTTGAAATCAGACAAAGGACAAGCATGCAATCTTCCAAATACTTTGAAGTAAAGGTTAAGTTCAAATCTAAACTAGATACATTTAATATCAAAGATTTATACAATACACATGAAATGGGAAAAACAAGACAAGTTATCTTATTAAGAAGCTTGAAAAGTGCTTACAAAGGTTGCTTGATGTCCAAGCCAATCCTCTAACTCCAAGTGCTTCCTCTAGCTATCTTTGCAGAAGTCTGAAGATCATAGGTTGGATGCCCCAAAAGTCCTCCCTTTGGCTCATGGAAGGCCTCTATCTTATAGCATGTGGGAAGGTTAACCAACAAGAGAGAAGTGTGGATCTATGGAGTGTTTAGTGGATCAGGCCAGTTAAACAGAGAGGGGAGTTGAGATTGAATCATAGGTGGCAATCCCAATGATATCTCTCGAAAGTCAAGATCCCAAAATCCAAGGAAAAAGGTTAATTTTGGACTGTCGTGCCTCTAATACTGCACATAACGCGGTGGTACCGCATCCCATAGGAGGAGCAACACACGCTGGTACTGACTACCGTGCCCCTAATACTAAGCAGGGAGCAGTAGTGCTTACAAACAGGACCAAGTCGGGTTGACAGATGGTAGAAAAAGTGTTTGCTTTCAGTGTTCAGTCAATGGTTTTCACTCTGGATGTTCAGATTATTTTTAAGGGAAACTATCGTTCATGTTGCTAGTGCAAGGATGCGATATTAATATGTAATGTGTAATATTGAGGTATAACAACAAGGCCTTTGTCTTCTTACTGTGCAATCTAATGACCCCACACAACAGCAGTCCGAATGGGATCACGAGGAAGAAATTCCCCCAGGTGTTGTTAATGTTATTGATGCCCCGACATCGGAATGGTATGATGATATCAGATTTTTCCTGAACCATGGGTTTTCTCCCGAAACCCTTGATTTTAAGAAAAGAAGGGCTTTAAGACTGAAATCTGCTCCTTATAAATTCATCGATCAAGTTCTTTTTAGAAAAAATTATGATGGAGTATTTCTTAGATGCTTGGAAAAACATGAAACTGATGACATTTTGTTTCAATTTCATGCATGTCCTGCTAGAGGCCAGTTTTCAGGAGAGACTACAGCACACAAGATTCTTAGGGCCAGATATTATTGGCCCACATTGTTTAAATATGCTTATGCTTATGTCAAGAAGTGTGAGACATGCCAGAAATGCATAGGAAAGTTTAGGAAACCTACATTTCCTTTACAACCGGTTACAATTCAGTTTCCATTTCAACAGTGGGGACTGGATTTTGTTGGGCCTATAAACCCTCCCTCATCCCTCCAACATAAGTATATCCTCACAGCCACAGACTATTTCACTAGATGGGTGGAGGCAGCTCCTCTTAAACAATGTAATGCTTCCCAAGTCATATCTTTCCTCGATAGCCAGATCGTCACACGCTTTGGCGCTCCAGAGTACTTAGTTTTCGACAATGCATCCTACTTCTCTTCAATTGATATAACTGAATATTCCTTTGAGATGGGAATTAAGCTTAATTTTTCTGCCAATTATTATCCTCAAGGTAATGGTTTGGCTGAGTAATCGAACAAAAACCTGATAAACATTTTCAAGAAGACTATAGCTTCTCATCACATAGATTGGCACACACAGTTATATAATGCATTATGGGCAAATCGAATTACCCCAAAAGCAACAATTGCAAATTCTCCTACTGTTTGGTTTATGGCAAAGAAGCCATCCTTCCCACTAATCTTACCATTCCTTTGCTATAATTGGCTCAGTCTATCCAAGAAGATGATTCTTCTCCCCTCCAGCAAAGAACTGACACCCTCTTGAAGCTAAAGGAGGACAGGGAAATAGCCAAGAACAAGTTGTATCATCATCAGCAGATGGTGAAGAGATGGTTTGATGAAAAATCTTCATCTGACAGGGAATTTTCTATTGGTGACCTAGTTCTAAGGTGGGATAAGCAACATAAAGATAAGAATTAGTACACCAAGTTTCAACGTCTTTGGATAGGACCTTTCATTATTACAGAAAAGATTGGTCCCAGCACTGTTCGATTACAGACGCTAGAGGGAGTTGTAGACACCTTCCTAGTGAAAGTGTCTCTTCTAAAAAATTATTTTGTTTGAACAATCTGATGCACTTGTACATAGGTGTGTTTTTTTTTGTTTTTATCATTTGTTTTATTGCATTGATATTTTGATTGGTTTTCTTGTTTTGTTTTGGTTTTCATTAATAAGGCTTCACACTTTTGGTAATGGCTTATTATAATTTTTATTAGCAACAATTGCTTCTGAAGTTTCAACATCATTATCAATCTTACTTTCTAGCTTTTAATTAGAATTTGCTCTGAAGAATAAACAGTCAAATAAGTGCAGTGCTTTTGGATACTTTTCACTTTGATCATTATCTTTCACCATGCTTTATTTGTGTAATTGAGGTATGGAGGATGGTCATCATTTCTCTATTTGGTGTTTCATGGTTGAACGACATATCATAATAACCTGACTAGTTCCGATTGCTGATGGATCCTTTTACAATCACTTTGAATAGGAATTTTGTTTAAAATTATAAGTCACAAGGTGGGTGGTCTTGTTATCAAGCCAACCCATTAGGTTCATAGGTGTTTAAAGTGGAATGACATCTTCACATCAGGCCACCACACTTGGAAGATGACTTTCAGTTCTACTGGAAGGTGGAAGATCCTATTATAGGCCGATCCATTCATGATCAGCAAAGCACTGGTGAGTAACATTATCACTATATGGTCATCAAGCCACCACACTTGGAAGATGAATTTCAGTTCTACTGGAAGGTGGAATATCCTATTACAGGTCGATCCATTCATGATGCGCAAAGCACTGGTGAGTAACATTATCACTATATGGTCACCAAGCCATGGCAATGCCTTATAGATTATGCCAAAATAAATTGTTTTGTTTTTAATAAGATTCTGTTGTATACAAGGATAGGGGGGTCTTATTACAAGCCAACCCTGCTATGATCATGGGTTTGACCTTGGACTGGAATTATCACTATGTGGTTACCAAACCATGATAATTTATTTTGGTCTTACAGCCATAAGACAAGGAGTCTCGTTATCGAGCTAGCTTGACCAATTTCCGGATCAGGCCTGCGAATGGTGTTGTTTCATCTGATCACCAAGTCAGTACAGTGGTCTTGTATCAACAAGGTTTTATGTGTTAAAAATAAAAAAATATCAAAAAAAGAGAGAGAAAGAAAAGACAAAAGAAAAGATAAAGAAGTATATATATATGATCCATAGAGGATTACTGAGTATACATATGATTAAAAAACCAAGGGGATCTGTAATTAGTATCCATGAGCATTTCTAAGACTGTGCCTAGGTTCAACACAAGCTGGTTTTCAATGATTACATCATGGTAAAGATTTGGTATTACTCTCTAAATCTCCTTATCGGATGAGTGTTATCTTTAAAATGGTCATTGTTGAGATCTATCCAATTTCATGTTCACTGTTTGTTGGTTGTTATATTTTGAGTATCTTTTCTGAATTAAGTTTCAAGAAATTGGTTGATTAACATGTTGTCTTTAGTTGGATTTGATTGTAGAGATAACTAGTTATTCCCAGCCAGTCGCCATTTGTTGTAGCCGCAACAGATCCCATGCTTATCTAAGCACGGGAGCCCCCCAATTTTTATAAATGCAAAGGTGTTTGGGTGAGTCATCTTGAAAATTTTAGATTTTGATTTTACCTCTAAAATTATTCACCCATGCTTTTGGTCTGCTTGTTTGTAAGGGTTTGATTATTTTTCCCAAAGTGTCTCGGTCTGAAAAGAGCCAAAATTTTGAGTATTCTGTGACTATTATCATCATCCCGAAATCCGATATTTGGAGAACCCAAAATACACAACCTGATAGGTGCGGGTTGTGGGATTGTTGTTTTTTTTAATTTTGGTTTTGGTAATTCCGAAACTCACAACCCGATGACTACTGGTTTGCGGAACCATTCTATAATAGGACTGAGAAATAATTACCCCAAAACTCGAACCCTGAAATGGTGGCATTCGGCTTTCGGGATTTTGGTTTTCCATTTATTTGGTGTGTGTTCCGAAACCCACAACCCTTAATTTCGGGATGCGGCTTTCGGGTTGGTTATTTTAAGTCACAGTTTAATGTTTTCGAAGCTTGCCACCCACACAGTCAGTTTTTCGCTTTCAAAAATCTTATTTTTTTTACTTCCGTTTTGCATACCCACAACCTGCAAATCCGTACTTTCAGGTTTCAGACTGCGGGATCTATGAATAAGAACTTCATGCAAATTTGTGAACCCGATTCCTCATTCTGCTCTGGTTAATCTCCGTCATCCATCTATTATGATCTCGCGGTCATGTTGATTTTGGGTAATCAGTTAAGTCAGGCTTTGCCATCTTGTCTTTTGAAACCTGGTTCTGCCAAATTATCATTTTTTTGTGTAATTCATGACAGCGGACACTATTACAAGTTTATCAGTTACTTCATGTCGGATGGACGCCATCTCTCCGCCTTAAGTTTTCCATATCTCAGCTCGAGCTTTGACATCTTGTCGTTTTTGTTCTACTTCTTAATGATCGGATTTGTTATGTGCGAAGAATTGATAGCCCGTGTACTGGAACTTCTAGTCGAGACCTTTTTCCACATCAACCTTATCACCATAACCTTCGTTTCTGTTATCAATCACCAGTCATAATTATTGATGGAAGATTGCTTATAACGATGTGATCGTCAAGGCAATTCAAAATCATGCGAGTAGTAAATGAACTCGTACTTCTCACAAGCTTTGATCCGACTGGCACATACCTTGGCTTTTTCATTACAACTGAAGTAATTACAATGAATTGACTGGATATGTTTAATCATTCGAGATTTCCCCCACCCGATTATCATCGACCTGCTTATTGGCCTTTAAGTAGCAATTAACATGAAAGTTCCAGTTCATCCATTGCCTTTTGAAACAGGAAACACTCTATTCGGCGTTCTTCTTATATCCTTCTATCCAAGACTTATTCAAAATGATCAATATTCATGCAGATGGTGAATTTTCTAATGTTCAGGTTGAAAATGGAGAACTCTATCCCATGCTGTATCAAGAAATGTTGTCACCACCATTTGATGTAGGTGTTCCTGATCTTAGCAGTGGTAGCAGTGAAGAAGACTTCGAAACTTTGTCTACCTACATTCACAACTTCGAAAAGCAAAGGAAGGAAATTCTAGAGGGATCAACTGATCTCGATACTAATGTTATACAGGACTTTATAATCAATAAAGAACCTGACGTGCCGGTCATCCTTCCTGAAGTAAATCCCCTAATGGATTTCTCTGTTTTTGACAGTGGGTTCTCTGACCCCGAATTTCCTACAGAGGATTCTCTGCAAGCTACACCACCTATTGATGATAATGAACAATCTGTCATTGATTTTTTATGGTGCCACGAGACCTTATCAAATTAAAGAACAAATCTGTCTTTTGTGAAAGGTGGCGGAAAATCTTTTAAGCTTGAAAATAGCAAGATTTCTTGGATCGATGGTTAGATCCAATTTTGTAATCCCTATTTTGTAGAATTTCTCCTTTTGGAACTCTCATGTAATTCTAAGTATATAAGGAGGAATGTTTTCCATAGTAAAGGGTTGGGAATTTTGGAATCGCAATTCAGCAAGAGTTTGGACTAAAGATACTCTATCTATCAGAGTCATTGTAATTTTAGTACAAGACTTTTCTATTCGGAAAAGTTATCTTTTAATTCACCTCCTATTGTTCTACAAATTTCTTTGGGAATTGCTGAGTTAATGTTTCAAATTTTTCATCGGATATGTGTTTAATCCTTTGCAGGACATTTATTAATGCATAAGATCTTTCATATTGATTTCTCTGTATGTTTGGATTATGCTCAAAATTGTTCTATTAAATTTCTTTAACTGACCGTTTTCACTTTTATATTTCTGCAAATGATTCGATGCAATTAAATATGTATAATCAAATGTTAATTTTTCAATTAGCACAATGATTACAGATCAGATATTTGAATTGGCTTAACACTTTGAAGAATTGTCACTTAATTTTCATTAACTGATAATACTTTAATTAACAAGTGAAGAACCCAAAGACATTTTTGTTTAAGGTTTTAACTACTTGTTCATCACACTTCAACTCTTATTTGCACAACATCAACTTCTCCTTTTAGGTTAGATCTAACTTAGAATAGATTCTTTCCTTAGGTAGTTTAAGTTAGATTTTGGTAACAAGTTTTCACACTTAGTTTTCCTTGATAGGAAAACTGATCTTTTAAGATCAAATCTTTTACTCATAGAGTTCCAGCGGAAGCCCAATATCCGTGGGTGATTAACACATCAAATAGCCCAAGGATAGAATTGCCCTTGCGCAGGGTCTTTCGAAGCCTTTGGCTGGGTTTTCATCCCCTGTTGTGTGCCTTAGACCCATTCCAGCACTTTGCACTTACCTTGCACCCCCGAGGCATCAACACATCATAAGATGGAATCTATCCCACGTCTATACAAAGTATCAGAGATGATGAGATGGTTTTTCGCATGACTTTTTAGTTTGCATCGTTCTTCTCTAGAAAAGGTGGTATGGCATCTTAAAGTCTGAAGATATACTAAAATATCCCCATACCATGGGTCAGAGGAGGCATGGGTCACTTGGAAACTCTGAGATTAACTCAGCAAACACTAGTGATTTCTTCAACTTAGCTGATTGAAAGACCAAATCAAACTCTTGTAAGATTACAATCCATTTATTGTACTTCCCACTGATGATGCGTCGAGTGAGAACATATTGAAAAGGATTGAATTCTAATATCACAGTATTTGTTCGTAAAAGCATGTAGTGACGAAGCCTCTGTACCGCATAGACCGCAGCTAGTGCTAACTTCTCAACATGCGAATATTTAATCTCAGGATATATCAATGCATGCGAGAGATAGTAAACGACATGCTCTTGGAGTGTGTCGTCGTCCTGAACTAGTACTATGCCAATTGTGAAAAAAGACGCCGCTAGATATAAGAGAAAATCTTTTGCATAATCAGGCGGGCTTAACAAGGGGACTAAAAGTATTGCCTTTTTCAAGGCCTCAAATGATGCTTGAGTAGCCTTGTCCCACACGAAGTAGGTAGCTTGTTTAAGCAGCCTCATAAAACCTTTTGTGATCTTAGCATAGTTTATAATAAAGCATCGCAAGTTACACATGCCTTGCAAACTTTGGAGTTGTCGCAAGGTGCGAGGAGGAGGCAGATTTACAATCACCTCAACTTTTAATGGGTCAACCATTATACCACGACTGGATACAATAAAACCCAGTAAACGTCCCGATTCGACGCAGAATACACACTTGTTAGGATTCAGTCGAATCTTATATTGTCTGCATCGTTCAAACACAAGTCTCAAATGAGCTGGATGATCCTGTCTCTTTCGAGATCGTGCCGGGAGGTCATCCAAGTAAGGTTCAACTATGTGCTTGATATCATGAAAAGCGAAATTCATGGCTCGTTGGAATGTAGCTCCAGCATTCTTTAAGCCAAACGGCATCTTCCGATAAGCAAAGGTTCCCCATGGGAAAATGAAATTTGTTTTTTGTTGATCTTCGGGTTTGATTTGGATTTGATTATATCCCAAAAATCCATCTGTGAAAGAAAACATCTCATGTCCCGCACATGCATCTATTATCTGGTCGATAAATGGTGTGGGATAGTTATGTTTCGGACAATATTTATTCAAGTACCAGAAGTCGGTACAAACTTGGATAGTACCTTGCTTTTTATCAACCGGAATGGGGTTTGAAACCCATTCCGTCATGTCAATTGGGTAGATAAATCTGGCTCTAAGCAATTTTTCAACTTCTGCCTTAGTGGCGGCTGCTTTTCAAGGATTCACAAGACAGAGCTTCTGTCTCACATGTTTTGTATTAGGCTATGTAGTGATGACATGCTCAACAGTGGCTAGATCGATGCTTGGCATCTCCTCATAAGACCAAGAAAAAATGTCGCGGAATTCTTTAAAAAGCTTGGTATACAGAGCGGTCTCTTCTGGAGAACAGTCTGCTCCAATAAAAATGTTTTCCACGACCCCAGGTTTGGTGGAAATGTTAATCGGGATGGTTCTCGATATATTAGCCATATTCCCTTCCACATAAACAGCTCTTGATGTTGAAGGAAAAGACGACAAATCAACAAATCCACCGGGTCTCATAGAGAATTCTCCTCTCTCTATCCTATCTAGATTTAGAAGCAGGTAAAACCTGTGATGCATATGTTCCCATGGATGGTCCAGCCCCATCATGGCTTCCAAAATGGCTTCATCAGAAGGTAAAACTGTGTCTAAATAGTCAAAAGAGTGGATAGAATCCACTGACCATGCAGGAGCATAGTTCATATCCGACTCAGCAGAGACTGGTGGAGTCATGATATGTTCTGTTGCAGTGTGTTGTGCTTCTATGTAGGCTACTTCTGCAATGGTTAAAGGCACTGATGGTTCTGATACAGTAGGAAGGATCCACGGATGGTTCAGAACGCATAGAAAGAACAAGAGAGGGTAGGTCAAAAGTGCCTATTAATGACCCGTAAAGCCCTGCTCCTAAACTCTCGCTTACTGGGGCAGTTTGGTCAACTAAAGGAACTGTGGATTCCGATGAAGTCTGGTTGTTTCACGGAGAGAAAGAAAGCTGATTGATCGTAATGATCTTACCGTCATGAGGGAACATAAAAACTCAGAAAACTGATGATGCAATAGCTCGCATGGTATATGTCCAACTCCTGCCTAATAACATATTATAATCAAGCGGAGCATCCAGAACTTCAATCTCTACAGCCACTGTCTTACCGGCCAATGTGACATCAAATGATGGCAAGACTCCGTGTGGATGGAAAGTTCTACCATCAAATGAAGTAAGAAGTGTGTTAGAGGGAGCTAACTCGGGGGGACCCAAAGCTTTCCAATAGGAAATCGACATTACACACATAGACGCGCCCTCATCTACAACAGCTCGTCCAATGGTCATGGGACCGTGAACTACCTCTATCTGAAGGGAAACATGGTACGAAAACTGGTATTTGATATCAGACATATCAAACTGCGCAGACATGTTGGGTGATTCCATGCTTCCGACAGCTGCCAGAAGTGCATTTCGTTGTGACAGACAACTTTGCAAGACTTTTAAGGTGGACACAGCACAAGGGGTCTGGGCTAGATCTTCAACCACATTGTAGTTGGTAGCAGCCCACGCATTGGGATTATGCGATGCCCACTTCAAGACACCTTCAGGTATCTTGGGTTGTGGGTCCACAGGTATGTGGAGAGGAGTGGAAGATTCCGGAATCTCTTTATCCTTTTTCTGTGCATCCGGGGTATAATTTCTTGCTCTCATTTGTAAGAGTGCATTTGAATTAACCATGTTAATGAAATTTTGATCAATTGAAGCATGAGTAGTGCCCCCAGCATTGGATTAGCCAGAAGCTGAACCCTGCCCCTTAGGAAATGGATCTTTAAGTATGGCAGGTTTCTTCTCTTGAAGCAGCTTCTGGGCTTCTTCGAGTAGAGGGCACTGGTGAGTGATGTGATCCTGCTTGCAAAGTTTACAAGGGAACTTAACCTTCTTCTTCTCTTTGTTACCCTCCTCGACATTCTTTTTGTTCCTGGGATTTTGATGGTTCCCCTCTTCTTTCTTTCCCTTCTTTTTGTTATTGGGTTGCAAAGGGCCCTTTTGATTGTTCTGAACCTGGTTCACAAATTTAGAAGTAGAAGGAGAGGTTGTGACAAAGGTCACTTCTGCAGTCGATTGTTTGACGGATAAGGCATGGAACTGTTTAGTCAATGCTTCGAAAGCTGCAGAATCCACTGAACCCACTATGCCGTCAGCATGTGGTCCAGGTTTAGGTCGGCCAAGATCAGTGTTTGATCATGGTGCGTCTGGTATAATCTCATAAAGTAACCCAGATTGTGCATAAACAAGGTCTAGATGTTGGGTTCATAAGATGGCTTCTTTCTCTAAAGACACTCCAGAAGTAGCTACTTCCTTAGAAATATAAGGAAGGAGTGATTTCAGGTACCACTCGAGAAGAAATTCTAGAGGTATATTGGCTTTAATGAGCCTCTTCCATCTTCATCACTCCTGAATGTGATCAGATAAGTGAGTGGCTTTATTTTGTCTAAATGTAGACAAAAGATCTGTTCCGACATCGTACCGAACAGGAAGCTGGAAGTGGTTCAGAAAAATAGTCGCGAGATCCCAAAAATTAAAGAATGTAGTTGCAGGTAACTCAACATACCATTTGGCTACAGCACTAGTTAAGGTTCTTTGGAAAACTCTCAACCTAATGGAATCTTCGTTCAATGAGTTCAAAGAACACCATAAATGGAAAGTGGTGACATGATCACCAGGGTCTTCACTAGTTTTTCCATTGAATTTTGGAATATCCGAAGGTAACTTGGTAGGAACTAGTGTCCATTTAGCGTTATGGTACACCGGATCATTCGTCAACTTGGAAAGGTCTGGCAAATTCAGAGTTGTCATAAGTGGTAAACGAGCTCTACAATATGGAATTTGATAAGCTCATGTCATAAAGGGGGAACCACCTATAGTTTGACCCGTAAACTGCTAGTAGGGGTTGCCTCTAGCCATCTACTGGTAGGGGTTTCCCCCAGCCATCTACTGGTAGGGATTGCCCCCAGCCATCTGCCGGTAGGGGTTGCCCCCTACCATCTATTGTTGTGTGAAAGTGTTGTTGAAATTCCCCCACCCAAATGAAAGTGGGTTGGTGCTCTGTATATTCGTCCACTATGGCTGGGTGTTAGCCCTGCCATATTGTTGATTAAGGATGTTACCCCCTCCTCTAGAAAACAAAGAAAAAGGGGTGTTTCTAGCAGGTATATTACTTTGATTCATATTGTAACCTGCAAAGGCATTAAAACTAGTGGTAGTCGATATGGACAGTCCAGTCATGGTAATCATGACAGGCATCGTTGCAGAAGCACTCAGCCCTACAGTGGGTGTGGAAATCCAAGTACTGGGAATATGGTATGACTGTTCAGTTGTAGGAGGTGGAACAAGATTCATTGTACTATTGGGTCCAAAAGTGGGCATAGAGGCGGATGTCAAAGCTGTTGAGCTTGGCATGCCTAAGGTACTGGCATTAAAGCTGAAGGACGGAGTTGAAACAACAATTGATTGAGTTGAACTCAGTATAGCAATGGAAGGCGGATTTATAGTATTTGTATTCATACCTATTGTGGGAGTCTGTGGAACTCCCTATTCGCCTCCTGGGTTAGTTATAATATGCCCAGGTGTGAACAAATATGCACTATAATCAGGTTGCTGGAAACCAACAGGTACCAGAAGCGGATTGTTAAGTTCGGTCAGAGGAGGATTAAAAGGAGTATTGAACTCACCATAGTTCAGGAAATTGACTTGGTTCTTCGAAACCGCGATCATATTCTTCTCATTCTGTAGGACAATCTTCACATGGCAAGAATTCGACTAAAACAACAAGCTGATTAGCACTGTTATGACTGCACTTTTCACGTAGTTGATATGGTCCTTCTTCATCTACATCCTTCCAAGCAATCCTACCTAAAACTCAATAGGCGTCAGTGGGCCGAAATGCAACCCGAGGATGCTATAGGAGAACCACTCCTTCAGATTTTGCATCAATTTCCACATCTAAAGATTTGAGGACAGAGCCTTTTCTAAGGGATAGGGGATGTTAGGAACCCATGTCAACCCTTCTATTTACTTTGTTAGTATATTGTTGTTGGATGCATATGCTTTGTAAGTTGTCCCGTAGTAATTGTTGATCCATATTTTGTATTGGCCCATGGTTTGTATTGACACATGGTATTGACCCATGGTATTGGCGCCTAGACTTAGTATATAAGTTTGTGTTGAGACCAATGAAGGTACCATGAAGTTATTTGTATTGAGCTTTCTCAAAGGAGGTTGCCCCCTCGAAGTGGCCTACGATCAATATAAAATTAATTATGAGTTCTGTTATTTTTGCTATTTCGTGTGTTTTCATTAATTACTTATTGCAGGTTTATCACAAGTATGGATCCTTGCATTTCTTTGGCAAGTTCTTTCTATTTGAATGGAAATTGTAGGGTTATAATATAGTTGGGGTATGATACTTGTGAGTTGCATTGTCAAATGGAGAGTGGTTCTATTGTTGTTTTTCAATTTCATTGTTTTTTTTCAAAAATATCCCCAGAGTATGGTGAATTTCTATGTATTGTGATAGTTAGAGTGAGGTACAAAACTACCACCAAAAGAGGGATTTCTATGTGATGATTTATTAATATGTAAATCCTATTAGTCGTATTTAAATACATGTTTTCCTATTACTATATATGGTTTTAAAATTTATCGAAAAAATTCACCAAGACTTCACAATTTTTTATAATTTAGTAAAATATTCGCCAAGTCTTTATAAGGTTTTATGATTTTGTGAAAGGTTCGCCAAGAATTTACAAAGATTTATAATTTAGTGAAAGATTCGCCAATATTTTACAAGATTATATAATTCAATGAGATATTCACCAAAAAATTATATATAAATAATATAACATTGATAAAATAGCCTTCATATTTTCCTATATATCATGGGGATTTGCCCAATTATTATATATAGAAATTTAGGGGTGGGTCTTAAAATTTTCCATGTTAGAGATCAGGTGGGGTATAGGATTAGGGAAAGGATAGAGGGAGAGGAAGAGGGAGATTGGGGTTGGTGGTATTGGGAGGAGTCGGTGGTGTGTGTGTGACAGAGAGAGAGAGATAGTAGAGGGGAGGGGGGTGTTAGGGAATAGGGAGAGAGGAAGAGGGGTGGTGGTTAGGGCTAGTTGGAGTAGTAGAGGGGTGAGAGAGAGAAAGTGAAGTGGGGTATAGGGTGGGGGAAAAGATAGATAGAGAGAGTCAAGGGGCCAGAGGAGGATGGTGCAGGTGGTTAGGGGTATCTATTTGGGGAATATTAGGGAAGTTAGTGATAAGGAGGGGTATAGGGTGAGGGAAAAGAGAGAGTGAGGGGGGTAGGGGTAGTAGGATATATAGAGACTCAAGGGTAGAGGGGGTGGTTATGGGTAGGGAAAGAAAGAGATAGAGATCATGGTGGGGGGAGGGGTATATCTTTAGGGAGAATTAGGTATATTAAAGAGAAGGGGTTATAGGATGGGGGTAGAGGGAGAGAGGGGGGTTGTAACTGGTAGGGGAAGCAGGTTTACGAGAAATAAAGAGAGAGACAAGTTTAGGTGTAGGGGAAGTAGGAGAGAGAGAGAGAGAGAGAGAGAGAAATATGGTGTTTTTATGTGTAGGGAGAGTAGGAGGGGAGTTAGGTGTAGTCAAAGTGTGAGAGAGAGAGGTGGTGTGTTAGGGGTTTGAGGGAGAGAGAGAGTGGTGGTGTTAGGGATAGATAAAGTAGAGAGGTAGAGTTAGAGAGAGAGAGTGGGGAAGTGACTAGAAGGAGGGTGTAGGTGATTAGGGGTAGGGGGAGAAGGATGGTTGTTGGAGAGAAAGAGATAGAGATTAGGGTTGAGGTGAAGGGTTTTAGGTATAATTACAGAAATGAGAGAGAAGGGGATATAGATTGGGGGCATAGAGAGAGAGAGATGGGTTCTGGTAATTTGTAGTGTGGATTAAGAGAGAGAAAGAGAGAGGGGTTTATGGGGAGGGAGAGTAACAAAGAGAAAGAGATGGGATTAGGGAGAGTATGAGTGGTACTACAAAGATAGATGGGGGATTAGGGGTAGTGATAGTGTATGTGAGAGATAGAGGGGGATTGTTAGTGGGTTGAGGGAGAGAGAGAGAGGGGTAGGTTTTTGTTGTAGGTAGAGCAGTACGTTAGAGAGAAATTGAGAGAGGGGGTTACAAAACATTTGGGGGAAGAGGAGAGAGAGAGAGAGAGAGAGAGAGAGAGAGAGAGAGTTGGGGGGTGAGGGGGGGAGGGTGTTGGTTATTAAGGGTAGTGGTGTTAAGATTTAATATGCTAAGACAGAAACTAGCAGCATTACATTCCATTTCACAATAATAGCATATACAGGATCACTGAAGAAATGACAAGCATAGCATAAACACAAGAGACACAGATTTATCCTGGGAAACCCTCATGGGGTAGAAAACCCAGTAAAGCTTCCTCAATATAGATGACCAGCAATATACAAAGATGCAAACCAAAGACATGATCTCCTTCTCCACCATAGCAGACCTCTCCTCCACAAGTGCGCCTCTCTCAAGTGTGTGTGTGTGTCAAATGAGGAACACACCTCCTCTATTTATACACTACACTCACATATCTTTTACACAAGTACACGTAGGCTCATATTTAACCAATGGGTTAAATACCCCACTACAATTGACTGGGCCGACCCCTCTAGGGTGGTCTAATAACCCTTTGACCCACATAACACATACAGGGCCGACCCCCACTAGGGAAGTCTAATAACCCGAGTTACCACATTCCGATGGAGGAATAAACATCTCCGGATATACAATAAGACCTTCATGGAGGAATGAAACATCTCTGGAATAATAAAGTACAAATATAATATTCTTTGAAGTTACAATATCTCAACACTCCCCCTTAACGAGAAGGATATTATAACAACATCTGCACAAGCAAGGAGTCATCAACATCATACATGATACATCTATAAATCATTGGAAGCTTTCTCAACATCATCAGTAACTCAAGCAGTTACTGGAACATCTTCAATACTGGAACATCGAAATCTTCAATATTGAGTCTTTATCTTCTGTAGCACTTGAACAGCTACAACAATATCATCATCTAGATCCTCACGATTATCATCATCACACGATCATCAGCATTGTCATCTCACGATCATCAGCATCGTCATTACACGATCATCAGCATCGTCATCTCACGATCATCAGCATCGTCATTTCACGATCATCAGCATCATCATCGCACGATCATCAGCATCATCATTGCACGATCATCAGCATCGTCATCCCACGATCATCAGCATCGTCATCACATGATCAGCAGCATCATCATCTCATGATCATCAGCATCATCATCGCACGATCATCAACATCGTCATCCCACGATCATCAGCATCGTCATCACACGATCAGCAGCATCGTCATCACATGATCATCAGCATTGTCATCTCACGATCATCAGCATCGTCATCACACAATCAGCAGCATCGTCATCACACGATCAGTAGCATCGTCATCTATACACATGATCCTTCCTTTCAGATTTACTGGATCAATTTCATCACAATCATATTTAAGACTATCCTTCCTTTCGAAATTACTGGATTTACTGTCTAAGGATGATTAGTCCAACCACAATCATATTTAAGACTATCCTTCCTTTTAGAATTACTGGATTTACTGTCTAAGGATGATTAATCCTACCACAATCACATTTAAGACTATCCTTCCTGGATTTACTGTCTAAGGATGATTAATCCAACCACAATCACATTTAAGACTATCCTTCCTGGATTTACTGTCTAAGGATGATTAATCCAACCACAATCACATTTAAGACTATCCTTCCTGGATTTACTGTCTAAGGATGATTAATCCAACCACAATCACATTTAAGACTATCCTTCCTGGATTTACTGTCTAAGGATGATTAATCCAACCACAATCACATTTAAGACTATTCTTCCTGGATTTACTGTCTAAGGATGATTAATCCAATCACATGCATTTTGAACCAAGGTCCAGGGACGATGCAGTCCTATCCTCTATTCTCGGAGACACCTGTCTACGGCTCACTTTAGAACTTGAGTTCAAGGATGATCCAATCCTCATCTGTCTAGCAAGGACTTTATTCTCGGAGACCTCACGTCTACGGCTCTCTTTAGGACTGAAAGTCCAGGGATGATCCAATCCCCTCAAGTCCACCAAGGACTTCATTCTCGGAGACCTCACGTCTACGGCTCTCTTTAGGACTGAAAGTCCAGGGATGATCCAATCCCCTCAAGTCCACCAAGGACTTCATTCTCGGAGACCTCACGTCTACGGCTCTCTTTAGGACTGAAAGTCCAGGGATGATCCAATCCCCTCAAGTCCACCAAGGACTTCATTCTCGAAGACCTCACGTCTACGGCTCTCTTTAGGACTGAAATTCCAGGGATGATCCAATCCCCTCAACTGTCCACTAAGGACTTCATTTTCGGAGACCTTACGTCTACGGATCAATTCAGGGACCGAAGTCCATGGATGATACAATCCCTCTTCTTTCTCGGAGACACCTATCTACGGCTCACTTTAGAACATGTGTTCAAGGATGATACAATCCCCACATGTATTCTGATCAATACAAGTACAAGTATCCTCAACCATACAAGTACATTAATCAATACATGTATCATCAAAAGTATGTATTCTTACCAATACATCTTATCATCAAAAGCATGTATTCTCACCAATACATCTATCATCAAAAGCATGTATTCTTACTAATACATCTAACATCAAAAGCATGTATAAGTAAAACTAAGTATTCTAAGTATAAGAGTCCTAAATCTAAATATTTCTAAGTATCTAGGTGTAGAGAATAAGTTACCTCATCATCGACCTTGTTGTTTGGTGAGACAACCTCATCATCAGTGACTATACTACTCCCCCTTTCGAGGAGGGTCCTTTTGAACTACACCAAGCTTGTCTCGGAAGTATTCAAATTTCACTCGAGACAGAGGTTTGGTTGGTAACTTCTTCACTTGAGGTAGAGGTTTGGTAAGTACAACGGTAACCTATTACAAATTCAAACTTTATAGTTCCTTTCTGCGTCATATCTTGTTAGTTCCCTATGATCTTTGACTTATCATGGAACACTAGATTCTATGTCATCTTGATACAACTCTATTTATCACATAGGATCACAGTTGGTTCTATCTCTAAGTCAAACAATCCTGAAGTCAAACTTCTTCACAACTAGTAGAGCAAGCAGCCATATATTCCACTTGTGCTGAGAGCCACACTAGACTGCTTCCAGCTAAACCACGAGATCATGGCTAATCCCAGACAATAACATCCTCTCGATGTGTTCTTCCTGTCTGATACACTTTCTTCCCAATCAGCATCTGAGTAGCCATCTGAATTCATGATCTCCAAGATAGCATAGATCAAATTATATCGTATCCTTTATGTGCCTCATCACATGATTTGCAACTATCGGGTGAACACATCTAGTTTCCACTAGATGCTAACTCAAGGTGTTCACAACAAAGCATATATCTAACCTAGTATATGTTAGATACATCAATGACCCAATAATTTGACTGTACAGAGTTATATCCACTAACTCTGATGAGTCATCTCCTAACAGTTTCAAGTTGGAATCCATAAGAGTGGCCATTCCATCATATCAAGTCTTCTCAAGATTTCTCAGCATATTTTCTCTGGTTGAGAAAGATTCCTACTGAGCCTTTCCATACTTCCAGACCTAGGAAGTAATACATTAATCTAAGATCTTTCATTTTCTTTTCTACAGTCATCTATCTGTGCCATCTCTCATCAGATGGGTCTACTGATATGATCCTCAACATCATTCGAACTCTGTGGTGAGTTCCTTCTTGCATCCATGTCATATGTGTATAGAAGCCATATTCAACCTTGTAGCAAAGGATGAGATCCACATCACCCATGGTGATCATTAAGCTCATCAATTGATTATTGATCATGGGAACCCATACAGAACTTGATTCACACTTCTTCTTTAATTACACCATTAAGAGAATGGTCTTATCTAGCCACTTGGAGCAAAACATCTCATCATGATTCTCTTCCTCTTTCTAAGAGAATCTTCTAGCCACAAGCCTTCTATCGTTTGATTTGTAAATCTTTTGTTGAACATCCATTGCTTGTTCAGTGTTCATCATTCATCATGATCTTTCCTACAAATCAAAATTAAGTACAGGATTAGTAATACTTCATAATCATCAAATCATATTGACATGATAACCTATTATGCATACGGATATCATTTACATAGTTATGCAACTATCTTGACCAATACTTTGGCACAACACTTTCCCATATCCTGTATGCATACAGTGGCTATCTAGATGCCTTCCATCTCCACCAGAACATACTATCGAGAGTGTGCACAACTCTCAGCATGTCAGCAAAGAGGTTTCATTCTAGACAAGCAACAATGGAATGTTTGTCCAACTTACCAATCATATGCATATTAGTAGTATATTGTTCAATGTTCTATGAATATTTACACTCAGCATGATACATTATAGGAATACAAATATGCATACAACCTATTACAGGCAATATCATTTACTATTTCAAATAACAACTCAAATACTTATCTTTTATGTTTGTGTGGTTGCCTCCCGCTTGATCTTCTGTATGTCTTTTGAACTTCTATTCATTCTATACCACTGTGCATGTTCAAGTGTCATCCTCATGATCTCATACACAAACATACACCCATTAGTATGTTCTAAATGTTATCAAAACATTATAGTTCTAAATAATCTTGAAAATGTATAGTCATGATTATAGTTAATAAACATTAGTATTCAAGATTTCAGGGAAGTCTTCTTTTACTCATGCATATCATAAATCAAGATAAAAGACATAATATGCATAATCCCTTGATTACTAACTTTATGAATAAGCATAGCCAATCATACCAAGTATACTTATATAAGAGATCCTAACACAAGGTAAGATTCATGGGAAACATACCTGGATCAGTATACCTACTTAGTTATGTACAACATACCTAAACAATCTCTTCAATGATTTAGAGATCCTGAGCTAGAACCTGCATGTCTCACAGGTTAAGCATAATGTAACAAAGTCATACATACTTCGTAAGTAGAACAAAAATTATGGATGAGTCTTTGTCTTCATGTTTTCATGGTCATGGAACCTGATTTGTCTTTTGTGATGTACCTGTATCTTGTTAGCAGACAACATCAACCTCACACAACATCATAATGCATTAGTACAATCATATAGCCCTAATCAATGAATTTCTTTGATCATTCACATGCATTCATACTGTTACTAGGGTGATAAGACAATTCTAACATTAATCAAGATTGTACTAATAAATAATATGAAGACAAACACATCATGAACTTAATCAAGAATTAGATTTCAAGACATACCTGAGCCTCCTTAAGTCATACCTGTCGAGACTTCTTGTAGTCTTCTTATGTAAGGCCTTAGCCTCAACTCCCCCTGAAACTTGATTTGGAGCTTGATTAGGGTTTGCTAGAGAAACCCTAAAAATTCAATCTTTGACTTTCACACTTCTGAATGGATGAAAGAATATGTCTTGTTGAGCTGATCAAACTAGCATACTTTAATTTTGGAATTTCCAAAATTTGACCCCTCAAAATTCCCTTTGAAACTTCTGGATCTTCTGGACAGGATCCCGAACTAGGGTTTGATGAATCCCACCCTTCTTCCCAAACAAAATGTTCGATCCAAGGCTCTAAACTCTTATTTTCTGAGGATCTTCCAGCCGTGGTTACAGACTTCAAAAATTCCAACTTTTGCTAAAGCCCTAATTTTCCATCTTTCCGATCAAAATCCCGAACTGGGGTTTGATCAAGCCCGGTCTTCCACCCAACCAAAAAATTCGATCTTGGTTTCTACATTTCTATTTTCCTGAGTAGCATTCAGCCGTGGACTCCGTTTCCAAAAATTCCAACTTTCTCCGAAACCCTAAATTCCGGAAGCCATGAATAAAGGTGCTCCAAAAATAATTATGTTTTGACAGAAATATGTACCTGATTGTTTCTGCTATAACTATGAAATTTTTGCTCCACAGGGTCTGAAAAATTTTTTCTGCAGTATCCTGACCTGTCATCTTTCCATCCTGACAGGTCTGACCTCAATTGGATTTTCTGAGAGAGAGTTATGCCAAGTGTCGCAACGTGACCTGTTTATGGGATAAAATAGGAGAGCAAACTTGTACGGTGTGCCACGCTCACTGTTTGAAATTCGGCCTCTGAAAACTTTTCTTGAGATAGCTCGCCCTGTAATCTTTCCATCTTGATAGGTCTGACCTCAATTGGACTCTCTGAGATAGATTTATGCCAAGTGTCGCAACGTGACCTGTTTATGGGATAAAACAGGAGAGCGAATTGTACGGCGTGCCACGTGTCAGTGGTTCACCTTCGGCCTCTGAAAAAGTTTCTTGAGATAGTACAGTCTGTGTACTACCTGTCACTTTTTACGAAATTTCATTTGGAGCTTCCTATCCCAAGTTATGACCTTTTTTCCAAGGTCACCTGATTTTGACTGAGATCTGGAAGAGGCAGAAACCCTAACTTGTACTGATCATAACTCATAAAGTACAACGAAGCTGAGGGTGCCCTTTGGACACAAGGTACCTGGGGATGTTATATTCGACCTGTAAACCTTTCAGACCCTGAACCTTCGCAGAAATGGATTTATAGCGAAAGTTACACGATGACTGGTTTTTGATATGTAAAACCCTAACCTTCAAATTGTCGTAAGTAAAGCAAATGTCGTAAGTGCCATACCTTGTCTTCCTTCAGGTTAGCTCTGATACCATGTTAAGATTTAATATGCTAAGACAGAAAATAGCAGCATTACATTCCATTTCACAATAATAGCATATACAGGATCACTGAAGAAACAACAAGCATAGCATAAACACAAGAGACACAGATTTATCCTGGGAAACCCTCATGGGGTAGAAAACCCAGTAAAGCTTCCTCAATATAGATGACCAGCAATATACAAAGATGCAAACCAAATACATGATCTCCTTCTCCACCATAGCAAACCTCTCCTCCACAAGTGCGCCTCTCTCAAGTGTGTGTGTGTGTCAAATGAGGAACACACCTCCTCTATTTATACACTACACTGACATATCTTTTACACAAGTACACGTAGGCTCGTATTTAACCAATGGGTTAAATACCCCACTACAACTGACTGGGCCGACCCCTCTAGGGTGGTCTAATAACCCTTTGACCCACATAACACATACAGGGCCGACCCCCACTAGGGAAGTCTAATAACCCGAGTTACCACATTCCGATGGAGGAATAAACATCTCCGGATATACAATAAGATCTTCATGGAGGAATGAAACATCTCCGGAATAATAAAGTACAAATATAATATTCTTTGAAGTTACAATATCTCAACAAGGGGAGGAGCGGATTTCAAGAGATAAAGAGATAAATATTGTGGTGGGGGGAGGAGGTGTATGGGTTTATGGTGGGGAGAAATTGAGAGAGAGAGGGGCGGGAGGGGTGAGTTGGGGAGGGTTTGGTTGTGGGTGATCAAGGTTAGCAGAGAGGAGGGGTTTTGGGGGAGAGAAAGATACATAGGTCGTTGTGCAGGGAAGGTGTGTAGGGGTTTATGAAATTTTTGGCACGCGATTAGTCTGCATGAAGTGTGGAAGCTGACAATTGCGAAAGTGATACGAACCGTTACACCAAAAGCCAGAGGTGTTAGTGAAGGCCGCTCACTAGGATCTTAACATCCCACCACGCTCCGCAGTCCAGACTTTGGGCTGGATGTGCACTCATATGGTGGTGTCCCCTTTGTGTTGTACAAGCCTCGGACAAACACTGCAATGCCGACATTTCCACCCGCTCTGTGACTCGAACCTAGGTGGAGGCTCTGATACCAAATGATACGAACCGTTACACCAAAACCCCGAGATGTTAGTGAAGGCCTCCCATTAGGATATTAACATCCCACCACGCTCCGTAGTCTAGACTCTCAGCTAGATGTGCGCCCATACGGTGGTGTCCCCTTTGATTCGTATGAGCCTCAGACGAACACTGCAATGCCGACGTTTCCACCCGCTCTGTGACTTGAACCTGGGTGGAGGCTCTGATACCAAATGATACGAACCGTTACACCAAAACCCCGAGGTGTTAGTGAAGGCCGCTCACTGGGATCTTAACAATACTCTACCCATCCCCTTTCTACAAAATGTCGATTTTCATCCCTTTTGGATGAAATACAGTTCTCGTCATGTTTTTCATCCACACCATTCATTGTGTAATTAAAACACCCCCTTCAATAAGGGTTCATATCCAAACAAAAACATCAAAAAATAATCTTCTTTGGCTGATTGGTCATATTTGTATCTAGTAACCATAACCTGCAACAGAATCATATTTTGCTATTAGATAAAATTCATGGCTAAACCAATGCAATCCCTTCATTTGAATAAATAATAATTGAAAAAACAGGAACAAAATCAAAATTTTCTTATGCTAGACCTAAGTTCTCCATGGGGTTTGGAGAAGTAGCAGGTTTTGGTTCCTTTATGTCAACCACAACAACATCCGATGTTAGGAAGGTATTTTCCATGGAACTTGCATGCTCAAAGTGACACCTAACCACCTTCTTTCAAGCATAGCAATTGAGAATGTTTTGCAAAAAAGATACTACAGAATTTGGCATATATGCAGTTAAAAACACACCAAAAAATAACATATAGCCATACCAAGTATAAAATATCAACAAATGGACAAAGAAAGAGAAATGATGGCCAACAACATGCACAAACAAAAAATAATTATGCTTTTATGTGTGTTGAGGTTTAAGATAATGGTTAATTATGTTTCATTGCATCATATTGCGACTAAAATTTGAGCAGTTCACTTTCACAGAATCCATTTACGTTAAATTTCATATATATCAGAAACACAAATTATTAAAAGACTAAAAAATGCAAAATAAAATCCACGAAGCTCTAAAAGCTAAATATAAGCCAGACATCCCGACAATTATATTAATGTAAATGCTATTACAAATGCACATATCAGGAACAAAAAGGATCCAACAGCTTACCTTAGTTGGATCAATTATTCCAACTTCCATCAAATATTCATACTTGCTTGTAGCATCATTGTGCCTGTGTTATGCTTCTACAACTTCTTCTTTTGCAGTTGTAGCACCACCTGCAAACTTGTTTGGCTCCTTCAAGAAGACACACTAAAATGCTCTTGAATCTTCTCTGGAAGTTAAATATTGTCAACCAGTCATAATTTTATTCACAATGTCTGCAATAAATAGTCTGTGCACAACCTTTGTATTGAAATCCTTTTATTATGTCGTTTTTGCAAGCTTCACTACAGTGAACACACTTTTCTACAATCTATGTTCAATGTGCTCTATTACCTACAAATTGGAAGAGGTATGAACCTCCTCTTGTTGCCATAATTTCCTTGACTATGGAAACTTATGCACAATCCATGCAGTCCAAGATATCTTAGGTTGCAGGTTTTAGTCTTGCAAAATTCTCACATGCAACACTTTACAGTTCACAAAAAGAATACAGGGCCTGATAACAACATGCTCTTGTAACTCTTAGCATGACTTACTTTTGTATGAACAATATTTGGCATTCAGAAATAATATGCAACTCACATGGTCTCGCCAACACGCACAAGGCAGTCACAATCTTCAAGAAAAATGGTGAATTTTTCACATTGAGCTAGCTCCAGATTTAAAGAATCCAATAGAACCCTAGTAGCAAGGATTCTTTGGAGGAAGCATCTTGATTTCAAAATACTAACTCAGTCGTACAACTCCAACATTGCAATCCACAGTCACAAGAAATACACATCAAGAAATCAAATGGAGTCCCATACTTTATTCTTCAATGCATTAGTAGACTTGCCAACATATCTTGACTGTGCATATCTCCCTCATAGAACCTTCTAGGAAGATCACTGATCACAATATGATCACCGATCAATGGCTTGATAAAAGATATAGTGCACAATGAAGGAACTAGCAAATATAGCTTGTATCTTCACACTCACCACACTCGATTCTGCAATAATATAATAGTCCAACACAGCACAAGCTCACATCTATATGACCTGGTGGAGAGAGAACAGATTGTTCACTTCAATGCACCAATAGAGTGCCTTCACGCACAAGGAGAGATTCTAAAAAAACTCTTCACGCAGTTATAGATGAGGCTTGGAATTCCATAGGGATTCATGTTTGCTTCTCTCATCTGCAACCTTTTACTCAATTGATACATTGGAAACATTTGTGACTTCATACTCAACCTCTAGGTTGTATAGGGAGTCAAGAAATCACAGGAGAGGAGGCGTGCAGGTTCACAGCAACAATTCCAATGCTTCTTCTTTCAACTTCGTGTGTAGGTTTCATTTCAACTCCACATAGATTTAAGAATTCTCTAGCGAGAGAAGGAAGTGGAAAGAATGCTTTTCCATATAGAACTCGACAAGATGAAAAGAACTTTCAACAGTTAGGCTCGGGCTCCAACACGTACTCCAAACATTCTAGCGTTGTTCATGTTTTCAAGGTTAACCAGCTCCACGTTTTCAAGGTTACACCAGCTCCACGATACAATGCAGTCTCCATCTCCTCAAGAGGTAGTCTAAAAAATTTATGCAGCTAGCAGCTTTTCTCCACAATTTCACCACTCTTCAGAGCAGTATCATAAGAAAAATGAGCAGCTCTTCAAATCTTTGAACCCATCATAGAAGGGAGTCTTCAAAAATATTGACCATGCAAATAGCCCATGAAATTAGGATATCCCTAAAGTTCTAGAGCGCATCTCTACCAAGTCTCATGCAACTCCATCAAGAGAGAGTTCGTGCATTCTTCATTGAAGGCACTCAACAATTTTTAAAGTTCATCGTAGCACAATGGAGACTTCACACTCCAATGAGTGATGAAAAATGTAGCTCCAATACTGAGGCCTATGAGATCCACAATACCCATCAATGAAGATTAGGGTTTCCTTCAAATTTGGAAGGAACGCCTTCACAATAACTCGACAATGTTCAAGAGCAGATACAAAAACATGCATTCAAAGCAGCAAGGCAATTTAGTGTTGTCCTACACTCTTTAATATAATTTCTTCTCCAAAATAAACTCCTGAGTGTTACTTCTTTACATTCCAACCTTCGACTCTAGAAAAGGATTCACACAATTCTCCTCACAGAATTAGGGTTTCGAAACCCATCTCAACAGGTAGCTCCACTTAGTCTTCGAACATCGGGTGAAAGGAAATACCAACACCAAAGTTAACTCTAGCATAGTTTCTCCAATGCCAGAATGAAGCAATGTCTAAGTCTATCAACACCTTGCACAACCAGATAGAGAGAAATCCAATGAAACGACACCATGAGATGGTAAAATACAAAATATGCTAGTCCATAATGAGAGGCCAAATTGTCCTTGTTCGTGTCTAGTGGGTATGAGCAATCTCAGAATGCAAGGATATTCGGGGCATCAGAAATTCTATTATGCATAAAATAAGTGCCAAGGAGCAGACTAGAGGATGATAGAAGATTGAGAATACCCAGAACCTCAATTCTAAAAATAGCACAAGCACATGATACGTTTGGCTAGAAAAATGAAACGTCATATGGTGTTAGGGATTTATTACCAATACACACATGAAAATGGTAGGTGACTAGCAAATCGAAAGAATATTTTCACAGTAAAATTTTAATGTATTTCGTAGGTAGCTTCTTCAAAAGACATCAAGCTTTCCCTAGATGAGTTCAAAATTGGAATGGCTAGGATATTTCTGAGCATATGCCAGAGAGCAGGTATGAAGTTTGGTTCCACCCAGAGATGAGGTAGGTAACAGATGGACTGCAGAACCATGCAGGTAACACCCGGAAACATGGAGAATAAATGCAGACAATAACGGCAAGGCAATAGCAGACAGCAGAATCCAATGTCTACCAAAGCACTGAGCACACAGAGTGCAAAGAATACGAAAGAGAGAAGATTAGGATAAGGTACAAGAAGAATTCCATGCCAGAATAAGGTGGACATAGCCTAACCGCTCTAATATCTTTCAATGTCTAAATCCCCAGATGTAGACTACGTAGGAGCAAATGGATAATGCACAAGTCTAAGGAGGGTACAGAAGGCAGAGAAATGATTAGCATTTTTAGAATATGTAGAATGATAATAATCTTTCAGGAGGACATAATTCTGAGCGCACAGGCCAGACTGAAGAGCACAAAACCTGGTGTCTCTGATACCACTATTAGGTTGCCCCAAATGGGCAAATAGTAGAAATGCACATAAACATAGAAGATAGGCATCAAAGCACTCTATTCTCATTAATTAAATTTGAATATATACAATGAGAATGTCCCTTGGGTTTCATATTCCCAAGTGGACTCTTGGACTCCGGGGTGACTCTTAGTCTACCCGATGATTAGACTCCAACACACTCCATAATACTTGGACAAATTTACCAAAAAACCCATATTTGGGGGGGAATTAGAATTGAAAATCGATTTCACTCCATAATATGGACAAATTTACCAAAAAACCCAATTTCCATGATCTCTCACGGGCGAATTTACCAAAAAAACCCAATTTCCATGATCTCTCAAGGGCTAATTTACCTTCAACAACTACCATTTGTATATATTTGGGCGAATTAGACGGAGTGAACTTATTTTACGGGCTATGGGAGCTCCAAATCTAATCAGACAAGGGCTAAATGGTTATATTTACAGTCTCTTTATATATTTTATGGGGCTAATGTGTCATTTATTAAAAATAAATATATAAAAATTGGGCTAATCATAGTAAATGATGGTTTAATTAAAAAATAGCCCACTAAAAAATTAAAACCCCTAAATTTAGCCCATGGGCTAAGATTAGCCCCTAAAATTTTCCCTGATTCTCTAAATTCCCTAATCTTCCTTAATCACCTACACCACCTCCGCCCACTGTGATCTCTATATATTTATCTCCCCCAAACCCCCTCCCCCCTACTACCACCCCTCCATCTAATGTAATATTTATCTATTTCTATCCACAAAATACCCTCATCCTTCCTACCCCTAATCACCCACACTCTCCCTCTCCCTCACCCCAAGTCTCTCTCTCTCTCTCTCTCTCTCACACACACACACACACACACACACACACACAACTTTAAACTTAAAACTACACCCAACCCACACCCCTCTCTCTCCAAACCCCCTAACACAACCCTCCCCCATGTTCTCTTTTTATCACGCACGCCCCTACTCCTCACCCTAAAACTAATCCATCTCCTCTCTCTCTCTCTCTCTCTCTCTCTCTCTCTCTCTCTCTCTCTCTCTCTCTCTCTCTCTCCCTTTCCTCTTTCACCTAGATTTTACTAAAATTATCTTCTGCGTAAGCCCCTGTATTTATCTCTCGTATTCCCCCTCCCCTTAAACCTCTCTCTTTCTCTCTCCTAATCCCACCCCCCTACAAGTTACCAATACCCATTTATCTCTCTCTCTCTCTCTCTCTCTCTCTCTCTTTCTCTCTCTCTCTCACACACACACACACACACATCCCACCCTATACCCCCCTTCTCTTTAACATCCCTAATCATCCCTAAACCCCTAACCCCCACCCTAATATCTATATCTTTCTCTCCCACAACCATCCTTGTCCCTCTAATCCTAATCACCCACACCCTCCTTCCACTCACCCCTAGCTCTCTCACTCTCTCTCATGTCTAGTCCTCCACATACTTCTAAACCAACCTCTCTTGTTTCTATTTCTCTTTCCTACTCCCCTTACTCTTAAACCCCTCTCTCTCTTTGCCCCCATCCTATACCCCCCTTTTCTCTAACTTACCTAATACTTTCCAAATCCCTACCTTTCCCTCGAAATGATTTCTAACTACCCTAACCCTCACCACTTTATCCATCCACCTACCCCTAACCCCACTTCTCTCTCTTGATCTAAACCCCTATGAACCCCCCTCTCTCTCTCCCTCAGACACACTCTAAATACCCCTAATCCCCCTCTCTCTCTCACAGACACACTTTAAATAACCCTAATCCCCCTCTGCATATAACTCTCTCTCTAACTATAAACCACTCTCCCTCTCGTTTTCTTCTAATCCACATTACCCTACCACTTTCCATCAAATATCTCTTAGTCCCCCTTGAATTAAACCCCCCTCTCTCTCTCCTAATCCACCTTCCCCTACCACTTACCAATACCCATTTCTCTCTCTCTCTCTTTCATACCCAACACTATATCCCCCTTCTATCTAACATCCCTAATCATCCCTAAACCCCTACCCACCAACCCTAATATCTATATCTTTCTCTCCCACAACCATCCTCCTCCCGCTACTCCTGATCACCCAGACCCTCCTTCCACTCACTCCTAGCTCTCTCTCACTCTCTCTCTTGTCTAGTCCTCCACATACTTATAAACCCATGCTCCTCTCTTGTATCTCTTTCTATCTCCTACTCCCATTACTCCTAATCTCCTCTCTCTCTTTGTCTCTCCTAATCCCTCCTCCCCTACCACTTACCACTCACCCCTCTTTATCTCTGCCCCCATCCTATAACCCCCTTTCCTCTAACTTAACTAATGCTTTCTAAATACCTACACTTACCCCCAAGTAATTTCTCCCTACCCTAATCCCCAACAGTTTCTCTCTCCCTTAACTCCATAACACCCCCACCCTCTCTCTCAAACCTCTTACTACCTCTAACCTCACCTCTCTCTTCCTAACCCCACTAATACTCTCCCTAAGCCTCTATCTCTCTCTCTCTCTTACCACACAATATACCCTCTTCTATCTAATCTTCTTAATCAACCCTAACCACCTACCCCTCCACCCTTATCTTTATTTCTTTCTCTCACCCAACTACCCTCCCCGTTAGCCCTAATAACCCACAACCCCCCCCCCCACTTCTCTCTCTTTCCTGTCTAATCCTCCATCTAACCCTAAACATACTCATTTCTCTCTCCCCAACCCCCTAAAAATCCCTCCATGATCTGTCTCTCTCTTGTATACTCCTCCACCTAACTCTAACCTAACCCCTTTCTCTCTCCCCCAACCCCCTAACATTCCCCATGCTCTCTCTCTCTCTCTCTCTCTCTCTCTCTCTCTCTCTCTCTCTCTCTCCAACCATTACAAACCCCCTCTCTCACTTTTATTCCGCTACTCCTTCCCCTACATATAACCCACCCTCCTCTTTCTCTCTCTCCCCCTCATTCCCCCTAACCCTTATTAACCATCTCTCTCACTCACTCTCTCTCTCTCCCATGCTCTTCCATCAACACGTAAATACCCCCTCTCTCTTTCACCCAACCCCATAACACCCCCCCAAAACTCTCTCTCTCACACACACATACACACTCAATAACATTAAACCCTCCCTTTCTCTCCCTAACCTCCCTCCTACTCTACCTACCCATAACCACCCCCCTTCCCCTCTCTCTCTCTCTCTCTCTCTCTCTCTCTCTCTCTCTCTCTCTCTCTCTCTCTCTCTACACTATATACCCCATCTTCTCTAATTTCCCTAATAATTCCTAAAAAAATACTCCCTCACCCCACCTTAATTTATATTTCATTCTTTACCCCAACTCCCCTTCCCCCTATATCTTAATTATCACCTACACCCTACCCTCACTCCCCCTCCTCTCTTTCTCTTCTATACTCCACCTGCCCCTAGCACCACCACTATATCTCTCCTCCAGCTCCCTAACACCCCTCCCCCCACTCCTTCTCTCCCTCTAACCCTTACTAACCCCCCTCTCTCTATCGCTCTCCCTTGATTTCCCTAGCCATTACTAACCCTTGCTCTCTCTCTCACATACTCCTTCATTTACACCTAAAATACACCTCTCTCTCTCTCCAAACCTCCTAACACCCCCCACCCTATCTCTCTCCTAACACTATCATTATTTGTAAACAAACATTCTCTCTCTCCCTAACCCCCTCCTACTCTCCCTACCCATAACCAACCTTCCCCCCTCTCTCTCTCTCTCTCTCTCTTACTCTACCTTACCCTAAAACCCTCTCTCTCTTTATCTCTACTAATCCCATTCATCCTATAGCTTACCACACCGCCTCCCTCTCTCTCTGCCCCCACCCTATACTTGCCCCTTCTTGGTAATTTCCCTAATGCTCCCTTAACCCTTACTCCTCCCACAACCACGATATCTATCTCTTTCTCTCCCCCAACCCCCCTTTCCCACCTATACCTCCCTCGACCTTGATCTCTATCTCTTTCTCTCCTGCAAACCCCCTTGTGCCCCCTACTCCTCATCACCCACACCCTCACCCATGAATCTCTCTCTCGCTGTCTCTCTCTCTCACACACACATAAACACACAATCTCTCATGCACACATGCCCCTCTGCTCCTCAAACTACCAACCACACCCACCCCTCTTTCTCTCTCTCAACCGCCAAACACCTCCTCGATGCCCAAGTTCCTCCCCCCCCCTCTCTCTCCTTCTCTATCTCTGACACACACACACACACACACACACTTATCCTCCCCAATATAAGACACTCATGCTGAATCTCTCTCTCTCCCCCCTACACTCCCTAACCCTTACTAACCAACTCTATCATTTTATCACACCCCTACTCATCCCCCTACCTATAATACCCCTTCCATATTTCACTCTCTCTACCCACTTCCCTGTAACCCTTATTAACCCCTCTCTGACTCTCTCTCTCTCTACCCTACTACTCCACCTCCACTAAAACCATATCCCTCTCTCTCTCTCTCATAGAAAACCCACTAACAACCCCCCCTTTATCTCACATGATGTAGTACCCCTAACCACCCCTCTCTCACCCTATATCCACTCATACTCTCCCTAATCCCAACTATGTTTCTATATCTCCTACTACCCCTCATCCTAAACCAATCACTCTATCTATCTTTACTAATACCCCCTACCATTTAACACCAACCACTCTCTCTCTTACCAAAAATGTAACACCCCTTTTCTCTCTCTATATCACACACACACATACACATCCTACTCCCCCCCTTACTGTTAACACACACAATATCTCTCTAACCCTATAACATTTAATAACACCCTCACTAACTCTCTCACCACAGCACTATAAGCCCTACATTTAACCCCCTCCTCTCTCTCTCTCTCCAATATTTACTAACCGCCTCTCTCACTCTCTCTCCCTAATATTCCTCTAGCCAACCCTAACCCCCAAATCTACCTCTCTCACTCTCTCTTCCTAACCCCCCCTTCGCCTCTCTCTATCTCTCTCTTATTCCCCTACCCTTAACCCTCTCTCTCTCTCTTACTACACCTTATACACCCCTTTCTCTTTAACTTCCCTAATCATCCCTAACGTCATTATACATCCACCCAAATATTTACCCCTTTCTCTCCTGCAAACTCCCTCTTTCCCCTACCCTTAATCACCTACACCCTCCTTCCACTCACCCCTTCGCTCTCTCTCTCTCTCACACACACATCTACTCCACCTACCACTAACCCCCACCTCTCTCTCTCTCTCTAGACCCCTAAGAACCCCCCCTCTCTCTCACAGACACACTCTAAATACCCCTAACCCCCTATATGTCCCTAACCCCATTCCTACTCTGCCTACTGTTAAAAATCCCCTCTACCCCCCCTCTACCTCTCTCTCTCTCTTTGTCTCTTCTAATTTGCATTACCCTACCACTTTCTATCAAATATCTCTCTCACTCTACCCGCACCCTATAAACCCCTTGTCTCTAACATCCATAATGCTCCATAAATACCCATAACCACCCCCTCCACCCCTCCCTTTATCTCTCCTACTCCATCTACCCTTGAACCTCTTCTCCTCTCTCTAATTCTATCTAATACTCTCTTTGTCTCTCTACCCCTGCCATATACCCCCTCTTCTCTCTAACTTCCTTAATATTCTCTAAATTGTCACACCCATTCCCCCACAATGATATCCATCTATTTCTCTCCTTGAATCCCACCCTCCCCCTACACCAAATCACTTACAACCTCCCTTGCTCACCCAAACTCTCTCTCTCTCTCTCTCTCTCTCTCTCTCTCTCTCTTCCCCCCACCTTATACCCCACCTCTCCAACTTATTTAATATTCGTGAAACACCTCCACCCCCTTTCCCCACTGTGATGTTTATCTCTTTATCTTATAAAAACCCCTTCTCACTCCTACCCCTAATTACACATACCTTTCCCCCTTTCCCCCCACCTCTCTCTCTCTCTCACCCCTCTACTCCACCTACCACCAATAATTTCCCCTCTCTCTCTTCCAATTCCCTAATACCATTCACCCCCCATTCTCTATATTTCTCTCTAACAAAAACTACCCCTACTCGTCCCCCTATCCCTAACCCCCCTTCTCTCTCTCTCTCTCTCTCTCTCTCTCTCTCTCTCTCTCTCTCTCTCTCTCTCTCTCTCTCTCTCTCTCTCTCTCTCTCTGTATATATATATATCCCTTCAACTCCCTAACCCTTACTAAATCCCTCTCTCACTCTCTCACCCCACAACTTCACTCCCTACCTCTAAACCCCCACCTACCTCCTTTACCTTGCCCTCTCTCTCTCCCCCCTCTTCTTCATAACACTTACTTCACTCTGTTTCACTCTCTCTCTACCCTACTTCCCTGCATAAACCTAACCCCCTCCCCTCTCTCTGTCACCTAACCCCATAACACTTGACCCCGCTCTCTCTCTCAAACACTCTCACTACACTAACTCTCGTCTTTCTCCATAATCCCGCCCATACTCTCCCTAACCTAATTCATACTCTCCCTAAGCATCTGTGTGTGTGTGTGTATGAACACCATATAACCCCCCCTTATCTCTAATTTCCATAATCATCCCTAAACACCTACCTACTTCCCTCACCCCGATCTCTATTTCTTTCTCTCCCCCAACTCACCTACCCTTCCAACTCCTAATCACCCACACCCTCCCCCTACTCATCAACAAAATATATCACTATCTCTCTCTCTCTCTATTCCTCTCTATCTTTCACTCACTCTCTACTACTCCACATACCCCTAACTCCACCCCTATCTCTCCCTCCCCTAACCCCTTAACACCCTCTCTCTCTCTCTCTCCCCCCCCCCGCCAAACCTTACTAACCCTCTCAGCAACTCACTCTCCCACCTACTTGTCCTCCTACCTCTAACCCCCCCTCTATCTCCCCTTGTTTCCCTTAACCCTTACTAACACCCCTCCCATTCCCTCTCCAACTATAGTACCTAACCCCCACACTCATATTAGTCCCCCAAACCCCCTTACAACTCCCCAACCTCTCTCTGTAACACTCTCACTACCCCTAAACCCCTATTTTCTCTTCGTAACCACCCTCCTACTCTACCTAGCTATAACTGCTCCCTTCACCCCTCTCTCTCTCTCTCTCTCTCTCTCTCTCTCTCTCTCTCTCTCTCTCTCTCTCTCTCTCTCCCTCTCCACCTTCCCTTAAAACCTTATATCTCTTTGTGTCTCCTACTATCCATCCATATACCACTTAAAACCCCCTTGTCTCTCTCTTTTCACCTACCCTACACCCCAATTCTCTATAACTTCCCTAAACCTACCTAACCCCTAACCCTAACCCCAACTTCATATTTATCTCTTTGTCCCCCCCAAACCCCATCCTACTCCCTACCCCTCCCCCCACCTTGAAATCTCTCTCTCTCTCTCTCTCTCTCTCTCTCTCTCTCTCCCCCCCCCCAAACCCCCTCCTCCACCTACCCCTAATCACCCACACACTCCACTCTTATTCCCCCACACTTAACACACACTCTCTCTCTCTCAGTCACTCTCTCTCTCTCTCTCTCTACCCTCACCTTATACCTCCCCTTATCTTTAAATTCCCTAATTACCCCTGAACCCATTATTACCCCACCCTAATATCTATCTCTTTCTCTCTTCCAACCTCCATCCTCCCCCTGCCCCTAATCATGCACATCCTCCTTCCACTCACCCATTCTCTCTCTCTCTCTCGTCAAATCCAACTACCCCTAATCCCACTTCTCTCTCTCTCTCTCTCTTCCAACCCCCTAAGAACCCTCCCCTCTCTCTCACGGACACATTGCAGTCTTATGGGCATAAAGGACAATGTGCAAGACATTAATGGGACAAACAACCTTCAAGATGGTATATGGTCAAGAAGTTGTTATTCCAATGGAGTAAATTATGAGAAGTTTGAGGGTTGTTGCATTCACGGGTATGTCATATACTGGTGTTTTTGAGGAGAGGTTGTCGTAGCTAATCTAAATGGAAGAGGATAGAAATATAGCAGTATTTCAATAGCAAGTCCAAAAGGATTGAGAAAAGGCATGGCATGATCACAACATTACAAATAATTAGTTTTAGAGAGGATATATAATACTCCTATATTACAATAAGTTCCTTAAGCATCTTGGTAAGCTAAGAATGCACTGGCTAGGACCCTATCTCATTAATTATGTGATAGAAGAAGGTGTTGTCCAATTGAAAAAATTTAATGCAGAGATCCTAATTGGTTTGGTAAATGCAAGTCAGTTGAAACCCGATCCGCATCACAGTTGGAAAGTCATCGACGTTGATGCAACTTCGACAAGTTTCAACTTCGACTCGACACATTTCCAGTCTAACAAGTTACCTCTAACAGGTTCGGAATTCGACACAACTCTAGTGAGTCTTGAATTTGACACACCTTGACAAATTCGCACCTTCAACATGTTCAGCAACCTCACAGTTTGTGACATCGACAACTAGTGTTGACATGCGACCAGTGACTGTCGAACTTCAATAGACTGTCTCTCTATCTTCCAATCGACTGTAATGGTTGAACTGTTGAACCGTTCTAACTTCTTCTTTGTAACTGAACGTAACGGGAAGGCACCCAAGCATCTCAGAAATATATATAAGCATGTATAATATCGTAACATACATCAATCAATCGATTAATAGACATGTTTACATCTAATACAGAAGAACAGTATGCATTCTTGCATATTGTCTGCACATATTGTGTTTATCTGTGTAGTGTAATCTTGCTTTGTTCATTCTGCTTATTCTTAATTGCTTCCACCATAACAGAGCCGACTCATTCAGTCAAACTATTTCCCCCTCGTGCTTTTTGGACATGACCTAGATCACTATTATCAGAGCAATCAGTTTTGATTGTGCTTAAGCTCTGCGTATACATTTCTTCCGAAGTTACCTGAATTATGCCAGTTCAAACTCACTCGCAATCAAAGCAATCCAAGAAGACACTACCTCCAGAAATGACAGAAGAAACAAACGATAGACATGCAATCAATGAGACATCATAGCTTATTGAGCAAGCTCTGGCTCGAAAACGAACTGAAATGTTCACCCAGTTCAATGAGATTCTCGTGCGATTTGCTTCGAAATCCGGAGGATCTTCGATGAGAAATCACTTTGATAAAATCATCCCCTTCAAAGTGCAAATGAATTTGGACATACCAAATATTGAAGGTAAGATTGACGCTGAATCCGTCGACAATTGGCTGCAACAATTGGAATCCTATTACACTGTAAATCAACTCTCCGAATATGAAAAAGTCACCATTGCATCCTTAAAGATGTCAACATCTTTGCACTACTTGAGGGAGAACCTCTCGACAAATATGGAGAAAAGCGGAGATGCCATCAACACATGGGATAAATTCGTTGAACACATTCAGAAGGAATTTTACCCACCTAAATACCTTGAGCAGGAGTATAAGAATTGGTAGCAGCTAAGGCAATGGAAAGACCAGTCAGTACAGAGTTATACCGATGAGTTCTATCGACTCATGGCTAGACTTGGCGTCCAAGAAGAAGAGAAATTGCTTGTTTTGAAGTACATCAGCGGATTGTCATAGTACATCCAGCAGGAGATGGAATTTCTGACTATCACTACACTTGCAAATGCATTCCACGATGCCAGCAAACTGGAAATCAAGCAAAAGGGGAAATCACATTTCACTACAAAACCAACATCAGGATGACCACCCGACAAGAAGGCACTAGCAGACTTCAACAAGTCGAAATCTTCTCAGTCGACACCACCAAAGCGAGATCACGAGAAAACATCCTTTTCACAAGAGGGAATGTAGAAAAAAATAGCCTACCAAAAAATGGTGCGATTACCACCACTCATCTTGGCATGATACGTCTGAATGCAAATCTAGAAAGACATTTTTGGAAAAAGTGTTGACCTCCGATGAATTCGATAACACGGTGGAAGAATCTGATCCAAATGCAATGACCCTTTTGACCTCGACCACTCTAGCAGCCTCGACTATCAATGACAAGGAGGAATGAGAGAACCTGTTCTATACACGGATATGGGTCTAGAGCAACCCATTGCATCTTATTGTGGACAATGGTAGCTAGAATAACTTCGTTTTTGAAGATATTGTGAAGAAACTAGGTCTTGTTACCACTCCGCATCCTCAGCCTTACAACATTGGTTGGATGAAGGATGGACAAGAACTACGGATCACTCGACAATGTAAAATCTCCTACTTCATAAAGTCTTTTGAAGATGAAGTACTCTGTGACGTGGCACCACTCTCCGTAGCTGACGCCCTGTTTGGGAAACCTTACCTCTGGGATAGAAATAGAAGTTATCAGTCACGGCCTCAAAAGGTGATTGTCAGAATCTGAAATCAATGGTTTAGCATACCAGAGCGTCAACCTACATCGACGGTTGCACCAATATATTCCAAACAGAAAAAGAAGCTCATCAATCATGCACAGAAGTTCACATTAATCATGATCAAGCCACAACATTGTCAAAAGATTGCAACAACGAGTCGAGTCACCGACCAATGCTTCTATTAGGAAAATGGGTTATTTTCTACCTCGACAATATATTTATTTTCAATCGATCATGGGAAGAACATGTCGGACATCTTCGACAAGTCCTCGACACTCTCCAGCAACATCGGCTTTATCTGAACATGGACAAGTGCTCTTTTGCAATGACAAACATCAAATATTTGGGGTATGTAATTGACTCTACAGGAATTCACGTCGACCCATAAAAAGTACATATCCTCAAAGTTTGTCCCATTCCTAGAAGCATCCAAGAACCAAGAATTTTTCTTGGTTTGGCGAATTTCTATCGATGGTTCATACTCGGCTTCAGTCACATAGCCTGGCCCTTGAATCAATTGACGAAGGGAAAGGGGAAAACTGTCTTCCATTGGACAACAACACAATAAGCAGCTTTTGAATAGCTCAAACACAAACTCTGCACTGCACCAGTACTTGTTTTACCTGATTTGCATCAGCCCTTGAAGATTGAGATGGATGCATTGGCCTATGCCTTGGGCATAGTGATCACTTAGTCTGTTCACCCAGTCACTTTTCATTCTAATACTTTTAACAACATAGTTAGAAGATACTCAATGTACAACAAAGAACTGTACACCATTGTGCAAGTTCTCAAGCAGTGGAGGCATTAAATCCTTGGCAAGGAAATGGTCATTCTTACTGATCATAAGCCTCTACAGTTTGCTCCAACACAATTAAAGTTGTAGACATACCGAAAAATCAAGTG
Source organism: Larix kaempferi (assembly GCA_027924585.1). Classification (NCBI taxonomy): domain Eukaryota; kingdom Viridiplantae; phylum Streptophyta; class Pinopsida; order Pinales; family Pinaceae; genus Larix; species Larix kaempferi. Next base: position 9,336,888 of record BSBM01000672.1, on the reverse strand, counting down.
GATTAATTACCTACAACAATTCTAGTTGGTGATTAATTATCGGAAAGGTAAAGCTAACGCCACCACCAATTGCCTCAGTCGACCACCATTACTCTACTTTTGACAGTGATGAGTCTGCAAGGATATGGCACGACCACTTGGCCACAGTTGTATGAGGATGAAAGCAACTTCTCAGTAGTCTACCGACAGTTACAGACTAACAAGTCATCAACCTCAGACTATTTCCTGAGAGACACATTGCTATACAAGCTTGGACATCTTTGTGTAACAATCGGTGAGAACCAACAATAGCTCATTTGGGACACGCACTATAGAAAGACTACATGACACTTTGGAGTAGAAAAGACACTTGCTATTCTACAGAAGTATTTCTTTTGTCCTACACTTAAATCCGATGTCAACAAGTACATTCTATCATGCGTGGTTTGTGCCATTGCTAAGCCACCTAATCGATGACAGGGATTGTGCACACCTCTACCAGTTCCTAGGCGACCATGGGAATATATTTCTATGGACTACCTGACGGGTTATCCTACTACCAAACATCAGCATGACACGATATTAGTAGTAGTCGACCGATTTTCCAAGATGGCCATTCTCATGCCATGTAAGAAGACCACGACAGTGCAGCAGACCACTCAACTCTTCTTTACACATGTTTGGAAACACTTTGGTTTACCCACAACCATTATTTCCGACCAAGATTCCAAATTCGTCAGCATATTTTGGAAACCCTCTGGAAATTGCTAGAAACATGACTCTCATTGTCGATATCTTTCCATCCTTAGACCAACGAACATACGGAAGTTGTGAATTGCTTGGTAGTACAAATTCTTTGCATGTACAATCACCGGCATTGACGCACATGGGATGAAAGTCTTCCATACATCCAGCACAACTACAATCGTGCTCAGTACAGCTCTACAAGCAAGAGTCCATTTGAATTCTATTACGGATTTCAACCCCCATCACCTATCGACTTGATCAGCTCCTCGACACAGCCGAGCAACACTAACTACAGCTAGAGAGAAGTTGATAAAGTAGTCAAGTTCAAAGATCAGATATGCAACATCCAGAAGCAAGCACAGGAAATGTTGCACAGAGCAACCAAGAAAGATAACGCCCAACACGACAAGCATCTTATGCCTCATTCATTCCAAATTGGGGATAAAGTCCAGTTACATCTCAAGAAGGAGCGCTTCACAGGCCCATTCAAGAAGCTCAAGCCTTTAGGATATGGTCTGTATAGTATTCTTCGATAGATTGGCGAAAAATATTTCCAGCTCGACATTCCTGCATGCCTGGGTCTGCATCCAGTATTAAATGTGTATCTACTTTGACCATACCATGCACCCTTGTTGGAACAAAATGACTTGCAGACAACAAAACCCGAAGACATCCATCCAGATGTTCAGGAGCCTCTTCCTTGCGACACCATTGTGGGACAACGAGTACGCCATACAAGGACGAACACAATTCCCTTGTTTCAGGTTTCCAAGGCTGGCCAGATCCCATCTCAAGGAAAGTGGTACTCTTTTACTGAATTGAGCGACAAGTTTCCTCACCTTTGCGATCAAACAAAGGGGTCCATTGTTTCTTAAGGAAGGAGGTCTGATCCACATCGCAGTTGGCAAGTCATCGACGTTGATGCAAATTCAATAAGTTCTGACTTTGAATCGACAAGTTTCGAGTTCGACGGGTTAGCTCTGACAGGTTCCGAATTCGACACAACTCTGGTGAGTCTTGAATTCGACACACCTCGACACATTTGCACCTTCGACATGTTCAACAACCTCACAGTTTGTGACATCGACAAGCAGCATCAACATGCGACCAGCGACTGTCAAAATTCAATAGACTATCTCTCTACCTTCCAATTGACTGTAATGGTTGAACTGTCGAACCATTCTAACTTATTCTTTGTAACTAAACATAATGGGAAGGCACCGAAGCATCTCAAAAATCTATATAATCATGTATAATATTGTAACATACATCAATCAATCGATGAATCTACCTGTTTACATCTAGTAGAGAAGAACAGTACACATTCCTACATATTGTCTACGCATATTGTGTTTATTTGTGTAGTGTAATCCTGCTTTGCTCATTCTACTTATTCTTAATTACTTCTTCCTAACAGAGAAGACTCATTCAGTTGAACTGTTTTCCCCCTCGTGCTTCCTGGACACAACCCAGATCAAAACCTTATCAGGACAACCAGCATGCATTCCTACACTAAGCATGCATGTAAATATTATGAAAGAAAAAAATATTGGAAACTGTTATAGGTCAAATCTGCACTTCTGCGTCCCGTGATAACCTTGCCTTGTAGATCACACAAAAGGAGACAAAATATTGAAGAGTTAGATATCCTTGGATGACTTGTTGCTAGAAGTACACTCCTCACCTGCAAAAATTGCATTTTTCCCTGATTTTTCCACATGTACGCTCCTCTCTGCACTGTAGTGTGCACCTTGAGAAATACCCTACTCTCCTCAAGGAAAACTAGTATACATCTCCCAAAAATTTGTAAATGCTTGTTGTAAAGCTCAAAAGTTGCTTCCTGTATGCTACTCCTGTGGTATGAAACCCGCGTACATCTTAAGATGAAATAAAAAATATATTAATTTGACGAATTCAGATTGGTTGAAGTTGGTTCTACAACTTCCCCAACCTCCCAATTCAACCACCTCTCGATCTAAACTTCCTACCTTGTCCCATAAATACAAGGAGGATTCATGAGAGAGGGACCTAGAATTGACCAAGCGAGAGACCAAGAGTAAATAAGAGACCAAGCAAGAGACCAAGCGAAAGCTAGGATCAACCGTCGAAAAGAGGTATTTCTCTCAATCCAAATCTCTTTCTTTTAAAGTAGCTAAATGCAACATAATCAATGTGTTTACCTGTCAACCCTGCCTAGTTGGTAGTGTCCATCTCCTCACTATAGGGTAGAATTCCCTAACAACAGACTGGCGACTCCGCTGGGGAGTAACCGTGTGTTTCGCTGCTCTAGGAGACTTAGTTTTGTTTTCCTTCCAGCCCATTTTTCAGTCTTTTTGATTTTCTGAGAGGACTTAGAGGTCTATGTTACCTTTCCTATCTACTTGATTCACATCAGTTGTTGGTTTTCCAAGCTTGTTTGTGCCCTTTTGAGGCATGTACGTTGGTCTCCCCTACTTGCAGCTATGTTTGTTACCTGATGAATGCTCCTCCTTGCACTGCACAGTAGCATACCTGTCCTGATGTATGCTGGTTGTAACACTGCACAGTGGTGTATGATCATGTAGGGTCCTGTTTTGGTGTTAAGGTTTGTTTTCCAAGATTTGGTTGCTGTTCTAGCCTGTTGCTTTGCTGTCTACACTGACCCCTGAAACCTCTTATGTCTTTGTTGAGTCTTGTTGGCCTATCCAATCTCTTTTGGCTTGTTTTTGTTGATGTATATGTAACTTCAGAATATATTTTACCCATGTGTATTGTATTCCTATGGAGATGTTATTATATACGGAAGTGTTTGTATTCCTATAGAGATGTTATTATTCCTCTATACGGAAGTGTCATCATTTATATTGTAAGTGTCGTAACTTATACTTGATGGGTTATTGGACCACCTTGATGGGGTCGGCCCGGTATGAGTCATGTCGGTAAATGGGTTATAAGACCACCAAGTGTGGGGTCGGCCCATATTAAGTTAACCATGTGTTATTAGGCCAAGCTAGACAAGTCGGTCCCATTTGTTTATTGGGCAGGACAGGACAAGTATAAATAGAGATCAGGAGAACTCTATTTGATCACTCATTACTCACTTCTATCTCTCTCAGAAAGTGGCACACTTGTGAGGAGGACTGCTAGGAGAATACTATCTCTTGTACTTTGGTTGCATCATTTCTCTATCTATCTCTGAGGAAGTTGCGAGGTTTTTCACCTTCTTGGTTTTCCCTAGTGAAACTTTGTGTCTCTTGTGTGCTTGCATTATTGTGTTCATGATTGATATGTTGTAGATATGCTGTACATGTTATTCTCTCAGTTAAGATCTTAGATCAAATTGAAAATTAAAAAAAAAACTAACATGGTATCAAAGCCATCCTGAAAGAAGGCATGGTATGGCATGCATGACACTTGTTGCACTTGCGATGCTAGGGCTTGATATAGCAAAAACCAGTCATCGTAGCACTTTTTCTATAAATCCATTTCGGCAAGGTTTTAGGATCTCAAACTCTTACAGGTTGAATATGATATCCCCATGTACCTTGTTTCTAAAGAAAAACTTCTAATTCGTTGTACTTTGTGTTTTATGATCTGTACAATCTAGGGTTTCTTCCTCTTCCAGATTTGAGTCATAAACATGTGACCTAGGAAAAAAGGTCATAAATTTGGCTAGGAAGTTCGAAATGAAATTTAGTAAAAAGTGATAGGTAGGGAATGGAATATAATTTCACAGGCCAAAGGTTCAGAGGCTAAAAGTGAACCAGTGACACGTGGAACTCCGTACAAGTTTTCTCTCCTGTTTTATCCCATAAAAAGGTCATGTTGCAACACATGGCATAAATCTCTCCCAGAGAATCCAAGTGAGGTCAGACCTATGGGGTTGGAAAGATAATAGGTCAAGATACCATAGGTAGAAGTTTTATACCCTGTGGATTCGTAGTTTTGGAGTTACACCAGAAATAATCAGGTGCATATTTCTGTCAAAACAGAATTGGATTTTGAGCACCTTCATTCATGGCTCCGGGAATTAGGGTTTTGGAGAAAGTTGGAATTTTTGTAATAAAAAACCATGGCTGAATTCTACTCATCAAAATCAAAATTTAGAGACCAAGATCAATTTTTTTGGTTGGGCAGAAGACCGAGCTTGATCAAACCCTATTTCGGGACTTTGATCAGAAAAGTGGAAAATTAGGGCTTCTGCAAAAGTTGGAATTTTTTAAGTCTGTGACCACGGCTGGAAGCTCCTCAGAAAATAGAAATTTAGAGCTTTGGATCAAACCTTTTGGTTGGGAAGAAGGGTGGGATTTATCAAACCCTAGTTCAGGATCCTGTCTAGAAGATTCAGAAGTTTCAAAGGCAATTTTGAGGGGCGAAACTTTGCAGTTTTCAAATTCTGAGTATAGGAGGTTAATCAGCTCATCAAGGCGCATCTTTCTATCCTTTCAGAAGTTTGAAATTCAAAGTTTGAAATTTTAGGGTTTCCCTGACAAACCCTATTCCAGCTCCAGATCCAGTTTCTACAAATCAAGTGGATTGGGTTAATCCTAGAAGAAAATGGATTGTTCACCTGCATAAGTGAAGAAGTTCCAGTTTTAGAGGGAGATAAGGCTAAGGCCTTACATAGGAAGATTACAAGTAATCTCTACAGGTATGACTTATCTAGGTATGTTTCGAGATCTATTCATGATTAATTTTATGGTATGTTTGTCTTCATTAAGGTTAGTACAATCTTGATTAACTTTAGACTTGTCGTATCACCTTAATAAAATTATGAATACACGATAGAAGATATTCATTTTTTAGGGTTTTGACACTTATGATTGTACTAATGCATTGTGGTGTTGTATGAGGTTGATGTTGTCTGCTAACATGAAAAGTACATCAAGAAAGACAAATCATGTTCTAGTTCAAGAACATATGACCATGGTGACATGAAGACAAAGATTCATCCATTGTCATGGATCACATAAAAGATCTACTTACGAGGTATGTATCACTTGGTTCTATAATGATTAACCTATGAGATATACAGGTTACTAGCACAAGTCATTTAAGAGAACAAGAAGACATCATGTGGGTATGTTAGACATAACCAACTAACATATTAATCCAGGTATGTTTTTCCTATATCAAGTTAGAATCCTACCTTGTGTTAGGATCTTATGCTGTTGTATTGTTAATAATGATTATTCATGAAGTTAGAAATGTAAGTAATCAAGGGTTTATGCATATTATGTCTCTTACCTTGATTGATGATATGACTAACCAAGAAAGTCCTTTGGTCAAATATGAATATGCATGAGTAAGAGAAGTCTTCCCTAAAACATTGAATGCTAATGCTGTTAAATTTTGAGCATTAATTCATTATACTCTAGGATCTTTGCTGAGAAAATAACATCTACAGTATATCAATGCATGACAATCATAATATGACAAGCATCACAAGCATCACAAGAATCAAAAGCATAGAGACAAGAGACACAGAGTTTCCGTGGGGAAAACCCTAAGGTGAAAAACCCCACAACTTCCTCAGAGATAGAGAGAGCAATGGCTCAACCAAAATACAACCAAATAACACAGAGATAGTCTCCTAGTAGATGATCCTCCTCCTCCTCACAAGTGCGCCACTTTCCACAGAGAGAGTGAGTTACTTTTCCGAGAGTGAGTAAAATAGAGATCTCCTATCTCTATTTATACTTACCTTTTTGCCCAGTGACCTACTAGGGCTGACTTGTCTACTTAGATACATCCACATTATATTATATATAATTCCGGGCCGACCCCAAACGGTGGTCTAATAACCCATCAGCAAGTACACACACTTGCGACACTTGTCAATCCACATGACGACACTTCCTTATAGAGGAATGACACATCTCTTATAAGGGTACAATAAATATATATAAAATATACAGATGAAATACATTCCGAAGTTACATATACATCAACAAATGCTTATTATCTGTGTTTGAAATGATCATGACTATACATGTTTAAGATTATTGTGTTTCGATAGTATTGGGATTATACTAATGAATGTATGATTATGTATGAGATCTCAATGGTAACACAATGATGATACTAGTAAGCATGCATAGTGATCGAGGATGGATATAAGTTCAAGGACAGGTAATCCAGGAAGAAAAGATCAAGAGGGAGCACACTCCAATAGTTTCGGCAAGGATGAAGACATTCAGAGGGAGTCGACCACTTCTCACAATCCACATCAGAATGGAGTTGTAGAAAGGAAACAAAGACTAAGAGGGAGTCAACCCAACAAACAAACAAAGATAAGTATTTGAATTATCATTTCTTGCATATTTGATTGTTTAAATAATACTGTTCAATGATGTATATACTGATGTTCCTAGAATTAGGCTATGTATTTTGGCATATTAGAATAATTGCATTAATGAACAGTATACTACTAATATGCATGTAATGGGTAAGTGGCATATGGCACTGCACAACATTCCATTGCTACTTATCTAGAATGAAACCTCTTTGCTGACATGTTGAGAGTAGTGCAAAACTCTTAACGATGTTCTAGTAGAGATTGGAAGGCATCTAGAAAGTTACAGGATATGGATGAATGTTGTATTGAAGCATTGGCTAAAATAATTGCATGACTATATGACATATTTCTTTATGTGTAAGAATTTGTTCTGAAAACTATGAGAAGTTTCTAATCATGCAATTTAACTTGATTTGTAGGAAAGATCGTATACGAGCACCTACAAAAGAAGGACTACAACATTTGTTTCAGCAACAAAGTTATCTATTGAAGATATTGAATATATTGAAGTTCCCAAGATTCGGGTAAAATGCCATGATCGAGGAGTACCAGTCGATCATGAAGAATGATGTTTGGGATGCAGTCTCAAGACCAGAAGGGAAGTCTGTTGTGACTTCCAAATGGATCTATAAGATCAAGCATGCTGCAAATGGTAGCATGGAGAAATACAAAGCAAGGTTTGTAGTTCGTGGCTTCTCCCAGAAGGAGGGATTGAGTATGAAGAGACTTCTACACCTATAGCCAGGCACACTTCCATCAGATAAGTACTGACTCTAGCTGCAATGATGAAATGGAAGATACACCAGATGGATGTCAAGACAACTTTCTTGAATGGTGTAGTCGAAGAGGAAGTGTATGTGGAGCAGCCACTTGGGTTGGAGACACATGACCGAGAGTCACATGTGTGCAAACTGAAGAAATCCCTGTATGGTTTGAAACAGGTAGCCACGACTTGGTATGACAGGATAGATGGCTTTCTATCCAGTTTGGGCTTTATCGAGAGTAAAGTAGATTCAAACCTTTAATACAAGGTTGAGGAAGGCAATCCAGTTGTTGGCTTGGTTTTGCAACCAAGCTTGAGTGCTATGGGCACCTATCAACAAGTGATAGCAGTTTCAAAGATTGAAAGCAAAAAAAAATTATAAATTTGAATCTAAACTAAACTAGCATGTGCATATAACAAATAAAATTTTCTAAAAATGATTCAAGAACAAGAAATAAAAAGAATGAGTATTTTGTATTAAGATACCTCAAATGGTGAGGATTTGTGTTGAGCAACTTCCAAGGTGAGTAGCTCCAAGCTCCAAAGGTCTCTTCTCCAAGATAGCTACAATGGTCAAAAACTCATGAGAGATTTTGACAGCATGAGGATAGGATGATGGATGGATGGAAAGTGAGGAGCCCCTACCACCTTTTTATAGTTTTTGGTGGTGGGGAATACCATTATGGTTTTGAGGACACCAATGGTATTGACCAACATGGTTTAGGTACCTTTTCCCTCCTTTTTCCTTTTTTGAATATTTTGAATATTTTTATTCCTTTTTTAATATTTTGGGGAATTCTGGACCCTTTTTGAGGGTTTTTTATGCTTTTTGAGGAAAAATATTCATTTTGAGTGGAAAAGGGGTGTATTAAGGTCTTTTGGTGACCTTTTGATGGCTTTAGAGGCTCAAATGGTGAAAAAGTGGACAAATGGGTCATGTGAATAAGGAAATGAGCTAGTGAGCACTTTTTGGGTGTTAACAGATTGCCCCCTGATGTGTGAGGGCAGGAGCTCATCGTATGCCCGATAGACATCATATTTCTTTTGTCATTTTTCTGGGGTTTGGGGAAGAGAAGAGACCGATTGGAGACTCGATCCACGGCCCTTTGAAGCTGCAAAATAAACAATATTACATGGCCTTAATATGAATGAGGAATAATCTCTGATAATGGACGAGGCGGGCATACCCATGCTCATGTCAAGACATATACATAATAATTAGTACCAAGAAGGGGGACCTAAAAAATACATAAAAAATATGTTGGTACATCATAATGGTCCAGAGGGGACATTATTTTGAGATGTACTCGTGATCATAACATGACTGATCTCAATAACTGATACACTTGAATAAAGCATCAACCGTTCTGAATAAGGTCTCAGAAGGGTTGATGAACTGTTGAAGCTGAAGGTGTCCAACATCTGTAGGGACTCAATGACTGTGAGTCATCTCTGAGAAGTACATGTAACTATATACTTGAGGGAGTATAAAACTGGGGTACATCTTAATATTGTCGCCATGTACAACCTGGATATCTATAGGAAAAATGTAACTGGTTGTTTCCATAAGTAGACTCTCAAATGTGGAAGAGTCAAGTGGTATCCGGGGTCTTCAACAAATAATTGAACGGACCAATACCCTGTGCGAGTCTCAATGATGCGATCAAGGTGTTGAAGTCGAGCATGTGAGAAACAACCATTTGGAGAGGCACTAAGGACTCTTCTCAAAATGATTCGTAGGCACTCATCAGAAATGGTGATGAGTCCAAGACACGGGGACCTCTAGGCCTATCCTCTGGAATAAACTTGGTTGTCATCGATAGAGGGAGACCAACAACTAACAAGGTAATGATGTTTCCTTGATACGAGCATGAGGTGTAGAACTGAAGTGTGGTAGCACTGATGGTAGGACTGACATACTTGTGGGGATGGGAAGTAATTGGGGTCATAAAGTGGGTAGACTCAAACTTCCTTTGTTCATAGCATGATGATATGGTTGACCTGGAAGCGTAGGGAACTGACTTGTAGGTGTGGGGATCATAGCTTTTAGGGACTGAAGGGTATGTATTGACTCTGGGGGGTCAAGCTGATGAGTGCTGTCGAGGGATTCTCAGGGTGACATATTGCAGAATACTCTGAACAAAGGTGACCAAAATGGGGAAGCTGCGATATGAGTAGACGTGATCTGTTGTGGCGCTGAGAAGCACCATTGGGTCCTTCTTCGTAGTTTTAATGAGCTCCAAGAAGAGATAAAAGTGTGCTCTGAAATGGTACTATCCTATGGTTTTTGTGAGCCCAGGACTGTTCGTGCTCATGGGTGCTTTCATTTTTTAGGAGTCTGAAAACGATAAGAAGACTCTGCAGTGCTTGTGAGTACCGTCCTGTGGGTTTTTATGAGCCCAAGATGGTGATTGCTCGTGGTCACTTTCATGTTTAGAGAGTCTGAAAGCGGTAAGTGGACTCCATTGGTGTTCTTTTCGTAAGTTAGTCTCCAAGGCCCGAAAAAGCATAAAATGATGCAAATGGAGAACTCTTCTAGTCGATGTGACTAGAGTATTCATTTTTCGTAATTAGTATACAAGGTCCGAAAAAGGGGTAAACTTATACCAGGTAGATGCCCTTTCAGATACGTTTAGCGAGCATGAAAGGAAGCAAGGTTACTCGGCGATCTTTTCATTGTTTTAAGAGTCAAAAAAGAGCTTAACAGAAACTCCCTTAGTGCCTTTTTCGTAAAAGGGATTGCTTGGCCTAAAAAAGGGGTAAAATTATACCGAAGAAAAATGGATTGATGAGAGCGAGAAAAGGTCTCAACCATCATCATCAGTGCGGAATAGTGAATTCGGTGACATAAAGATTGTCAAAAATGGAGAACGGCCGATGTGGCATGCAAACCGAGGCAACGACGGGGAATGGGAAAAATGCCCAAAAATGCTGGGCGTGAGAGCGAGAAATGATCTCAAGCGTGATCACGAGCGCAGAAAACTGAATCCGACGATATAAGGCTTGTAAAAAATGGAGAACGACCAATGTGGCATGCAAACCGAGGCGACGAGGGGGCATGGGAAAAATGCCCAAAAAATCTGGGCATGAGAGTGAGAAATGATCTCAAGCATCATCATGAGCGTGGAAAACTGAATCCGGTGATATAAGACTCGTCGAAAACGGATGACGGCCGATGTGGCACGCAAACCGAGGCGACAAGGGGCCATGGGAAAAATGCCCAAAAAATCTCGACGTGAGAGCGAGAAATGATCTCAAGCGTCATCATGAGCGCAGAAAACTGAATCCGGCAATACAAGACTTGTTAAAAATAGAGAACGGTCGATGTGGCACGTAAACCGAGGCAACAAGGGCGTGAAAAAATTGTCAAAAAATGGACCTGGTGAAAACAGGAAAAGGAAAGAACTATCATGAAGTTCTCGCTGTGATGATTCCAACAGTACCAACGGTTTGAGGAACGGACGTCGTATGATACCGCAATGGTTGTTTGAAAAATGGTGAAATTTCTATAAATAGGGTGTGGGGCCCATATGACATGTCATTGTTACGTGTGAGTTTGGCAGAGCAATCAGAGCTCTTTCTTGATTTCCGGGAGATTTGACCGTTGGTTTTCGATTCTGCGAGTTTCAGGTAACCCTATTCACCTTAGCCTTTTTAATTATGTCTTTTTTGGTTAGCGGTGGGCCCCCGAAGGCCGCGAAATTCCATGTTGGCCTTCCAACGTGGAATATCGCGGGTTTCGAGTCTTTTTCCGCGATGGACATCGTGGGTTTGGTGCTGACAGTCGCGATGTTCATCGCAGGTTTGGGGTTGACAGTCGCAATGTTCATCACAACTGTGGGGTTGATAGTTGCGATATTCATCGCGACTGTGTGGTCAATATCCGCGATGTTCATCGTGGGTTTTTGGATGGAGGCCGCGATGATCATTGCGGCTTTTGATGGAAAAGCCACAATGGAATTTTTGAAAAAAAATTTCTTTGTTTTTTGGCAAGATGTTGAGGAGACCATTGGTGTCATGGCGAGAGCGAGGGATGGAGGAGGATTTGGTGATTCGGATTCGAACTGATCAAGGGGTCTGGTAGGCTCTGGCAGTGAGTGGGCTTCTGAAGTTCGCTTAGATTCCACCAATGCGTTCAGTAGGACCGCTACTGAACAAATTGGTGAGTTTGTGGGTCCCTGCAGAGGGTGCCTTTATTGTTGGGGGTGAGAGGTTAGAGATCACCCTTACAGATGTATATTTCCTTACGGGGTTACCTCGCTTAGGGGAGGTTGGGGATCTTCTACTGAGGATCCCGGTAGGTGTGGACATGGAGGATCTCCTGGAGACCTTCTGTGTTGCTGGGGCGATTGTGCAGAACAGCGCTTTGAGCCTGAGATCTTTATGAGAGTGGGACATGCGGGCTATTGTGGCTTGTGTTCTGCGAGTGTTGGGTGTCATGGCGCCACATCGTTTGTCGGGGGGACAAACGATGATGGTGGATTCTGTGCTGAGGGGGACCTACTATGCATGGGGTTAGATGTTTTTGGCTAGTGTCCGGAGAGATCTGGACAAGGTCAGTCAGGAGGGGGGAGAGTTCTGCTATGCTTCCTTTTTGTGTTGTTTTTTCTTTAAGGAGGTACCGACTTTGCGGCCACGGGTGCCGGTTCAGGACGGTTTGGTGAGCGAGCCGCGCATGGTGCAGTGGGGGCAGATGATGCCCCACGATGGTGGTGGTATCCGCGAGTTCTTTTCACATGAGATGTATGAGCAGTGGGAGCAAATCCCCCTGCTGATTGAGGACTATCCATATGCTGGTATGGATTATGGAGGAGATCCGGAGATGCCTCGAGCCCAGGGACAGGCTTGGGGTTTAGATGGTATGTTTTGTGTTTTGTTCTCTACTATATCATGTGCTTTTGTTATGATTATAGTTAGATATTTATATGATGGTTCACTTGCGTGATTGTGCAGATGTTGGTCCTGTGCCATCGGCTGACTATGTGGCTCGTAGGGGATGGGCAATTGTGGTCATTCCACCTCCTGCAGCAGTACCACCTCCACATGCTCGAGGATTTGGGGCTCGCGGTCGAGGAGGTGGGCCTCAAGATGATGCCATGGAGGGTTTCAGAGAGACACTAGACATAATCCTAGTAGGATTTCCAGAGGATGGGTGGAGGGATTTGGATCGAGACATCGTCGAGCGTTGTTTCGATGCGCCTCGTGAGTGGGGCTCAATCTTGCTCAGAGCAGCGTTGTTGGCAGCTGAGTGGATGGATGGGGCTCAGCATGATTCACCAGGGCCGGTGGAGGGGAGGATTTGTTTATGAGATGATCCAGCGGGGCCGGCATAGAGGAGATTTCGGGCTCGGCATGATCCGGCGGGGCCGGCGGAGGAGGCACCGGAGGATCCTGGAGATAGTGATGATTAGATGATCCTGTATCTGCCCCCAAATGCTGATGAGCATATGGGGAAGTACTTTTTTGTACGGTTGATGTATTTTTGTATATTGGGTGTTGAGGGCACCTATGACATGTTTGACTATATTATGATGTATATATATATGTGATTTGGTATATAGTCGTAGATGCACATGGATGCATTCATTGTCTTCTTGCTTTCCCGTGGAGGTATGTTTGATTTTCTGTATGCCCGTGGAGGCACATTTTTGTTTATGATATGGTTTGATTAGTGTGCCAGTCAAGAATGTTGTTGTCCATATGGTCTGCTACACTGTTGAGATTCCTTGGGACATGTGTGAATGAAATGGTTTCAAACTGTCGAACCATTTGTTTAGTGCGCAAGAATTTTTTGAAAAGATAGGGATCGCGTACTTGGTAATCATTGTTGAGCTGGAAAACAAGGAGTTGTGAGTCGAAGAAAACGTTAAGGTGACGTATGCTCATTTGGAGAGCTGCGGCTAGGAGACTGGTCACGGCATCGTATTTAGCTTGGTTGTTGGTGGCGGCACCTAAACACACTCCGTCGATGTGGATCAACTCATGTGAAGGGGAACATATTACCCAAGCTGCGGAGGCCAGATTGGGAGACCAATGGCTTGCACCATCAGCGAAACCGATGTAGCAGAGTGGAACAGGATCCATCTGTGGTCATGCAGAGAAAACAAAAATTTAGGTTTTTTGAATTTTTTGTGAAAAACAAAAATAATACTATATAATAATGGATGGTGGTGTCCATCATATTTACTATGGGTAAAATCACTTGAGGTACAACCCATTGCATGGGTTACGTAGGGGGCTTCCTTCTGAATCGGTCAGAATGTATGCCCCCTGTCCGAGGCAAGTGTGTATAATGTATGGGCCTTGCCACATGGACACAAACTTTCCTTTCCCGGTTTTATCATGAGCTTGATCAGAGGTGAGGACAGGGTCCCCTTCAATAAAATTTCTTGGGTGGACATGTTTGTCGTAACTCAGTTTGGATCGGTTCTTGGCTGTTTCCATGGTTTGAAGGGCTATGTACCAATCTTCATCGGCCTGCCCCAGGAGTAGTAAGCATTGCTCAATTGGGGAAGTGTCCAGTAGGAGTTCAACGACCATATGTAGGGCTGGAATATGGCACTCTATGGGGATGATGGATTCGACACCATGAACTAAATGGAAAGGGGTAAAACCAGTGGCGGATTTGGTTGACGTGCGGTATGCCCAAAGTGCCGGGAAGAGTATGTGGTGCCAATTTGATTCATGTTTGTCTACAGTGCACTGGAGGATGGTTTTCAAAATTTTGTTGATCGCCTCGACTTGGCCGTTTCCTTGGGGGTAGTAGGCGGAGGAGAAATGGTGTTCAAATTTCAGTAAGGTTGATAATTCTCTCTAGACAGCATCTTCGAAGTGATAGCCGTGGTCTGAGACGAGTTGCTTTGGCACTCCAAAATGAGCGATAACATGGTTTAGGAAAAAACGTGCTGCGGTGTCGGCCTTGCAATTGTAAGTTGGCATGGCTTCTGTCCACTTGGTGAAATAATCTATAGACACAATAATGTGTTTATGACCGACGGCTGATGTGGGATTGCAATCGAGGAAGTCGATGGCCCATTTGCAGAATGGTCCGACAGTGACGACTGGATGAAGGGGGGCGGGTGGGATTCTTGCCTTGGGGACAAAAAGTTGGCAGTTTTGACAATGTTTGACTGCGGTGATGCAATCAGTAAATAATGAAGGCCAAAAGTAACCTGTGTGGATGATCTTTTGGGTGGTGGCCATGCCAGAGAAATGGCCTCCGTAGGCACTGCTATGGCAGTCATTAAGGACTTTTTCTGCCTCGTTATGAGATAGGCAGCGTTGTAGGATGGTATCGATGTCGCGTCGATAAAGTACATCGCCTAATAGGAGGTATCAAGGGGCGTGGTGTCGTATACAACGGCGTCCATCACGATCGATGTGGGGTCAAAATTTTTGTGTGTGGCGATAGATTAGGATGTCACCGTACCATGGGTCGTCAGAAGAAATGATGAAAATGTGATCGTCAATGAGATCTGTTTGGATAGCGGGTGATGATGAAGAGGATGGAAGATCTGTGATGAGTTGAGCAAGTGCTAGGGACTTGGTGCTCTTTGGGGTCTTGAAAGTTAGGTCGTACTCTTGCAGGATAATCACCCATTTAGCTATGCGGCCTTGAAGAAGGCAACGCGTCAAGCGGTAAACCATAGGATTGGAATTGTCTACGATTGTGGTGTGGCTCAAGAGAATATAATGTCACAGCTTTTGTACAGAAAAAACGATGGCGAGGGCCATCTTTTCTTCATGTAGGTATCGGAGGGGTGGGCCGGACAAGGTCTGGCTCACATAGTAGATGACATGCTCTTGGCGAGCAGTATCTTCTTGTACAAGAACTCCAGATACGGCATGTTCAGATGCTGAAACATAGAGGGTGAAATCTTTTGTGAAATCTGGAGGAGAAATCAACAGTGCGTTTGTGAGTGCTTTCTTTAAGTCGATGAAAGTTGTCTATGCTTGTTGGCCCCATATGAAATGGGTATGTAGACGTAGTAGTCGTAGGAAACCGTGGACTGTTGTAGCATAGTCAGGGACAAAGCGGCGGAGGAAGTTGGACCACCCTTGAAGTCTTTGAAGTTGTCTTAATGTGCGGGGTGACGGTAATTCTAGAATGGCTTGGACTTTTAAGGGGTCTACAGTGATGCCTTTTTCTGAGATAACAAATCCCAGCAAGCGACCTGATGTAACGCAAAAGACACACTTGAGAGGGTTCAAGCGGATGTTGTATTTTCGACAACGTAAGAAAACTTGTCGAAGGTCGTCTAAATGGTCAGCTCACTTCTTGGATCGAGCGGTGAGGTCGTCCAGATAAACTTTTATGATCCTGTGTAGATCATGGAAGCAATAAGTCATGGCACATTGGAAGGTGGCTCCAGCATTCTTGAGGTCAAAAGGCATGACGTGATAGGCGAAGGTGCCCCATGGGGTGGTGAAAGTATCTTATATTGATTTTCTTTACGGATTTTCATTTGGTTATATCCGGAGAAACCATCCATAAAAGAAAGGACCTCATGTCCCGCACATTCATCGATTAGTTGTTCAATGAAAGGTGTGGGGAAGTTGTCTTTGGGGCATGCGAGGTTGAGGTCTCGGAAATCAGTACAAACGCATATGGTTCCCACTTTTTTGTTTATTGGTACTGGGTTTGAAACCTAGGTGGTGTAGGCAATAGGATATATGAATCCTGCTTTTTGGAGTTTTTCAATCTTAGCTTTAATAGCTGGGAGTTTGGACAGGTGAATTGGTCATTGTTTTTGTTAGACAAGAGGCACATTGGGCCAAGTGTCGATGTGATGTTCCACAATTTTGGGATTGAGGCCAGGCATCTCGGTGTAAGACCAGGTGAAGACATCAAGAAACTCTTGGAAGAGTTCCTTATATGCCTGAGTTTCCGCTTGAGTGCATGATGCGCCTAGCGAGATGAGCTCAAGTTTTCTAGGTGTGGTGGAAATGTCGATTTGTATAATAGGGGAAATGTTGTACATGTTCCCTTCTTCGAAGGCATCTGGTGCTGGGATGGGGTCCTTGAACCAATCAACCTTAGCTGGTACGAAATATTTCGATTCGACTGATAGCTGATTTTTTGTGGTGGATGTAGATGCCTCAAGGAGGAAGTATGAGCGATGATGCATATCGTCCCAAGGGTAGTCCGGTGCGGTGAGTGTTTCTAGAATTTGCTCATTAGTGTGAAAGTAATCGGACCATAAATCAGCGGGGTCTGGTTTGTATGTGGTTGAAATCATATATATGGTATTGATTTCTTCGGAAGTAGATGATTTCAGAGGGTAGATCTCTTCGATGAGGAGAGGAGATATCTCTAAGTCGGAATTGTTCATCTCGTACAATGTTGCTCTATAGTCTGGGAGATTAGGGCAGTGGTGTGAATAATGGCCATAAATGCCGCATATTGCACAAGGGTGGTTAGTGGGAAGCATTTTGTCGCGAGGGTGAGGAGGTGGCTCTAGTCTTACCATTGGAATCCCTATGTCATCATCCAACATATTCATGTGTTCTGGGAGTGCAGGTAATTGTGGACATTGATGAGTGGCATGGCCTACATCATCACACAACGAGCACTTAGGGGGAATGCATATAGTTGGTGGGTTTTTAGCTACCTTGGGAGTTGCTGGGGTGGTGTGAGTTATGAGTCCAGTGTTATAAGTTGGTGGGCCTCTGCCCCCTGTGTTCTGTAACGGAGGTGGGGCATTTCTGGATGTAGATGCCATAGTCACTATTGGGGGTGGTCTGTTTTGTAGATGAGTGACCGAAGGGGGTGGGTGGCTGGTAGTAGGGATAGGTTGTACTGGTTGTAAAATAATAGTCAGAGTCAGCGGGGGGCTTGGAGCAGGTAAGTACCATACAGGTATCCCTAATGTTAAACCAGGAAGGTTGAGTGTAGCCATTACTGGCAAACTGACAACTCCAAAAAATGGGAACAAGAACGGGATAGTGTGAATTAGCATTGTGCCAATATGAGTAGGCACTGTGGGTGTTTGTGGTAGTGACGAAGGCTGCTATGTGGTGTGCGACATGGTGCACAAATCCGATGTTTTTGTTATCGGTGAAGGTGGTGAGATCGATGGAAATGTGGAAGTCATAGGTGACTCGGTGTAGATTCCAGGACCAATTGAGGACACAAATGATGTCGGTGCATTTTGAATGGTTTGTTCAATCATTGGTAGCACATTTTGAGGAGCTGTGGGGGCGTTAGGATCATAATATGTGAATTGATCGATCTTGATAACGTGTCCTTCATGTGGGAACATCATGAGGTGAAAAACAAATGAAGCCACTGCTTTCATTTTGTACATATAACTACGTCCAAGAAGGAGGTTGTAGTCGAGCTGGGCATTGATCACTTCAATGTCGATAAGAACTAATTTTCCTCCTAGTTCTATGGGTACATTCGCTAAAAGGCCTTGTGGTTGAGCTGAGCATCCGTCGTAAGCTCGTAATGTCGTGGTGGATGGTTGTAAAGTGGGGGAGCCAAGCTTCTGCCACACAAGGGTGGAAATAACGCAGGTGGAAGCTCCTTCATCGATGATGCATCGATGCACAACAAGGTTTTGAATGTTTAGTGATACTTGGAAAGCTACATTTGATGGCAATCGAGGTTCGGCTTGGTCTATGTTGAAAGCCATCATGTGTGTGTCGCCAGGGTCTACTCCTCCGATGGTGGATAGTAGTAGTTTTCATTGTGCAGGGCATGTTTTCAGTACCTCTAAAGCAGACATAGCAACGGGGGATTGTGCTAGGTCTTCCACGACATTATAATTGGATGCTGCGTGAGCATTAGGATTGTTGTTAATCCTTCGCAAAGGGATGCGAGGGATTTTAGGTCCTCCGTCCAATGGCATATTTGGTATGCATAGTGGTTGATTTGGTGGAAGGGAGGTGGATGCATCAGTGGGTGGAGTTTCTAGGGGTGGGATGTATTGATTCCTGCAAGTTTGGAGGTTGATGTCATTGGATGACATCATTAATAAATGGTGTGTGCCTGGATCTGCATGCTGATAATCAGTTGTGGCATAAGTGATTTGCTGTTAGCGCAGTGGATCCTTGTGGGGGATCCAGAGGGCGAGTATTTACAACTCCCTGGTTTGGCAATGGGTTTTGTAATATCATGGGTTGCGGTTGATTAAGTGGAGCTGGTTGTCGAGCGTGGCCCTGGCGTTGAGCATCGTCAACCCAAAGTTTACATGCTTTCTCTAAATGGGGGAAGTTGTGAGTGTAGTGTCCATAGACTCCACATATAGAACATGGATGGTTTGTTCTCAGGTTATTGTTTTTGGGCTGCTTGGGATGACGATCAGGATTCTAGTTGGGAGGAGCAACATTGTTATTATTTGGAGGATTGGGAGGTGGTGGACCTTGATTATGTTGTTGGTTGTTGCCGCGGTTACGTCGTCTTCCATGGTTTTGTTGTCCACCCTGGTTGCATTGGTTTTTTTGATGTTGGGGCTGATTGTGTTGTGTGTACACTTGCCCTTGAGCAGTGGGAGGATTTTGGGGTGCCGAAGGTGCGGGAGCAGGTTGTGGTGGATAATAAGCTGGTGGGGCTGGAAGGGGCCCAGTTGCCTGCTGGAGTTGTTGGTAACCCTGAGCTATTGAAGGTGTTGGGTTAGCTGTTGTAGCTTGTTGTGGGTAATACATTTGTTGTGCCAGTAAATGAATTGGGTTCTGGGTGGCCGGTTGGTTATAGTATGTGGGTGGTACATATGTCAATGGTGCTTTCCCATAGCAATGTTGTGGACAAGAGAGTCCATGAGTGTGATGAGTCTGATTCGTTGGAGTGTACGAAGTTGTCTCTCCAGAATTAGATGTAGCCCTAGAGAGGTCTGGGGAAGTTATGGTGCTCACCATGCTAAAAGGTTTAATTTGTGCCGTGACTTGGCCGATAATACCATCAACGGCATGTGATGCCCCTGGAGCGTCACCGCATGAAGAATTGCCTCGTGGGGCATCTAGTATGATGGTGTAGAGATATCCTGACTGGGCATAAATCAGGTCGAATTGCTGAGATTTTAAGATAGCTTCTTCTCTAACTGGGGTCGCTCGGAAGCGATGTCTTTTGCTATGAGGGGTAGGAGTGATTTAAGAAACCAGTCCAAAAATATGCAATCATCCAGTTTAATCTTACAGAGGCTACAACGCTTGCGCCATTCATGGATGTGGTCGGTGATGTGGGTAGCTGTGTTTTGTCTGCAAGACAACAGTGTTTCAACTCCTGCATCGTAACGTACATGTAGCTGAAAAAACTGAAGGAAAGTGGAGGCAAGAGACGTAAAATTATGGTGGGTCCCATGTGGTTGTTCGATGTACCACTTGGCTGTAGAGCCAGTGAACATTCGTTGCAATAGTCTTAGTCAAATGGAGTCATCCACTATGGAGTTAGATGAACACCATAGGTGAAAAGACATTATGTGGTTTTGAGGGTCCTTCCCAGGTTTTCCTTCAAACTTGGGTATGTCCGAGGGGAGCTTTGTAGGCATGGGTGGCCATGTAGGGTTGTGCTTGATAGGATCATTGGTTAGCCTGGCTAAGTCTGGTAAGTTCAGACTAGCCATGTAAGGTAAACTACCAGATGGGTGTGGCGTAGTGACTGGGACATAACTATTCATGGTGGCATTATGTATTGGTCCAGTAGCCCCTAAAGGTATGTTAGGTATTGAAGGTATGTGTCCTCCAACCATTGTGGTTTGGTATGGGCCAGCATTTCCAAGTGCAACGTGGGTTACACCGGGGTTAGGAATAGTGCCACGAATTCCTGGGATTTGGGTTGTGGTAATGACAGGTGGTGTGATTCCTATGTTTGGCATACCCATAATAGGAGGTAGTCCTATGTTGGGCATACCTAAAGGTGGAGTGTCCCCCATATTAGGCATGCCTAGAGGGTTTGTTGTTACCATAGATGGCACAGTAGTAGAAGGGTTTGTGGATGTATCTCCAATAGTACTGGTAAAAAGTGGGTCGTATTGTGGTCCAGCCATGAGGTTGGTTGGTAATAATTCAGTAGGGTTTTTGGATTCATCCTCAGAATCAGATGTGAAGTGAGGCATGTCAAAATCGGATGACTGTATGTTTGGCCGATGACGTGTCGAGTCAAGGGATAAGGCTCCATGTTGGTGACATGTAGAGCCAAGTAGACTGAACTGAGGGGGTTCACCCTGAAGACGACGAGATCGTCTTAAATTCTCAATGGTGAGAAATATTTTTTAAAAATTTCAGTGTAAGGTGGTGATGTAAAAAACTTGAAACCCTAATACAACAATGAGTGCAAAAAGGGGAGTGAAAATAAAGGCTCTCAGACCAAAAATCAACCTAAAAAAGCACTTATTATAACAGCTGTGCTATAATAAGTGGAGGGATGCAACAAAATTGGTCAGAATACCAAAAGTCAAACAGTTTCTAGAAAAAAGAGGTGTTACTAGACCAAAGGTGGGTAATGTATCATGCAAACACCTAACTAGAAGTATTGTGAGTCAACAAATGATATCCTCTGCAAGGTGATGAAATCCAAGTCAGACAATATAGAGTGTTGAATCAACGGCTAGATATCCCCCTACCGGGAGGGACACCAAGTAGACAATCCTAAAGAGTGTCAACTAGGATACCCCGTTCATGACACGTTCAGTTGGGTGAATCTACAGTTTGGTTCTATCGCCGCTGTACACTAGGGGGGTGTACACCGAGAACGTCGAAAGGTATCCTTCGGTTACTGAATGGATTGCGGTATTCCACTCAGACTTCCGGAACCAGTCTGGCTACTTCAACCCTCATAAGGGAGAGGCCTTCCCGATAAATTGGTTGATAACCGTGTCAAAATTATAAGGGATTTTGGTACCGTAGAGGACAACCACTATGTCTCAAATGTAATAACTGATGGTGTTATTGGAACACCTATCCCCTCAATTCTACCTAACTACAAAATTATTTTAAGTGCTCCCCAAGTGGGGTTAAAAGTTTGTTGAGTTTAAGGTAAATTTTAAGGCTCAGTTTAAATTATGTGGCAGAGTGGGTGCAAGTGTGGTATTTAAACTGAAATTGATTTTCCTCGCTTGGGCGATTTTACAAATGAAAGAAAAGACGCTTCCAGTTTTGCAAAAAATAAAGGCGTTTTTGAAATGTAAATGCTTGAAAAAACTATTCAAAAATAATATATCTTTGAAATAATTTGAAGGAAAGCAAATAACATGAATACTTCAAGAAATAAAAAATTGCTTGGGCAAAGTATCGAGCAAATAAACAGTAAAACCTTGATCTAGATAGAATGCAGAAAAATCTCTCTTTCAATTTCTGAAAATTTTGTAAAAAGACTTTTAATGGAGCATTCTAAATAGTAAAAGATTTAATATGGCTATAAAAATGCAGGAAATTTAATACTGTAAAATATGCTAAATGGGTAGAAAATACAGCAAAAAATAATTTTCAAAACATTGGTCGAATTGAAAAAACTTGCATCGCGGGTTTCAGGAAAACAGGTGAGATGGGTCGCGCGGGTTTCGGCCGCGAAGCCACGATGTGCAGCATGGGTTTCGGTCACACAATCGCGATGGGCAGCGCGGGTTTCGACCGCGATGTGCAGCGCGGGTTTTCGTCACACAGTCGCGATGTGCAGAGCAGCAAATGGCCACGAAGCCGCGATGTGCAGCGCGTAAAATGGCCATGAAGCGGCGGCACGCTGCATGGAAAAAGGCCGCAAGGTGGCGATGAGCCACACGACTATCGGGCAAAAAACCACGAGGCGAAAGCTGAAAACTGACACCGAAAAACGAACCCGAAAATGGAAATTTCAGGCTGTTAATGGCAATAAAAGGGGCCAAGATCTAGAGAAGCAATGGATCTGTTGTCTAGGATGACAGATTTATGAATTAAAATGCTTAAAACTAACAAAAACTAAGATCTAAAGCAAAAAACTAAGATCTAAGAATTCGTCCCCAGCGGAGTTGCCAAAAACTGTTGGCTTAGTTTTGCAACCAAGCTTGAGTGCTATGGGCACCTATCAACAAGTGATAGCAGTTTCAAAGATTGAAAGCAAAAACAATTTATAAATTTGAATCTAAACTAAACTAGCATGTGCATATAACAAATAAAATTTTCGGAAAATGATTCAAGAACAAGAAATAAAAAGAATGAGTATTTTGTATTAAGATACCTCAAATGGTGAGGATTTGTGTTGAGCAACTTCCAAGGTGAGTAGCTCCAAGCTCCAAAGGTCTCTTCTCCAAGATAGCTACAATGGTCAAAAACTCATGAGAGATTTTGACAGCATGAGGATAGGATGATGGATGGATGGAAAGTGAGGAGCCCCTACCACCTTTTTATAGTTTTTGGTGGTGGGGAATACCATTATGGTTTTGAGGAAACCAATGGTATTGACCAACATGGTTTAGGTACCTTTTCCCTCCTTTTTCTTTTTTTGAATATTTTGAATATTTTTATTCCCTTTTTAATATTTTTGGGAATTCTAGACCCCTTTTGAGGGTTTTTTATGCTTTTTGAGGAAAAATATTCATTTTGAGTGGAAAAAGGGGTGTATTAAGGTCTTTTGGTGACCTTTTGATGGCTTTAGAGGCTCAAATGGTGAAAAAGTGGACAAATGGGTCATGTGAATAAGGAAATGAGCTAGTGAACACTTTTTGGGTGTTAACACTAGTGATACTACTATTGTATGTGGATGACCTGTTTGTAATAGGTGAGGATAGAATGATTGTTGACACGCAGTGGAAGCTTGCTACCGAGTTCGAGATGAAGAACTTGGAGATGATGCACCATTTTCTAGGCATGGAGGTGTGGCAGAGTACAGATGGAATCTTCCTTGGACAAGAGAAGTATGCAGTAGAGATCCTGAAGAGGTTCAGGATGATGGATTGCAAGGCCATGACCACACCTATGGCATCGAACCTGAAGCTTCTGTGTGATGCTTCATCTGATCCGGTTGATGTCACTATGTATTGTCAAATGATTGGGTCCTTGATGTACTTGACGACAACAGACCAGATATATGCTTTGCGGTGAACACATTGAGCCAGTTCCTGACGGATCCTAGAGGTGTTCACCTGGTTGTTGTAAAGCATATTCTGAGGTACCTAAAGGGTACGGTTTATTATGGGCTCAAGTATGATGCAAATCAAAAGTTTAACCTGGAGGGTTATGTTGATTCAGATTGGGCAGGTAGTACTACAGATAAGAAGAGCACTTCCAGGTGCTGCTTCAGTATGGGATTAGGTGTGATCTCTTGGTTTAGTAGGAAGCAGTCCTGCGTAGCACTGAGTACATCTGAAGCAGAGTATGTTGTAGCTTGTTCGGCTAGTTATGAGGCAATATGGCTAAGGAAGCTATTGTCTAAGCTATTTGATCTCCCATTGGATGCTACGGGTATCTTTTGTGACAACTAGAGTTGTGTGAAGCTGTCTGAGAACCTGGTTTTCCATCAGAGGTTGAAGCACATAGAGTTCAAATATCACTATATTAGGGATATGGTGTAGAGAGGAGCAGTGAAGCTCTTGTATGTTGCGACGGATGAGCAGGTTGCAGATGTGTTTACGAGACCACTATCCAGAGTGAAGTTTGAGTACTTCAGAGGGAGGCTTGGTGTTCTTCAGATTGATGACACTTCAAGGAAGAAGTGATGGACACATTTGCAGAAGCCATTCCAAGCATGGTGGTAGGAGGATCCTCCCATGGATGTGGATGTAAGCGTTGTGTGATGAGCATCAGGATGATGCTCTAGTTATTGCTTTGGATTCGATCAATTGGATCATGTATATGTTTATGCATCATGTTGGATGCTGGATATGATCAGTTGGATCATGTATATGATATGCATCAGGTAAATGCATCATATGTATCAGGTGGATACATTGTATGATCAGGTGGATCATGTCTGTATCAGGTGGATGCATGATATGTATCAGGTGGATACATTGTATGATCAGGTGGATCATGTATGTGATATGCATTAGGTGGATGCATGATATGTATCAGGTGGATACATCGTATGATCAGGATGATCATGTGTGATGAGTATCAGGATGATGCTCTAGATGACTTGCATTAGGACGATGCAGAGATGATGATCAGGATGATCATGGACATCAGGATGATGTATGATGAGTATTAGGTTGATACTATGTGGCTGTGGACAGGTTGTGTAGATAAGCATATAATAGCGCCCTGAGAGATTTGCAGATGCTCTTGCTAGGTTTTTCTGCTGGCATATAATAGCTCCCTAGGAGATCTAGCAAATGCTCTTTCGAGGTTTTGCTTGGAGGGACATATAATAGCGCCCTGGGAGATTTGCAGATGCTCTTGCTAGGTTTTTCCGTTGGCATATAATAGCTCCCTGGGAGATCTGGAAAATGCTCTTGGTAGGTTTTGTCCATGGCATATAATTTATCCCTGAGAAATCTTGCAGGTTGTGTTGGGCACATAATCAGTCCTGAGATGCTCTTGCTAGGTTTTTCTTAGTAGCATATAATGTCTCCATGGGATATCTTGCAGGTTGTGCTGGGCACATAATCAATCCTGAGATGCTCTTGCTAGGTTTTGCATGGTCACATGTAATAGCTCCATGGGAGATCCGATAGGTTGAGCAGTGTACTTGTAATCAGTCCTGGGATGCTATTGCTAGCTTTTGTTGATGCACGTAATAAGTCATGAGGATTCCATAGTATGGCCAGTGATGATGAAGTCCTGCAGGTGGTGGGCCTACATCCAGTATGAAAAAGGACTAGCTCTGGAGAACTTCCTATGACGAGTGGATTTAGATATTGATTGAGATAGCGTAGCAGTGACGATGACGATGATTCGAGGATGATGATTCTTTGATGATGATCTAGAGAAGAATACTTGTGCTAGCAGATGTGTGTCGAGAAATACCTTCCTAGTTAAGAGGGAGTGTTGATGTATATGTAAATTCGGAATGTATTTTACCCATGTGTATTGTATTCCTATAGAGATCTTATTATTCCTCTATATGGAACTGTTTGTATTCCTATAGAGATGTTATTATTCCTCTATACGGAAGTGTCGTAACTTATACTTGATGGGTTATTAGACCACCTTGATGGGGTCGAACCAGTATGAGTCATGTGGGTAAATGGGTTATCAGACCACCAAGTGTGGGGTCGGCCCAGATTAAGTTAACCATGGGTTATTAGGCCAAGCTAGACAAGTCGACACCATTAGTTTATTGGGCAGGACAGGACAAGTATAGATAGAGATCAAGAGATCTCTATTTGATCACTCATTACTCACCTCTATGTCTCTCAGAAAGTGGTGCACTTGTGAGGAAAAGGATCATCAGCTAGGAGAAGACTATCTCTTGTACTTTGGTTGTATCATTGCTCTATCTATCTCTGAGGAAGTTGCGGGGTTTTCACCTTCTTGGTTTTCCCCGGTGAAGCTCTGTGTCTCTTGTGTGCTTGCATTATTGTGTTCATGATTGATATGCTGTAGATATGTTGTACATGTTATTCTCTCAGTTAAGATCTTAGATCAAATTGAAAATTAAAAAAAAAACTAACAGTTTTTGCCTGCTTGAGTCTTTGATTGAGTGTATTTTCGGCTTACTAGCCCTTTTTGAAGTTCGTGCACTATCCTCTTTTTGACATAGATGCATAGCTTCACCCTAGTTGTTGTTATAGTGATACAGACCTGCATTTTGAAGGTTTGTTGTCTTTTTTGATGTATAGCACGCTTTCTCTTGGTCTCCTCCTTCCGATTAGGGTTTGACTGTCAAGACTGAGTCCTTAGGGTTTCTTTCGAAAGGTTGCTTAGTTCACATGCTTCTTGATTATCCAGTTCAGTTCAAGTAAGTTGAAGCCTGTTAGTTGTCTTTCTGTTTATTTCGTGTGTTGTTAAAGTCATTCTTGGTTCGCTTTCTTACTTTTTGCTTGGCTTAGTGTTTTTCTAGGGTTTTGATACATACGAGCAACCTATTTGGGGCTGCCTTTCCATCACAAGTGTCTCTTTTCCCTGTTTGTTTTTCGCTTTGTTTCCAAGCCTCTAGTTTTTATTTTGCAAAAACTTGGTAAGTCAAGTCTTCATCGAGTCTCTTGATTCGTTTGCTTTGAGACATTTTTATGTTTGTCTTACACACAGTTTATATTTAGACCTTGCTTGCTTTTGTACAAAGTTCTCTTTCTTTTACATTTATCAGAAAAGGACAAAAATTGTTCAGTTTTCTTAGTAGTAAGATCTTGCATTATTTCGAGGTAGCATAGTTTGCTTTGAAATATAAAAAAATAAAATACAAAAAGATTTTGTTTTAGGATTGCTTAGGTTTCAAGTTTTTGAAAGAACTGTAAACGAAAAGAGAAAAAGTTTTTGTGAATCTGAGAGCTTTGCTTTACATGCACTTTACTTTCATACAAACCATTCCACACACCGCACTACCACCCTTGAGTAACAAGTAGCCCTTAAAAAGGAATTATTAATAAAATTTATTAGCAACATTATGTTTTTAGGAATACACGACATCAACTAGCTTAGGCTAGAGTTTCGAGCTTAAATCACCTTAAACTGCTTGGAACTGGCTTCATTAATCAACAATCGTAGTACGACTTTCATTTAGGTAAATCCATCTATATCAAATAGTCTTGGGAAACTCTACTTAAACCAGAGCTAAGCATGAGGCCGTGGGAGATTGGAATTGTTGAGGATATCCCCTCACTTTCCTTTTGACCATAAACTAGATTTGACTCGCGTATGGGGGTCCTTTCAGACATCGGGCTTTGTCACCCTGCCCATGCATTTCGACTAGGCTAATGACTGTCACCCCCGGTTATTTTGTATTGTTGGTAGCCTTAGTATCAAACCTTTAGGATTCTACACAGGTAGAGTGGGCGATTATTACCACTTCACCTCAGACAGACGTGGAAGGTAACCCTTTGGCAGTAATCTTGGAAAAGCGGTTTGGTGATGCAAGTGCTTGCAACCAGTGGACCTTCGGAGGATGCCACATAATTGACTGTCGATACTCTGTTAGTCTGTTCTGGGCCCTGATCATCCCAAACTTGCTTCCAAGAATATTTCCCATTGTTTTCCTGGTTTGATTACCCAGGACCTTTTTTAGTGGTGTGCTCTTTGTGCCATTTGTTTCTAGTTGGCCTTAGATATTTCGGCCCATTGAGTCGAAAACTATGGATAGCATCTCAGTGAGCACCGATCAAGGGACCCCTGTTGAAGGGGATCCTTGTGCTTTTCCATTCGTTGGGAACATTGGTACTCCCTTAATGGCTACCTTGAATCTTCCGAGATTCTCTATAGGGCTACCGGTTTGGTTTTTTTTCACTCTGAATTCTTTGCATGCTCCTAATGCTTCTCAAGTAAGCACTTCATATCAAGAGCATCAGAACCCTATGCCTGCTTCGCCAGTAGTATCTTCTCCTCCTCCTTCTACCTCATGTAGTGAAAGTAGTAATACTAGTAACCAGTAGTCTAAAGGAATAGACGGAGGAAGAATAGGAAGAAGATGCCAAAGCAAGGGGGCAGCCACCTAGCCTCTGGAGGTCATACTAAGGGCACCCACCCAACCTCTGGATTTCATGTTGGGGAGGAATTTTCAGTCACTGGAAATCATACTGAACCTCTCCACCCAGCCTCTGAAGGTCATGCTGGGGTCCCCTACCCAACCTCTGGTGGTCATGTTGGGAGAACTTGCTCAGTCACTGTAAGTCATACTAAACCCACCCATCGAGCCTCTGAAGGTCATACTGGGGGCACCCATCCAACCTATGAAGGTCATGTTGGGGGAAACTACCCATCCTTTGGAGGTCATGCTGGGAGTAAACTTTCAATCACTACAAATCATACTGAAAGTATGTCTTCAACCACTGTTTTTCATGTTGAGGACATGTCATTGATCACTGCTGGTCATATTAATGACAAGTCACCGGTTCCTATGAGTCATACTGGAGACACTGAATCAGCCACTCCAAGTCATGCTGAGAAAGTTGACATTGTCAACAAACCTAACAAACAGAAGCTTAAGTTCCCTTGTAAGTTTTGCGAGGGAGACCACCTAACCTATTTGTGCCCTGTACTTTCAGAAGTGCAAAGAGTGTGGTCCATAGTTCAAAAGTCTTCTGCTTCTAAGCAACCAGCCACTGCAAGTCATGCTGGGGGCAAGCTATCAGCCAATGCTAGTCATGCTAAGAGTACTATTGTTGTAAAGGAGTCTAATCTTATAGGACAGAAGCCAAAGTTCCCTTGTAAACTTTGTAAGGGAGATCACCTTACTCACTAGTGCCCTGCCATTCCAGAGGTGCAGAGATTGTGGTCCATGTCTGAAGGATCCTCTTCTCCTGAACTGTCCATAGATTCCCAACAGCCAGATCAACCTTTGGTTGATGAAGTGGCTGAACCAATGCAATCTTTGTTCAACCCAACTCTTTCTTTGGAGAGTGAAGTGATCGAATTGATGCAATCTTTGACCGATCCCATCAGTCCTTTGGAGACTGATGCACCTGTCCCTGAAGTCTTCTGCATTACCATCTCGGATGTTCCTTAAATGGGGGGCACTGCATCTATGCCGAGTGAACCCCTACCAAGCTCTGGGATCATTTCCTTTGATTGGAATAGTCTAATTGGGCCTCACCTTCCTTCTGCTACACCTTTCCAAATAAAGGTTGATATTGGCAAACATACGGTTCATTGATGTAGTAGATGAAGGAGCCTCTGTTAGTATATTATCCCCTTATGCTTGGAGAGATTTTGGTTTTCCTAACCTTGTTCCAATTGTTGATTGGTCGTTGATTTTCGATAAAATACCTAGTGAACCGTTGGGATTCCTCCCTTAGGTACCTGTTACTTTGAGTGGAAAAATAGTCTTAGTTGATTTTATGATTTTAAAGAACCCTATGGATTTTGATATGATCCTTGGGCATGATTACGTATATTCTATGCAAGCTGTGGTGTCTACGGTCTTTCGTGTGATGCATTTTCCTCACAACGAAAGCATTGTCACTATTGAACAACTTACATTTGTTGATCCCTCTTATTACCCAACTATAGACCAAGTGTATCCCTCGCCAGTAGGCAGTACCATGTCACAATCAAATATTGTGGCATATTTTTCCTTGAGTTCAATTGCTATTGAGAAGAAGCCTCTGAATTCATGCTTACCTTCTCGGGACTGGGTCCCGGCAATTAACCAAGTGATGACTCCATCTGAATGTTTAGACATGCATTTTATTTGGGATGATATACTTCCATCTGATGAAGTTTTTCTAGAGTCTATAATGCAGTCTGCCATTCATTTGGACATTGATCCACCAACGAGCACTCTTCCACCTTTCCTTCAAGCTCATTAAAAAGAGTAAGGAAGTTACTAGCATTTTTCTACCTTCACTTCGAGCTCGTTAAAAACAGTAAGAAGGCTACGAGTATTCTTCCACATTCACTTCGAGCTCGTTAAAAATAGTAAGGAGGCTATGAGCATTTCTTCCATCTTCACTTCGAGCTCATTAAAAACAGTAAGGAAGTTATGAGCATTTTTCTATATCTCCTTTGAGCTCGTTAAAAATAGTAAGGAGGTTGCGAGTTTACTTTTTTGGACTCATTAAAACTTTACGAAAAATATTTTTATAGAGTTCTTTCACGCTCTTGTTTGACTCTTTAAATATGACAAGATTGTTGAGTATAGTTGTCTTTTCAGACTCATTAAAGGATTTGAAGCGACATCCACTTAGGTATAAGTTTAACCCTTTTCCAGACCTTGCGGATTACTTACAAAAAAGGAATACTCTAGTCATACATGGCTAGAAGAGTTCTCCTCTCATTGTTTTATACTTTTTTGGGGGAGGGGACTAACTATACGAAAAAGGAATTTTGGAGCCTCTCTTTAGGGTTTTCAGGCTCTTGAAACATGAAAACACCAAGCGAGCATTCACCTACTCGGGCTTGATGTGAAATCCACGAGAGGGTAAATAGAGGATTGCTTAAGTTTTTCAAACTCTATAAATAGGAAAATGCCAATGAGCATTAACCTACTTGGGCTCGATATTAAAATCCAGAGATCACTATTATAGAGTATTCGTCTATCTCTTCTTTGAACTCTGTAAAAAATGAAGAAGGTCCTGAGTCTTCCTCCCATGGGCTCATTAAACTTATTACATGGTTAGACTTATTGAGTTTTCTATCTTTCTTGGACTCATTAAAAATTCAAGAAGGCCATTCTTTTACCAAAATGAATAAGGGATAAGAAGGGTATATCACATCCTTTTCAGTTTCAAAGGCAGTTCAGTCAGTTATGTCCTTGAACACAACACCTACTTGAGTCTTTCATGTCAGTTGGGTTTTTAGTTTTTGGCCTTAGGGTGAACCTAATCTCCGAGTTGTCAACTCCCCCAATTGCTTATTCTTCCAACCATATGGAGGTTCTATCAATGTCTCCTACATTGTAGGCTTATATCACTTTCTCTTTATGTTGAAAACTTCCTAAGTCACTTTTGTGTTGTGCTCACTGTTCAAGGATATAGCCTATGTCGGCCATTCTATAGTTTACCTTAACTTCATGTGTCGGCCATATTGGTGTCACTTTGTTTCATCTTGTTACTTGTCCTACTCCACATCATCTCATACCTGTGAGTGTTCCTCATGTTGGATGATGGAGGATGCATTAATGCCTCACTTCCAACAGACTTCTTCCCATTGACTTCAGCTCATTATGCTCTGGGAACGAAGTTTAGAGTTTCGGTTAGTACCTTGGGGATTACAATCATCAGTGGCAGTTTCCCTCGTTGTTTAATAAATGGGAATACATCAATGTCTCTTATTCGATAGGTTCCTCAAGTGTTCAACTTCAAGTCCTCTTATTCACACTTGCTGGATCGTACTAGGTACCTTGGGCCCCATTATCATTATCGATGGAAGCCCTCACATTTGTTAACAGTATACATCAATGACCGGTAATCAAACGATACCTACCACGTTCAACTTTAGCTCATTTATTCGCATGGATAGGGTTTGTACCTTGGGTTGTTTTGGATGAAGACCTTGGGCCTATGATAGCATCATCATATTTATGGTATCGCCCAAGTTGCGCAAGACTGATCCTCACTCATTTTGGCTCTTCATGAGACATAGATCCAGCTTGTTGTTATGGCTATGATCTCTCTTTTGACAGGGATCCATGCTTTTATTTCAATGGCCATGCTCTATATATACATCTCCTAGTTATGTATCAGAGATCATGTTACACATCTATATGATGTCAATATTGTAATTGCTTGCTGACCTTGATCGTTGTTTCAGGTGTTTTTTGTGACTTGGTTCTGCGGTTTCTTACTCCTCCTATGACTTGGACTTATTATGTATTTCGGCCATTGTTTCCCTCTGAGCTCACACATTAGGGGGCATATGTTATAGGTCAAATCGGCACTTCTCCATCCCCTAATCACCTTGCCTTGTAGATCACACACAAGGACACAAAAGATTGAAGAGCTAGATTGACTTGGATGACTTGTTTCCAGAAGTACACTCCTCGCCTACAAAAATTGCATTTTTCCCTTATTTTGCCACATGTACGCCCCTCTCTACACTGTAGACTAACGTACACCTTGAGAAATACCCTACTCTCCTCAAGGACAACCAGTGGACATCTCCCAAAAAGTTGTAAACGCTTGTTGTAAAGCTCAAAAGTTGCTTCCTGTACTCTACTCCTGTGGTATGAAACTCGCGTACATCTTAAGATGAAATAAAAAAATATATTAATTTGATGAATTGGTATTAGTTGAAGTTGGTTCTGCAACCTTCCCAACCTCCCAATTCAACCACCTCTCGATCTAAACTGCCTACCTTGTCCCATAAATACAAGGAGGATTCATGAGAGAGCGACCTAGAAGAAAGGATTTAAGCACTATTACACTGGAGGAAAGTCCCAAGTTAGAGTGAAGAGAAGGAGTCTAGGATCCGGTTGCAGAAACATCTCTACACATCAAGTATATTGTATTGATTTCATGTTTCTTTGACAGTAAAAAGGTCGAAACACCCTTCCTGTCCCAAATTAGATATCTATTGGATTGCATGTCTATTTGGCTTAATTCTTGATTATAGTTGATGTTAAATTGTTTTATAATTTCATCATATATTATATGGTCAAGATACATTGAGGGAGGTATCTTTTTTGTTGCAGGTTCGCCGAGCAGAAGAGCAAATAAGAGACCAAGCGAAAGCTAGGATCAAGCATCGAAAAGAGGTATTTCTCTAAATCCAAATATCTTTCTTTTGCAGTAGCTAAATGAAACATAATCAATGTGTTTACCTCTCAACCTCGCCCAGTTGTTAGTGTCCATCTCCTCACTATATGGTAGAATTCCCAAACAACAGAAACACCAAGTTACTTTTGTGTTGAAGTTAGACTAACTCAAAGTCTAGTGTGTATCAAACTTTCTTTTGTGGTAATAGGTATCTGTAAATAATTTATATCTCTGTCAAAGTGAAGGTTGTGTTTCATTCGCTTGATCATTCATTAATTTCTACATTTATGGCACACAAATTCATAGAGTTAGTGGAGTATTTTGCAATAATTGTAAGAAAGACACAATCGTGTGAACAAAATTGCCACTAGAAAGGGTCATCATTGCAAATGATTTTGTTCGATTAACTAAATCTTGGGAAAAGCATTGACAAGATAGATCGTAGAAGGAATTTAAAATCCTGTAAAGTTGACAACTCGACTCATTGTTTCATGAACGAATTAAGTGAGTTATGAGAACAGAGAATCCAGAGCATTAGAGTGTTGAAACGATAAGAGCCGAGGTCTATAGCAATGGAGGTCGTCATGTCTAAATTTAGTTTTGAGAAGATATTTGTTCAAGAAGTTGTTGTCAGAGAAACCATTTGAGTTGATCAGGAATATCTATAAATCATATTGCCTCAAGATCCAGTTGAACCATAGAATAATAAGAGTTCATTAACATGATAGGAACCTACTAAAACAATTTCGAAGAGGAAAAATGACTAGGATCCATCAAGGTCTGGAACTAGATCTTCTTCACTGCTTCCGAAGTATATGCCACTGAGGAAGCCAGACATGAAATATGTGAATACTGAGAGGAATTATAAGTACATAGTACACCTACTAAACATCCTTCAAGTGGCTCGGGAAAATCCATATGTGAGTATTGGGGGCCTGTTGGACCAGGTAAAGTTTTGAGTATTTTTTGTGTGAAAAGAGTTCAAGCGAAGTGGTTTTATAGAGAAGGGTCAACACTAATGTAGCAGCTGAAAATCAAGTAAGATGGGTATTTTAAATATGTCAAGGGTGTATTTGGGTAAGTTAGTTAGGGTTTTGTATCCATGTAGATTTATGATTCGAGTAGTTGAGTAAGTGGAGTAGTGGGAGTGGGATAGGTTGTATGATCCCTATAAATATGTAAGGGGTTGGTATTTTTGGGGTTGATAGTTCATTGGTTAGTATTTTGGTAGAGTTTGGGTGCACCTTTGTCAATCTTTGGGAGTTAATGTTTTTTGTCTATATATCGAAGATACTATAGGAAGAGAGTCGCATGATATGCAGGCTATGTGCACATATCTATTATAAAGAGAAAGACGAAAAATCTATAAGTCATTGATGTAAACATGAAGTGCTTATTTTAATGCAAATCATGAATAAATAAAGTGCTTCTATAATTTCCCCATCCCTGATTCCGACTAGAAGGAGGGGACATTAACTTAATCGGGGCCCCAAAATATTGCCTCATAACCACAATTACGAATTTACTACATTTAGAATGCATATGTAGACATGTAAATAAAAACACACAACGGAACAAATCAATCCACACACACATAACATGCAATTACTTGCATAATTATCACATGAATACACATAAAACTCATTGCACATCAAATACATAAGAATACTTATCTTTAAACAAAGAAGATCCAAGCAACTGGCTATGTAAGAGTGATTTTCCACCCATCCATAAACACTCTGTCCATCATATACTCTTTCTTCTGAGAGTCCACCCCCAAGCTAGGCTATCAAGGATAGCAGGGCGAAGGAACACCTACAGGCTTCTCTTTCTCAGCCCACAACCGAGTCTGTTCTCTATAAATAGCCAAAACTTCAAATAGAGCTCTATAGGTGTCTCACTAATCCTTCATTTCCATGGAACTCCTTCCAACTACCCCACACAACACAAGGAAGGAATTCCCCTTCACTAATCCACAGTTTCCTCAGGAAATCCAACATTTACAGTGCTTACTAGTGTGTGTAGTAAGATTCCAACATACTCTAAGCTATTGTAGAACCTCCTGCAACATTAATACATGGATTCTAAAGCATATGAAATTAGTAGAACTCAATGGGTAAATTTTCTTAGATTTCCCAACCTCCATGCTCATCTACAACCATATATTTCCCTTCCAAAAATGAAGCTTTGTCTTTAAATTCGAATTTTTGGGGTAAAGAAACTCTGGTAATGGACATGAACAACAATGGAAAAATCTACGTAGTGTAGGAACATGCATGAGAGAATTATCAAAAGAGTTTTGACTCAAAGGGATATGAGGTAAGCGTGAAAATGCAATTGACATAGATTCCAACCATAGAAGAAATCGTCAATAAGTCTACTTGAAATCTTTCCAAATTCCACCTCAATTAGGTAATTTCTCTTATCTAATTATTTTTCAAGAGAAAGATAAAAATTCAATGCATCCCTCAATACATTTTCATAATGAGTGGGATAATCATAACATTAATTACCTTGCAAATGTTGAATAGAATTCAACCAAGGAGAAGGAGTCCCTTAAGTCATATTCAGGTCTTGAAGCTTGCACAAAATCTCACCAAAATCATCCACTGAGTCTTCATACAAATTCCATGAAAGGAGGAAAGGGCAGTAGGTCCTCACGTGGCCAGTATTCTATCATATATGGCACCGAAAATGGATATGAAGGTAGTCTAGCCTTTGTCTAAAAAAATTTCACCCCATGCAATCTCCACTTCCACTGGCAGGCCTTTGGTTATGTCAAACTCCACCATCACCAAAGCAACCTTTCTTTCCACCTTAAACGCCATTTTCTTCTCAATCCTAATAAATATTCCTAGAATGTTTTCTAGACCCTCAAAACCATTTTGAGTCCACAATTTCATAGGAAACCTAGGGAGTAATAGCCAAAGATGGTGTCAAGACATATTCTCCCTCTCAGGATCAAATGAGGTGTGTCAATGCTTCAGCACCAAAGATCCCTCCTTAATGACCCATATTCCATTCAAAATCATCGATATATCTTCAACATACAGGAAAATGAAGCAAATGCAACCGTTAATCAACATACCGATTTGTGGGGTGTAACCAAATTCTGGAAGCCATTTTTTTTACCTACTCAATCAATTCCAATCAAGTAACCCTAGCAGACTCAATGCTCCCCCAAACCACATGGATAGAAAGAATACTTACCCTATCCATATTAACATCTTCACCTAGCACATATCTCTTCAAACCCTGCTGAACGTTGTAAGTCTTGAGCTATCTTTGAGCCCTTCTTTTTTCACTCATAATTCATCTATCCACACTACTTATGTTCCTTATATGACTAACTTCATATGGTTCCACATCCTCCTCAACTAATTGAATGCCCTCATGCTTATCAAGGATTTCCTTTGGAAGAAAGCGGTGGCCAGTCTTATTCAAGCCAGGAGAAGAACCCAAGCCCAAGGAAAAAGAGTCCCAAGGAGATAAGGAGTCTTTTTTTTTAAACCCTCCACCAGATCCATCAACGAAGACCGATAGGGAAGGCCACCTCCAATAAACAAAAAAAAAATCACCTAGTTCTTTTCATTGAGGTTGATCGAAATCCATTGGATTATAGAAGCGATTGGCCAATGAGGAAAGATTGTTTTCTGTAGCTGGTCGATTCTTAACTACATTAGCGTAGAAAGATCAGAGTAAATCCCTCAATTCATAACATAGACAAGTGATTGTCTTTATCATGCATGTGTGCAAAGGTACATGTATCAATCCATATCTGTTTTCATACCTCTTTGTTTTCCTTTTAGAGTGTTCAAATCGAAGCATTTACAATTGTCCCTTAATAGAGAACAAGGGATGGATAGTGCTCAAATAAGCCAGCTCATAGTGGTATATTCATTTGTTTGTTTTCTCCAGTGTGCTTGTCTTGTTTCCATCATTGGTAGCTCTTCTTCTTCTCCCCACCAATCCTAGATCCCAGTTTAAATGGGTAGATCACTCACCAAGTCACGATATCCCTCAGACGTGGTTGTTAAGACTCATTGTCTACATAACAAGGCTTGTATCTTGAATAGATTCACAACTTTTTAAACACTCAATGGATCACATATTTAAAATATGCACATACTCTTCGTGATTGTCAAAAACAAATGGTGTATCTATTACATAGTTAAAGTTTAGAGACTAGGTTAGATTCTTAATTTTGAAAAATGAAATATTTCGTTCTTTTAGATATCTAGGAGTTTTTTAAGAGAGGTACCATTATTATTTTAAAAGAAAAACATAGATGTCCATTCGATTATAAGTTCATATGATTTTTTTTATGTACAATTAAAAATAAAGTTAAATATTATATAATTGTTTGTTGCATGGAAGGAATTTGAAAATATGGTATTTTCACCTCCTTTAGATTAGAATTTATTATTATTATATATATATATACACTTGTGATTTGAATTTAGCTTGAAAATTATGATAAAGGATATACATTAGAGTTTAGGGTAAAAAGGGAGTTGAAGAGACACATTAGGTAATGTAGTGTATATATTTATACATGTTGAGTTACATAGTGGAGGAATTATATGGGAACCTATAAGGAGTTATGTTGAGTTACCCCACCTTATTTCAAGGTTTTATTTTGAGTCCCTAACACTAGGACAATGTTTTTCTAAGCGGGGAGGGATGTAATATCTTGAAACTTTGACTTTTGTTATGTGTTGGGCATAAGCCCTGATGTACATGGATGACTTTTGTTATGTGCTAGGCATAATCCCTAATGTACATGGATGAATTTTGTTATGTGTTGGGCATAAGCCCTGATATACATGGATGACTTTTGTTATGTGTTGGGCATAAGCCCTGATGCACATGGATGACTTTTTTATGTGTTGGGTATAAGCCCTAACGTACATGGATGACTTTTATGTGCTGGGCATAAGCCCTGATGTACATGGATGAATTTTTTTTATGTTTTGGGCATAAGCTCTGATGTACATGGATGACTATTATTATGTGTTGGGCATAAGCCTTGGAGCACATGGGTTACTGTATTATGTGTTGAGCGTAAGCTATCGAGCACATAGATAACCCCACAAGATAAATAATAAGTGTTGGGAATAATCCCTAGAGCACACCAACCATTATATATGTTGAGCATAATCTATGGAGAATTGTATCCTTGATCATCGTATTGCTAGGTGTATCTTGTATGCATCCTAGTACTAGTTGAGTACAATCTCTGGAATTGCACTAGTGTAACTCCCATTTAAAAGTGTTGAGCCTGAAAAACTCTGAATAGCACAAAAACACATCACATTACTAATGTTGAGCCAAAAACTTTGGAGAATTAGTAATCATATTTTTTCAATTGATTAAATGAATCATCTTTCTTTTTGATCAAAGACTAACTGGTACTGCCACTCAAAGAGGGACAAAGCATGCATAGGTATTAGAACAACCTATTAGTTGACCAGCAAAATCCACTAGAGGATAAGATAAATAAATCTTATGATTAAATAAAGAGTCGGGAATATATATATATATAATATATGTATTAATAAAATATAAATAAACTAAGATTCACACGCACACATATATATATATAATATATGTATGTAATAAAAGATAAATAAACTAAAGAGTCAAACATATATATGTATATATGTATATATAAATATATATATTATGAACTAAATAAATGAACTAAGAGTTCTATCACAATCATAAATATATAAATATAAATAACTAAGAGTTCAGTTATAAGGGATTAATAACTAAAGTTATATTTAGTTATATAAATATATATATTGTTAAATAAAATGTAACTAAGAGTTTAGTTATAAGGGAGTAATAAATAAAGTTATATTTAGTCAAATAAAATATAACTAAGAGTTTAGTTATAAGAGAGGAATAACTAAAGTTACATTTAGTTATATAAATAGGGCAAGCTATGAACCAAACCTCATCTAGTTGTTGGTCTAGTCCCATTTGTCTTGGTCTTTAAACTAGATGTAGTCTTGTTTTCCATCTGTATGTTGATGTATATGTAACTTCATAATGTATTTCACATATATGTATATTGTATTCCTATAGAGATGTTATTATTCCTCTATACGGAAGTGTTGTCATTTATATTGTAAGTGTTGTAACTTATACTTGATGGGTTATTAGACCACCTTGTTGGGGTCAGCCCTGCATAAGTCATGTGGATCAAAGGGTTATTAGACCACCCTATTGGGGGTCGGCCATGTGGGTCAAAGGGTTATTAGATCACCCTAGTGGGGGTCAGCCTAGTTAGCATTATGTTAAGTGGTTAAGTTGAGGCCGACCTAGTTGAGCAAAGGTCAAGTCAAGTTAGTGTATAAATAGAGAGTGTGTCTCTCTCATTTTACACATTCTATTCTCTCACTCACACTGTGGAGAGTGGTGCACTTGTGGAGGAGGAGGCTCTGCTGCTAGGAGAAGACTATCTCCTGTATTCTGGTTGTATCATTCCTCTATCTATCTCTAAGGAAGTTAGTGGGGTTTTTCACCTTTATGGTTTTCCCCAAGTAAACTCTGTGTCTCTTTTGTGCTTGCATTATTGTGTCCATGAATGATATGCTATAGATTGTCTGTACATGTTGTTCTCTCAGTTAAGATCCTAGATCAGATTGAAGTAAATTCTGAAAATTTAACATGGTATCAGAGCTAGCCTGAAAGAAGGCATTATATGGCATGTATGACAATTGTTGCACTTACGATGCTAGGGTTTGATATAGCAAAAACCAGTCATCGTAGAACTTTCGCTATAAATCCGTTTTGGAAAAAATTTCGGATCTGAAACCTTTACAGGTCGAATATTAGATCCCCATGTACCTTGTGTCCAAAGGAAAACCTCTAATTCATTGTACTTTGTGATTTATGATTTGTACAATATAGGGTTTCTGCCTCTTCCAGATTTGAGTCAAAATCAGGTGACCTTGGGAAAAAGGTCATAACTTGGGCTAGGAAGATCCAAATGAAATTTCGTAAAAATTGATAGGTAGTAAACAGACTATAATATCACAAGAAATGTTTTCAGAGGTCGAAGTTGAACTAGTGACACGTGGCACTCGGTACAAGTTCGCTCTCCTGTATTACCCCATAAACAGGTCACATTGCGACACTTGGCATAACGCCCTCTCAGAGAATCCAATTGAGGTCATACCTATCAAGATGGAAAGAAAACAGGTCGGGATATCTCAAAAAAATGTTTCAGAGGCCGAAGTTGAACCAGTGACACGTGGCACTCCGTACAAGTTTGTTCTCCTGTATTATCCCATAAATAGGTCACGTTGCGACACTTGGAATAACTCTCTCTCAAGGAATCCAATTGAGTTCAGACCTATCGGGATGGAAAGATAACAGGTCAGGCTATCTCAGGAATATTTTTTAGACCCTGTGGATTGAAAAGTTTGAAGTTACACCAGAAACAATAAGGTACATAGTTCTGTCAAAACATAATTATTTTTTAGTACCTTCATTCATGCCTTCTGGAATTTAGGGCTTCGGAGAAAGTTGGAATTTTTGTAATCGGAGACCACGGCTGAATGCTACTCATCAAAATCAAAATTTAGAGACCAAGATAAGAATTTTTGGTAGGGAAGAAGGCCAGGCTTGATCAGACCCTAGTTTGGGACTTTGATCAGAAAAGTGAAAAATTAGGGCTTCTGTAAAAATGGGAATTTTTGAAATCTGTGACCACAGCTGGAAGCTCCTCAGAAAAATAGAAGCTTAGAGCTTTGGATCAAACCTTTTGATTGGGAAAAAGAGTGGGCTTCATCAAACCTCAGTTCATGGTCACGTCTAGTGAATCTGGAAGTTTCAAAGGCAAAATTGAGGAGTGAAACTTTGCAGTTTTCAAATTCTAAATATACCAGCTTGATCAGCTCATCAAGGCGCATATTTCTATCCTTTCGAAAGTTTGAATTTTTGGGGTTTCTCTGACAAACCCATATCCAGCTCCAAGTTCAATTCTTGCAAATCAAGTGGATTGGGTTAATCCTAGAAGAAGATGGATTAGTCACCTGCATAAGTGAAGAAGTTCCTGTTTCAGAGGGAGATGAGGCTAAGTCCTTACATAAGAAGGTTACAAGTGATCTCGACAGGTATGACTCATTGAGGTATGTTTCGATATTTGTTCATGATTAAGTTTATGGTATGTTTGTCTTCATGTTATTACGGTTAGTACAATCTTGATTTTAGATTTGTCGTATCACCTTAACAAAATTATGAATGCATGATAGAAGATATTCATTGGTTAGGGTGTTGACACTTATGATTGTACTAATGCATTATGGTGTTGTGTGAGGTTTATGTTGTCTGCTA
The DNA here is from genome assembly GCA_027924585.1 of Larix kaempferi. NCBI lineage: Eukaryota > Viridiplantae > Streptophyta > Pinopsida > Pinales > Pinaceae > Larix > Larix kaempferi. The sequence continues at coordinate 9,295,574 of BSBM01000672.1, read as the reverse complement.
ACATAAAGGTACACCAAGAAAGACAAATCATGTTCTACTTCAAGAACATATGATCATGGTGACATGAAGACAAGGATTCATCCGTTGTCATGGATCACATAGAAGATCTACTTTTGAGGTATGTATAACTTGGTTCTACAATGGTTAACTTATGAAACATGTAGGTTACTAGCACAAGTCACTGAAGAGAACCAGAAGACATTATGCGGGTATGTTAGACATAACTAGCTAGCATGCTAATCTAGGTATGTTTTTCCTATATCAAGCTAGAATCCTACCTTGTGTTAGGATCTTATACTGTTGTGTTGTTGATAATGATTATTCATGAAGTCATAGGTTTGAATAATCATAGTTGTATGCATATTATGTTTCTTACCATAATTGATGATATGACTAACTAGAAGAATCATGAAGGTATAGGTTTGAATAATCACAGGTTTTATGCATATTATATCTCTTATCTTGATTGATGATTCAACTAACCAGAAGAGTCCTATGATCAAATAAGAAAATGTATGAGTAAAAGAAGACTTCCCTGAAACCTTGAATACTAATGTTTATTATCTGTGAATGATTATGAATATACATGTTTAAGATTATTATGTTTTGATAGTATTAAGATTATACTAATAAATGTGTGATTATGTATGAGGCCTCAAGGATAACACAATGATGATACTAATAAGCATGCATAGTGATTAAGGATGGATGTAAGTTCAAGGACAGGTAATCCAGGAAGCAAAGATCAAGAGGGAGCACACTCCAGTTGTTCCTGCAAGAAAGCAAAGGAGCACACTTCAGTAGTTTCTGCAAGGATGCAGATATTCAGAGGGAGTTGACCACTTCTCAAAATCAACATAAGGATGGAGTTGCAGAAAAGAAGCAAAGACTGAGAGGGAGTCAACCCAACAAAAAAACAAAGATAAGTGTTTGAATTGTCATTACTTGCATATTTTATTGTTTAAATAATACTGTTCAATAATGTATATACTAATGTTCCTAGAATTAGGTTGTGTATTATGCATATTAGAATAGTTGCATTGATGAACAGTATACTACTAATATGCATGGGTAAGTGGCCTATGGCACTGTACAACATTCCATTGCTACTTATCTAGAATGAAACCTCTTTGCTGACATGTTGGGAGTTGTGCACACTCTTAACAATGTTCTGGTAGAGATTGGAAGGCATCTAGAAAGTTACGGGATATGGATAAATGTTGTATTGAAGCATTGGCTAAGATAATTGCATGACTCTATGACATATTTCTTTATGTGTAAGAATTTGTTCTGAAAACTATGAGATGTTTTCTAATCATGCAATTTAACTTGTTGTGTAGGAAAGATCGTATGCCATCACCTACAAAAGAACAACTACAACATTTGTTCAACAACAAAATTATCTATTGAATATATTGAAGTTCCCAGGATATGGGAAGAATGCCATGATTCGTCGATCATGAAGAATGATGTCTGGGATGTAGTCCCAAGACCTGAAGAGAAGTTTGTTATGACTTCCATATGGATCTATCAAGATCAAGCATGCTACAAATGGCAGCATAGAGAAATATAAAAGTGATGAAATAGAAGATACACCAGATGGATTTCAAGACAGCTTTCTTGAATGGTGTAGTTGAAGAAGAAGTGTATGTGGGGCAGCCACTTGGTTCTGAGACACATGACAGGGAGTCATATATGTGCAGAACCTGGGTATGATGCACCACTTTCTAGGTATGGAGGTGTGGCAGAGTGCAGATGGAATCTTCTTTGGACAAGGGAAGTATGTAGTAGAGATCCTGAAGAGGTTTGGGATGATGGACTACGAGGCTATGGCATCGCACCTAAAAATTCTGTGTGATGCTTCATCTGAGCCAGTTGATATCACTATGTATCATCAAATGATTGGGTCCTTGATGTACCTGACGAACACGAGACCATATATTTGCTTTGCGGTGAACACATTGAGCTAGTTCCTGACAGATCCAGGGAGTGTTCACCTGGTTGCTGTAAAGCATGTTCTGAGGTACCTGAAGGGTACAGTGGATTATGGGCTCAAGTATGAAGCGAATCAAAAGTTTAACCTGCAGGGTTATGTTGATTCACATTGGGCTGGAAGTACTGTAGATAGGAAGAGCACATCTAGGTGCTGCTTCAGTATGGGATCAGGTGTGATCGCTTGGTTTAGCAGGAAGCAGTCCTGCGTAGCACTGAGTACAATTGAGGCAGAGTATGTTGCAGCCTGTTCAGCTAGTTGTGAGGCAGTATGGCTATGGAAGCTACTGTCTGAGTTATTTGATCTCCCGTTGGATGCTACTGCTATCTTCTGTGATAACCAGTTGTGTGAAGCTGTCCGAGAACCCATTGTTTCATGACAAGTCAAAACACATAGAGATCAAATATCACTATATCAGGGATATGGTGCAGAGAGGAGCTGTGAAGCTCCTGTATGCTGCGACAGATGAGCAGATTGCAGATGTGCTGACGAAGCCACTAGCCAGGGTGAAGTTTGAGTACTTCAGAGAGAGGCTTGGCATTCTTCAGATTGATGACACTTCGAGGAAGAAGTGATGGACACATTTGCTGAAGCCATTCCAAGCATGTTGGAAGGAGGATCCTTCACATGTCTATGGATGTAAGTGCTGGCTGATGAGCATCAGGATGATGTTCTGGTTTCTGCTTTGTATGATCAGTTGCATCATTTATATGTATGTATGCATCATGTTGGATGCTGGATATGATCAGTTGGATCATTTATATGTATGTATGCATCATGTTGGATGTTGGATATGATCGGTTGGATCATTTGCATGTATTTTGTATATGCATCATGTTGGATGCTTGGACCATGTATCTATATATTTATCAGGTGGATACATTGTATGATCAGGTGGATCATGTATGGTGATATGTATCATGTATTTGTATTTGTATTTGTATCAGGTGGATACACTGTATGATCAGGTGGATCATGTATGATGATATGTATCAGGTAGATACTTGGTATGCATCAGGTATATGCATTGTATGTTCAGGATGATCATGGATGACAAGCTTCAGGATGTTGCTCCAGATGACATGCAACATGATGTTGCAATGATGATGATCAGGATGATCATGTGTACATCAGGATGATGTATGGTGAGTATCATGTTGATACTCTATGGCCATGGATCAGGTTATGTAGATGAGCATACAATTTGGCCCTGGGAGATTTGCAGATAGTCTTTCGAGGTTTTTCCTATGGCATGTAATCTGGCCCTGGGATATCTGGAAAATGCTCTTTCGAGGTTTTGCTCTGGGACAACATATAATTTGGCCCTGGGAGATCTGCAGATAGTCTTTCAAGGTTTTGCCTATGGCATATAATCTGGCCCTGGGATATCTGGCAGATGCTTTTTCGAGGTTTTGTCCTATGGCATACAATATGTCCCTGGGCGATCCGATAGGTTGGGTTGTGTGCCTGTAATAAGTCCTGGGATGCTCTTGCGAGGTTTTGCCATGACCACATATAATCTGTCCCTGGGAGATCCTATAGGTAGAGCAGTGTGCTCGTAACAGCCTGGGATGCTCTTGCGAGGTTTTGTGGTGACCACATATAATCTATCCTTGGGAAATCCTATAGGTAGAGTTGTATGCTCGTAACATCCTGGGATTCTCTTGCGAGGTTTTTTGGTGAGGTCACATATAATATGGCCCTGGGAGATCCTATAGGTAGAGTCGTGTGCTCGTAACAGCCTGGGATGCTCTTTCGAGGTTTTGTGATGCATGTAATAAGTCCTAAGGATTCCATAGTATGGCCAGTGATGACGAAGACCTACAGGTTGTGGGCCTACACCCAGTATGAAAAAGGACTGGCTTTGTATAACTTCCTATGACGAGTAGATTCATAGATTGATTGAGATAGCAGCAGCAGTGACGATGATGATGTCTTGATGATGATTATCCAGTGACGATGATCTAGAGAAGAAGACTTGTGCTAGAAGACCTGTGTCGAGAAATACCTTCCTAGTTAAGAGGGAGTGTTGATGTATATGTAACTTCAGAATGTATTTCACATATATGTATATTGTATTCCTATAGAGATGTTATTATTCCTCTATACGGAAGTGTCGTCATTTATATTGTAAGTGTCGTAACTTATACTTGATGGGTTATTAGACCACCTTGTTGGGGTCGGCCCTGTATAAGTCATGTGGTTCAAAGGGCTATTAGACCACCCTATTGGGGGCCGTCCATGTGGGTCAAAGGGTTATTAGACCACCCTAGTGGGGGTTGGCCCAGTCAGGATTATGTTAAGCGGTTAAGTTGAGGCCGACCTAGTTGAGTAAAGGTCAAGTCAAGTTAGTGTATAAATAGAGAGTGTGTCTCTCTCATTTTACACATTCTATTCTCTCACTCACACTGCGGAGAGTGGCGCACTTGTGGAGGAGGTGGCTCTGTTGCTAGGAGAATACTATCTCTTGTATTCTAGTTGTATCATTGTTCTATCTATCTCTGAGGAAGTTATTGGGGTTTTTCACCTTTATGGTTTTCCCCAAGTAAACTCTGTGTCTCTTCTGTTCTTGCATTATTGTGTCCATGAATGATATGTTGTAGATTTGTTGTACATGTTGTTCTCTCAGTTAAGATCCTAGATCAGATTGAAGTAAATTCTGAAAATTTAACACTATACTAGCAGTTACCATCCAAGTTAATGAACATGTACGAAGCGTAACCTCATTTATTCGGAAGTGTTCTAAGAAAACCTCGTCTACCCATTGGTAACAAAATAAACATAGTATTACCAACCCACTCCAATACATATGAGGAAATTTGCCACGATTTTTCGTTGTTATTTCCAAGTTTTGTCATCTCAATTTGACGATCATGGTATAGTTTTTTCATGGATATAACGATGAACTCGGAAATCCGTCGCAATAGAGACGAAAAATGTTTGCCACGTGTCTTCTATAAGGTGGTCCTGAAATTGATTATTTTTATTCATTTTCTACAAATCGTCCCTATATCGATGAAATTTCATCCCTATAATGATGAAAAGTTGTCGCAAAAGCGTTGCACAAAAATTTGCTTCCACGAAAAATCGTCGCTCTATCGACGGTTTTGCATCGAACAAAGAGACGATTTTTCTATACTTGCGATGATGTTCCGTCACAAGTATCGACACACGTTTGGCGAACAGACCAAAAGAAGGTAGACCCTACGATGAAACTTCATCCCTATAACAACGAAAATTTGTTGCAAAAGCATTGCACAGAAATTTGCTTCCACGAAAAACCATCGCTTTATCGACAATTTTGCATCGAACAAAGAGACGGTTTTATTATACTTGCAACGATGTTCCGTTGCAAGTATCGACGCACATTTAGCGAACAGACCAAAAGAAGGCAGACCCTATGACGGGTTTTCTATACTTGCGACGATGTTCCGTCGCAAGTATCGATGAACATTCATTGAACAAACCAATTGAAGGTAGAACGTCCGACGGTTTTGCTATACTTGCGACGAATTTGTGTCTCTATATCGATGATGCCTGGAAGTTTAAAAAAAATAATAATAACCGTCAATGCTTATTACCAGCAATCTGGAACCCTTGTAGCTAATATTTAACTTGCTAACTGTGGCTTGAAGAATATTTAAAAGTCCTTAAAAAATAGCACCAATGTTAAAATAGGTTTGAACCCTCCAAATGCAGCACTAAACACAGCCATCATATACCGAAATAAGCCACAAGGAAAGTACTAAAAACAATCATAAAAGTATGCTAATCTCATACTAAAATTAGCACTGATGGCAGCACTCACATGCCGATAAGAAATACACATGCAAAAGGTGTTACAACAACAGCAATCCGATCTCAAAATCAGTGCTCATCCACATGTTGATAAGAATGCATCAATAGGTTATAGTTTAAGCATCAGCACCTTCATCTGCTGGGAACATAAACAAGAAACAAGACATACTATCCTTATAGCTTGTAATGAATAATGGTCAACATGGACCATAGAAACAAGAAATTAAAAGGGAAATGAATTGAGTACTCAAAATGCAAGTGAAGACACTCCAAATCTTGGATGGAAAACATAATTGACATTAAAAGAGTTGTTGAGACAAATAGTTAACAAAGAGATTGTACAAGACTAAAACGCAAATCTACTTATCAATAACTTGGAGCAAATGTTGTTTTTGAAAGTGCACTTCTTTTAAGCTCATGGAGAAGCATTACAACAGGCCCTAAGAGATTAGGAACTACAAGCAACCTGATGGCATGAGTGAAATTCCCTCAGGGAATGAACAACCGAACATAACCACCTTTGTTTAGCTACAAGTTGCAATAAGGGATACTCTTCTATCAAAATCCCACAGGAATTGCATCTAGCCACAAGTTATAAGAAATCTGGAACCCCATGCATACAACTGGTTTTGAAGTGGAAACCATCCTTAAAGCAATGGATGAAGTAGTTGCAATTTCTCCAAAATATATTGTCTAAGTTTATCACTAGTGACAAGGGTGTGAATTTCATAGAGCACCTTTGAACTTTTTATTAATATAAACAAAAGTTAGAGTTCTTTTGTAGTCATTGATTAACTTGGTTAAGTGATGTGCTTATATAAAAATAGTAGATGGACTTAGATATATGGTTGTTTCCATATTACTATATTAAATTTTCTCTTGGCTAAGCACAATGGGAGGATTGCAATACTATATTTTCAACCAAGTACTGTATTTTTTAAGTGGCTTTTTCCCTCACATAAGAGGTTTTTCCTACTATAAACCTTGTACTTGTTTTTCTGTGGTGTTCTTTATTTGATAGCATAATTGATAACTATACCAAATGTTAATGATGGGATGTTTATTCTAGATTAGCTTTCACATTTCATACTAAATTATACTGATTCATATTATGTTTCAATGGTAAATCATGTTGTTTTTGTGAGTTGGGGTTTTATTTGAATATTTTTTTCTACTTCTTGTGTTTTAGTATTATTAATGAGATAAGTTAAATGTTAATGATATATTTTTCATGAATAGACATGATAACTACCAGTCATGATCTATGCTTATATGATCAATAGTTGGGATTTCTATGCTTAATATCTTATGAAAGTGAATGTACTAGGGTTATTCGAGTGATAAAAGCCATTAGCTAACTTAGTATCCAACATTCTCTATTTGGATGATTCATTTTTATTATCTTTGTTCTTTCTTTATAGTTTTTTCTTGTAGTTTCTGGCATCATTTCATATCCCAACAACCTTGTTAGATGCTATGCAAAGACAGGAAAATTGTCATTGTAGAAATCTCTAGAGCTAAGTGTCAGTTTCTATGCTTGTTGGGATAATGTATTCAAAATATTCTCATGGCCATATTTTGAGTAAGAAGAAAGGAAATCCAAGTATGTGTGACCTTCTAGGTCCCTTACATGTACATCCTTGGCATGATAAAAGACCATGGGAAATGGGTGATAATTGTGGGAAATGTAGTCAGATTCATACTTGATCATCGCCTCTTTGGAAGAGTGTGAGTTTCCACTAAGAATAAAAGACATGAGGAGGATTCCCTTCCCATTAGGCCTCCCCCTGCTAATTAGTACTTGAATGTCCTTCTGCAACATTCTTATGGGAAACAACCTTGGGTTTCCAAGGGATTCCAGTTCATCTCATTCTCTGAGGGAGGGATCCACGATTGAGTCCTTGGTTGTGCTAGGCCATGAAATCATTAATCCATTGTTGTTAATATAATACCTTATTGATTTTATTACTCCTTTCACTAGCAAAATATTGGTTCCTAGAGAACCCTTTCTCCATTGTGGTACAACTAGTTTTCACCATGTCAGATTTCACTAAGACTTTTGTCTTAGTGTGGGATGACTATGGTCGTGACCTAAGAGTGGTATTTCAACAAAATGGATGCCTATTATCCTTCACTAGTAAGCATCAATTAAAACATAGAAACCAAAATTCAAAATGCTAATTATGATCCCTAAACATAAAATAATTATATATTTGATGCATTTCAAGATGAATCTTCTGAACACTAAAATAATCGGAGAACTTGGAAAGCAGAAGGAGAAAACCATGTCAAAACCCACTTTAAAAAACACATCAAAACCCTTACCTTATCATTGTCCTTTCGCCAAATCCATTCTCCCATACAAATTGATAAGAGTTGTCCACGAGATGCATTTCCATCACCAAGACCCGCATAAATCATCAAAGACAGAATTTTTATATGAGTAAATAATATATAAGCAAAGAAAAAATCATTTAAATCCTACTACAAAGTCCTGTAGAAATCAATGAACCGTGAAATGTTAAATTTATTAACAATATTTTAAGAAATAGGCATGCATTTAAAAATTTACAACCACCTTTAATACATAGGAATAAAAGAGTATTTATACCTTATTGATCTCCTCTCTGTTTTGAGAATAGTTTTATATTATCTACTGAACAGGGCCAACCACGTGAAGGTGGAAGCTCATATAGCCCCTCCCCCCCTCACATCGCTCTCAATTCCCCATACCCAATAAATGATATTGTTTACATATAAAACATATAAACATTCATGCATAACTAGGCTAGTCATCAAAACATATAAACATAAAAACATTCAAGCATAATGAGGTAATTAATATAAATAATGTTTCAGACTAACAACATCAAGATACATCCAAATACAAGTCATGAATTTATACATCTACTTTTTCTTTGATTTCTATTTTTTTGCATTGTAATAACTAATGATTAGGGTATCACAATCATCATTTGGTGGAATATATACAAAGCCATGTCCTGCTAGTGTTTTTTGTTTCCATGCCCTCATGTATCATACTTCTTGTGTGTTGTTGAGTAGGGCATGGAGGCAGTTCTGAAGGGTGCTCATGCTTGGGGTCAAGTTGCAATTTATCCCTATATTGGGCCCTGGTATATTTTAAATTCTCGCTGGCTATATTTGCAATCACTTTCTTGTTGAATGTACTTCCGTACAAGTTTACCATGTGGTCTATCAATTCATCTCTTTTTACACTATCTTGGCTATTCCACCGTGTGCGAATGGTGTGGCCAAACAACTCCAATGCTTTGTCATTCAAATTCCTGTAGAAAACATTGTTTCCCGCAGAACATGTAATCCATTAATTTATAATAATTTCAACGTATGTCCATTTCAATTTCATGATTAAAATGAATAAATTAATTAATAAATACTTGCAATCTTTTGAATCTTGATTGGAACATAAGCATCATCCATTAGAAAGGTGAGATCTAGTGATCCATTGCTTTTAACTCGTGATGCTCTAGGAAAAGTTTCCTGGTCATCTACAGTACGTTCATCTCCGGGGTCATGTGGAGTCTTAGGCTCCATCTCATCATGCTCCGGCATGTCATGTCGATCAAAATCAGTGCCCTCATCAATGGATTCGACTCCAACTATAGGAGTGTCAAAAATCCTCATTGGTACATTGCATTGTGGTCGTTTTTGTTGCATTGGAGCATCACTGCTACCTATACATGTCTCGAAAGTTTCTCTAGTCACGAGTTGTAAAAAATCCTACAAACTAAAAAATTTACTTTATCATATCACTTGGAATAATAGAAAACATAATATCAGATATGAAATCATGTCATAGCTTAAAAAAATATGTGAAGATGCCACTTACCCCATAAGATTTTATTTGTTCTTTAATCTCTTCAATCCTTTCCCTGTTCTCCTATGTCATGGGCCTTATGCAAGCCAAGGAAAGCATTTCTATGTTTTCCTTTTTTAGGGCCTTCCTTATAGTTTCCATTGGGTATGTGGAATAGTAAATTTCATCCTCAAGCGCCTCATCACCCATATCAACTGCACTCGACTAAATTCATCAAATAATAAAATTAAGAAAAATAATTTTAACATCATTCAAACATTGTTATTGTAATGAAATTTAGTTACTATTAAGAACTAACACTTACCTAATGCAGTGTTGTGGCCGGTGACTTCCCACGGTCACCCTGTACTAATCTACTTCTAGTGGGTGACTGTCCACGGTCATCCTAGACCATGGAAGCAGCAGGTGCCTTTCCACGGCCTCACCCTGACATGATAAATAAATCAATAATTCTTCATAAGCACGGAAAAATGCGAATGTCAACAGTGGAAATCGAAACATTTAGTTATTATTTTTAACACTTACCTGAAAGGGCACAGAGTGTGACTTTCCATGGTCACCCTGGACCATGGAAGCAATAGGTACCTTTCCACTGGCACCACCATGACACAATAAATCAATAAATAAACGTTATGAAAATAATTGTAACAGAAAAAAAATGAGATATTGCAATAATATTTATTTTTACCTCAGAAGTAGAGGACACGCGTTCTATTCCATGACGAACATGGGAAGACCCCTGCCACAGTGTAATAATCATGTTGTCACATGGAAATATTCTGGGGTTGGATTTTATAGTTATTGTAGTCATATCTAGTTACTATATTTAGTTGAGTCAATAATAGTAACATAAACAAAAATGAGATATTGCAATAATATTTACTTTTACCTTTGAAGGAGAAGATACATGTTCTGCTCCATGGCGATGAGAAGACCCCTACCACAGTGTAATAAGCATGTTATCATATGGAAATATTCACAATAAGCACGAAAAAAAAAATTGTATGTCGATCCTCCTTCGCGATCTTTATTTGGTGGTATCCTAATAATCTGTCTGTAAATGAATATATCCCCTGACCTCCGATGCCTTCCAGTACTTCATCAGTGAATGGTGTAGGGAGCAAATCGTAAAGACATGCATCATTCAATTTCCTTATATTGACATAAATTTTGATTTTTCCAGTCTTCTTATCTTGGACAACCATCGAGTTGATCCATTCTGATTCTTTAATAGGTTCTATGATTCCTGCATCTAGCATTCGTTCTATTTCAGCTTTCACTCACTGCTTGTACCTGGGATTCAATCTATATGGTCGTTGCTTTACTGGATTCGCATCAGGTTTCAATGGAATCTTCATTTCTCCTAGGTCCCTGGAAATGCCTTTCATTTATGAAAATTTTGTTGGGAACAAGTCTTGGAACTCGTGTAGTAGATCAGTAACTTTTCCAATTGTCGAGTCATCCTAGTAATCTCCAATACTTGCAAACTTGGGATTTTCCTTCGACCCAATATTAACCTTCTTGATTTTCAACAGTTGTTGGAATTTGTCGAACGACATATCTGGTGCTTCGACATCCTAGCTTCCCTCCAACTCTCGAACATAAATAACTCATGTATCATCTTATTCATCAGGTCCTCCCGTCACATTGTAGCACTCCATCATCATTTCTGGTGTCACGGTCCACTGTAATCCCATTGGTTTTTCTGTCAGAACCGCTTCGAGCACCTTCTCACGAATATCCTATAGTGAACTATGGATGAAAGGGTTCTCGTTCGACAAGATGAAAGTCTGGTTGAAACTAATGGTTAACTCTTCCCATGTAGTTGTTCTGCGTCGTAGTTTTGCTGCGATATACCAACTTCGCGGTGCCTCATCCATTGTATGAATGAATGCATGGACCCATTCTAGTCTTTGTCTCGTCTCCCATGCACTTTGAAACTCTTTCAGGTGATCCCTTGGATCACCCATTCCATTGTATTTTCTCCCATAGTAACCTTCATTTTCTCCGAATATGACTTCCATCAGTTGTCGACATAGTGTCTAGCTTGTTATCGACGACTTGTGCACTGCCCACCACCGTGCTGGTGTAGCCTTCAGTGCTTCCTCCAATGCCAGTAGTTGATGTGGTTCTGATACCTTTTCTTCAAATTCGGTGATGAATATATCCAGATTAGGAAATCCTTCATATGTTGGTAGTTATCAAACTTTCCTCGCTACCTACTTCAATGATTAAGTGATTTGTGCGCACCTTCTGAATGATACTTCATGTAATTGATTCTGCCAATTTTCAAGTGACTCATCATATTTTGACGATGCTAAACTAACACTTCGCCACCCCAATTCCCCATCGGCGGTGGGATTGATGTAATGCTCTGAGATGTTGTAGACGTTGTCCCATCCTTCTCTAAATTCATCCCGCATTGGCTCGATGTACCTATGTCCTTTTGATGGATCAAGTGGGGCGAATACTCTCATGTCACGATTTTCAAAAGACATTGTCCTCTTGTTAAAGTTGATAATAGCTTGATTCTCCATTTCCTAGTCTATTCCTAGTAACACCAGATAGGGGCTTGTGTTATCAACTTTTTCTATAACATCAAAGTCTATGAAAGTATTCAATACCTCTATTTTGACTGGAAGATGACATAATTGACCAATTGGTGTGACCTTGCTCTGATTTTCCAATCAAACTTGTATAGGGGCCCATTCCAACTGTGGTTTCCCCATCATCTCCCATGTTTGCTTAGTCAAGATGTTTACATCTGATCCCAAGTCTAGGATGATAGAATCGACATCGAATACACCAATCTACGTAGTCATCCTCATTTCTCTTCTTGTCTTCTTTCTGTGCTATCGATTCACTTTCTGATCCTATCATCCATCCTCATGTCGATATAATAAATTGGCTATCTCTATTAGTTCATCCTGATCTTTTTCCAGTGTCAGACAGCTTTCCAGGAAATTCGCCAGAGTGTTGACCCTGTTGATGTATTTGTAACTTCGGAATGTATTTCACATATGTATATTGTATTCCTATAGAGATGTTATGATTTCCTCTATACGGAAGTGTCGTCATTTATATTGTAAATGTCATCACTTATACTTGATGGGTTATTAGACCACCTTGATGGGGTCGGCCCTGTATAAGTCATGTGGGTTAAAGGGTTATTAGACCACCCTATTGGGGGTCAGCCCTGGTCAGCATTATGTTATGTGGTTAAGTTGAGGCCAACCTAGTAAGGTTATTAGGCAAGTCAAGTCAAGTATAAATAGAGTGCGGGAGGCACTCTGTTTGATCATTCACTTCTCACTCATACACTCATTGGAGAGTGGCACACTATTGGAGGAGGAGAAGCTGCTACTAGGAGTATATCTCTTATGCTTAGGTTTTGTATCATAACTCTATCTATCTCTGAGGAAGTTGTGGGGTCTTTCACCTTCTTGGTTTTCCCCGGTGAAACTCCATGTCTCTTGTGTGCTTGCATTATTGTGTCCATGATTGATATGCTGTAGATATGTTGTACATGTTGTTCTCCATGGGGTATTCACTAGAAGGAAATATAATACCATGTTCATTCATATTGCAGTATTAAATATTCATGAAAACCTAAAAATTATATTGCTTATATATTAAGGGGAAAAGGGTTTTTTTTATTTAATGTAACAATACAAAAATACTTTGGGGTCTTTTTTATATGGGCAGGCTAACAAATATCCACCAAATGGAGATGGTGGGATCACGGTCGGATGAGAAATCGGATTGAGGCAAGGCTCGGGCTTACCAGTACGTAGGGAAATCGCATCTTGAGGCATGCTTGAGGCCAGGGATTTTGTGGTGAAGTGGGTTTCCAATCGATCATAGTCGAGAGATAGTGGTCATTGACAACCAATTTTTACCAATGGCACTTAGCTAGTTGTTACCAATAGCCTTGGGAGGCTTGAAGCCTCCAGGGCTTGTTATAGGCCCTCGATAGGCCTTGGGGGCTTGAATACCCAACCACTCGTGCCTATTACAAGATTTGGGAGGCTTAGTCAGCCTCCTAGAGCTTGTTGCAGGCCCTAGGGTGTTGGATACCTAGCCCACAATAGGCTTAGTCAGCAATTGGGGAACTGCAACATGCAATCTAAATGTTGTACTATGTGCATTGGCTCTAGTGACATACAAGAAGTGATCTCCTATCTCTTCATTAGACCATTAGATGTTGCAAATCATAATGATATGTGCTTGAGTAATTGCATTATGGGTGAAGTAATGTGCATCCATGATATACATCGAAAGAAGCAAGGTGCATTATAGACTGCATGTGGGGTCATAAGAGGGGTACCATATCAATATATTAGGTAGAAATATAAAGGGGTATAAAAAATGTTAATGAAAAAATTGATACATACAATATCTAGTGAAAATAGGGATTTTTTTAAATTGGGAAGGCATATTGGGAGGGGGTTAAAAAAATGATTTTGGAAGGTATTTTCCAATATTTAGTGAAATTAGGGGTATTGTTTCATATGCCATGATCGAACATGCTATGATAGTTGTTTATTGAGTGAATCCGCTGTGTTGTTCTCTCAGTTAAGATCCTAGATCAGATTGAAGTAAATTCTGAAAAACTAACATGGTATCAGAGCTAGCCTGAAAGAAGGCATGGTATGGCATTTATGACACTTGTTGCACTTGCGAAGCTAGGGCTTGATATAGCAAAAACCAGTCATCGCATCACTTTATCTATAAATTCATTTTGGTGCAATTTCAAGATCTGAAAATCTTACAGGTCGAATATAAAATCCGCATGTACCTTGTGTCTAAAGGAGAGCCTCTAATTCATTGTACTTTCATATTTATGATCTGTACAATATAGGGTTTCTGCCTCTTCCAGATCTCAGTCATAAACAGGTGACCTAGGAAAAAAGGTCACAACTTGGGCTAGGAAGCTCCAAATGAAATTTCGTAAAATGTGGCAGGTAGGGCATGGACTTTACTTTCACATATCTAATTTTCAGAGGCTGAAATTGTACTAGTGACACATGGTGCTCCGTACAAGTTTGATCTCCTATTTTATCCCATAAACAGGTCACGTTGCGACACTTGGCATAACTCTCTCTCTCAGAGAATCCGTTTGAGTTAAGACCTATGGGGTTGGAAATTTAACAAGTTAGGCTACCATAGGAAGAAGTTTCGGACCCCTTCGATTCAAAATTTATGAGTTACACCAAAAACAATCATGTGCATATTTCTATCAAAACAGAATTGGATTTTGAGCACCTTCATTCATGGCTACGGAAATTTAGGGTTTCGGAGAAAGTTGGAATTTTTGTAATCGGAGACCACGGCGGGATGCTCCTCATCAAAATAGAAATTTGAAGACCAAGCTTAGATTTTTTGATTGGGCAGAAGACCGGGTTTGATCAAACCCTAGTTCGGGACTTTGATCGGAAAGGTGAAAAATTAGAGCTTCTACAAAAATGGGAATTTTTTAAATCTGTGACCATATCTTGAAGCTCCTTGGAAAAATAAAAGTTTAGAGCTTGGATCAAACTATTTAGTTGGGTGAATCTCTAGGAAACTCAAACCCTAATTCAAGGTCCTCCCTAGTGAATTCAAAATATTGAAAAGCAAATTTGAGGGGTGAAACTTTGCAGTTTTCAAATTCTGAGTATACCAGGTTGATCAACTCATCAAGGCGCATCTTTCTATCCTTTCAGAAGTTTGAAATTCAAAGTTTGAATTTTTAGGGTTTCCCTAACAAACCCTAATCCATCTCTAGATCCAGTTTCTGCAAATCGAGTGGATTGGGTTAATCCTAGAAGAGAATGGATTGGTCACCTACATAAGTGAAGAAGTTCCAGTTTATGAGGTTGATGTTGTCTGCTAACATGAAAGGTACATCAAGAAAGACAAAATCATGCTCTAGTTCAAGAACATATGACCATGGTGACATTAAGACAAAGATTCATCCATTGCCATGGATCACATAGAAGATCCACTTACGAGGTATGTATAACTTGGTTCTATAATGGTTAACCTATGAGATATGCAGGTTACTAGCACAAGTCATTGAAGAGAACAAGAAGACATTATGCGGGTATGTTAGACATAACTAGCTAGCATGCTAATACAGGTATGTTTAAGTTAGAATCCTACCTTGTGTTAGGATCTCTTATATAATTATACATGGCATGATTGATAATGATTATTTATGAAGTTATAAATTTAAGTAATCTAGGGTTTACGCATATTATGTCTCTTATCTTGATTGATGATATGACTAACAAGAAGAGTTCTATGGTCAAATATGAATATGCATGAGTAAGAGAAGTCTTCCCTGAAACTTTGAATGCTAATGCTTATTATCTGTGTTTGAAATGATCATGACTATACATGTTTAATATTATTGTGTTTTGATAGTATTGAGATTATACTAATGAATGTATGATTATGTATGAGATCTCGAGGGTAACACAATGATGATACCAGTAAGCATGCATAGTGATCGAGGATGGATATAAGTTCAAGGACAGGTAATCTAGGAAGTAAAGATCAAGAGGGAGCACACTCCAGTAGTTTCTATAAGGAAACAAAGATTGAGAGGGAGTCCAACCAACAAACAAACAAAGATAAGTATTTGAATTGTCATTTCTTGTATATTTGATTGTTTAAATAATATTGTTCAAAGATGTATATACTTATGTTCCTAGACATAGGTTGTGTATCATGCATATTAGAATAATTGCATTAATGAACGGTATACTACTAATATGCATGTGATGGGTAAGTGGCCTATGGAACTATAAAACATTCCATTGCTACTTATCTAGAATGAAACCTCTTTTCCGACATGTTGGGAGTTGTGCACACTCTTAACAATGTTCTGGAAGGCATCTAGAAAGTTACAGGATATGGATAAATGTTGTATTAAAGCATTGGCTAAAATAATTGCATGACTGTATGACATATTTCTTTATGTGTAAGAATTTGTTCTGAAAACTATGAGATGTTTCTAATCATGCAATTTAACTTGTTTTGTAGGAAAGATCGTATACCATCACCTATAAAAGAAGGACTACAACATTTGTTCCAGCAATGAAGTTCAAACTATCTATTGAAGATATTGAGGAATCTGAAGTTCCCAGGATATGGGATACAGTAAAAGGATTCCATGGTCGAGAAGTACCAATTGATCATGTTTGGGATGTGGTCCCAAGACCTGAAGGGAAGTTTGTTGTGACTTCCAAATGGATATATAAGATCAAGCACACTACAGATGGTAGCATAGAGAAATACAAGGTGAGGTTTGTTGCTTGTGGCTTCTCCCAGAAAGAGGGTATAGACTATGAAGATACTTTTGCTCCTATAGACAGGTACACTTCCATCATATCAATACTTGCTCTGGCTGCAGTGATGAAATTGAAGATACACTAGATGGATGTCAAGACAACTTTCTTGAATGGTGTAGTCGAAGAGAAGTGTATGTGGAGCAGCCACTCGGTTTTGAGACACATGACAAGTGGTCATATGTGTGCAGGTTGAAGAAATCCTTGTATGGCTTGAAGCAAGCTCCTAGGACTTGGTATGCTAGGATAGACAACTTTCTATCTAGTTTGGGCTTTACCATGAGTAAAGCGGATTCCAACCTTTACTTTAAGGTTGAGGAACACAATCCAGTAATACTACTTTTGTATGTGGATGACCTGTTTGTTACAGGAGAGGATAGACTGATTGCCAATACCAAGAGGAATCTTGTTGCCAAGTTCGAGATGACAGACTTGGGAATGATGCACCATTTTCTAGGCATGGAGGTGTGGCAAAGTGTAGATGGAATCTTCCTTGGACAAGGGAAGTATGCAGTAGAGATCCTGAAGAGGTTTGGGATGATGGACTGTAAGGCCATGGCCACACCTATGGCATTGAACCTAAAGCTTCTGTGTGATGCTTCATCTGATCCGGTTGATGTCACTGTTTATCGTCAGATGATTGGGTCCTTGATGTACCTAACGAACACGAGACAAGACATTTGCTTTGCGGTGAACACATTGAGCCAGTTCCTGATAGATCCGAGAGGTGTTCACCTGGTTGCTATAAAGCATATTCTGAGGTACCTGAAGGGTACAATTGATTATGGGCTCAAGTATGATGCGAATCAAAAGTTTAACTTGTAGGGCTATGTTGATTCGGACTGGGCAGGAAGTGCTGTAGATAGGAAGAGCACTTATGGGTGTTGCTTCAGTATGGGATCAGGTGTGATCTCTTGGTTTAACAGGAAGCAGTCGTGCATAGCACTAAGTACAGCTGAAGTAGAGTATGTTGCAGCTTGTTTGGCTAGTTGTGAGGCAGTATGGCTCCGGAAGCTACTGTCTAAGCTATTTGATCTCTCATTGGAGGATACTGGTATCTTTTGTGACAACCAGAGTTGTGTGAAGCTGTCTGAGAATCCGGTGTTCCATGACAGGTCGAAGCACATTGAGATCAAATATCACTATATTAGGGATATGGTGCAGAGAGGAGCAATGGAGCTTTTGTATGTTGCGATGGATGAGCAGGTTGTAGATGTGTTGACGAAACCACTAGCCAGAGTGAAGTTTGAGTACTTCAGAGAGAGGCTTGGTGTTCTTTAGATTGCTGACACTTCGAGGAAGAAGTGATGGACACATTTATAGGAGCCATTTCGAGCATGGTGAGAGGAGGATCCTTCCCATGGTTGTGGATGTAAGCGCTGTGTGATGACCATTAGGACGATGCTCCAATTACTGCTTTGTATATGTATGAGGTGGATACATTGTATGATCAGGTGGATCATGTATTTCATATGTATCAAGCGGATACATTGTATGATCAAGTGGATCATGTATTTGTATATGTATCAAGTGGATACTTGTATGATCAGGTAGATCATGTATGATGATATGTATCAGGTGGATCATGTATTTGTATATGTATCAGGTGGATACTTGTATGATCAGGTACATCATGTATGATGATATGTATAAGGTGGATACATTGTATGATCAGGTGGATCATGTATGATGATATGTATTAGGCAAATACATTGTATGCATCAGGTGGATGCATGGTATGATCAAGTTGATCATGGATGATGAGTATTGGGATGATGCTCTGGATGACATGCATCATGATGATGCTATGATGATGATCAGGATGATCACATATGACGAGCTTCAGTATGTTTCTCCAGATGACATGCATTAGGATGATGCTATGATGATGATCAGGATGATCACAGATGACGAGCTTCAGGATGTTTCTCCAGATGACATCCATCAGGATGATGCTATGATGATGATCAGGATGATCACAGATGACGAGCTTCAGGATGTTGCTCTAGATGACATGCATCAGGACGATGCTATGATGAAGATCAGGATGATCATAGATGACGAGCTTCGAGATGTTGCTCCAGATGACATGCATCAGGATGATGCTATGATGAGGATCAGGATGATCACAGATGACGATCTTCAGGATGTTGCTCCAGATGACATGCATCAGGACGATGTAGTGATGATGATCGGGTTGATCATGTATACATCAAGATGATGTATTTTGAGTATCAGGTTGATACTATGTGGTCATGGACAGGTTGTGCAGGTAGCATAGAAAAGGT
Organism: Larix kaempferi; assembly: GCA_027924585.1. Taxonomy (NCBI): domain Eukaryota; kingdom Viridiplantae; phylum Streptophyta; class Pinopsida; order Pinales; family Pinaceae; genus Larix; species Larix kaempferi. Next base: position 9,276,305 of record BSBM01000672.1, on the reverse strand, counting down.
CCTTTAAAATACAGATAGGTAGAGCGTTGTGCTCGTAATAGCTTGGGATGCTCCATCGAGATCCGAATAGGTATAACAGTGTGCTCATAACATCCTGGGATGCTTTGAGTAGGTTTTGCTATTGTTTCACATAGAAAAGATCCTTTAAAATCTAGATAGGTAGAGCGGTGTGCTCGTAACAGCTTGGGATTCTCTATCAAGATCCAGACAAGTAGAGCGGTGTGCTCGTAACATCCTGGGATGCTCTGAGTAGGTTTTGCAAAATTTCACATAGAAAAGATCCTTTAAAATCCAGACAGGTAGAGCGATGTGCTCGTAACATCCTGGGATGCTTTGAGTAGGTTTTGTGAAGGTCAATATGTAAAAATCCTATAGTCTGCGCTAGGTTTTGTTGACGTATGTAATCAGTCCTATGACGATTAGATTAGAGATTGATTGAGATAGCAGCAGTCATGACGATGACGATGATCCAGTGACGATGGTCCAGAGAAGAAGACTTGTGCTAGCAGATCTGTGTCGAGAAATACCTTCCTAGTTAAGAGGGAGTGTTGGTGTATTTGTAACTTTGGAATACATTTCACATATGTATATTGTCTTCCTATAGACATGTTATTATTCCTCTATACGGAGGTGTCGTCATTTATATTCTAAATGTCGTAACTTATACTTGATGGGTTATTAGACCACCTTGATGGGGTCGGCCCTGTATAAGTCATGTGGGTTAAAGGGTTATTAGACCACCCTATTGGGGGTCGGCCCTATCAGCATTATGTTATGTGGTTAAGTTGAGGCCGACCTAGTAAGGTTATTAGGCAAGTCAAGTCAAGTATAAATAGAGCGTGGGAGGCACTCTATTTGATCATTCACTTCTCACTCATACACTCATTGGAGAGTGGCGCACTATTGGAGGAGGAGAAGCTACTGCTAGGAGTATATCTCTTATGCTTGGCTTTTGTATCATAGCTCTATCTATCTTTGAGGAAGTTGCGGGGTTTTTCACCTTCTTGGTTTTCCCCAGTGAAACTCTGTGTCTCTTGTGTGCTTGCATTATTGTGTCCATGATTGATATGTTGTAGATATTATGTACATGTTGTTCTTTCAGTTAAGATCCTAGATCAGATTGAAGTAAATTCTGAAAAACTAACAGACCCTCCCTGGCGGCTTCTGTGAATTTTTCATATCGAATATTGGTGGCATCTCATAAACGGGTTCTTTCTAGCTTACAGGTGGCAATTTAGTCTTTCTCATCATATCTAGTGCTTCCAAAAAGGTCTCCTTTTCTGCTTACACATCGAATCAAACATGTTTCCTAGTTGTAGGTCGAACACTAGGGAGTAGCCTATCTTCTCCTCTCACAATCCCCCCTTGGTCACCACTGCGACATTAATAGGTCGACTTCTTATCTCCGTTGATATCTTCTATACATTCGAATTTGGGTTTTGATTCTGATTCACATTCAGATTTGGTTGTGATTTTGGTGGATTCTTAGTTTTCCACTTCGCAATTAACTAGGGATAGTCCTCAACATTGTGGTCTGCTACACTGCAATAGGTACATTGTGGATTTGGATTCAGAAAATCCTTTTGATAATGTCCAATATGGCCGCAATTGTACAATGTAACCATCCCTCGACCTCATCCAAAAATTCCTACATGACCAACGCCTCCACTATGGCCTCTGCGGAATCCTCCTCTAAAACCTCCCTGCGGTTGACTGTACGACTATTGGTTATATTGCGGCACCTGATATTGTGGTTGGTTGTACTTCAGCTGTGGTTGGTTGTACAAAGGCTACAACTGATTATAGTGTGGTTGAGGCTAGTTATACTAAGGCAGCGGTTGATTGTAGTGCGGTTGTTGCTGATTGTATTGTTGTTGCTGTTGTACAAGGGGTTTCTCCTCTCCCTTCATAAAAAACATATCAACGGTTCTCTCTTGGAGTAAATCGTATGTTCTACAATCCTTCTCTTCATGGCTAACCGATCGACCAAAATTCCAGAAAAGGTTAGCCGGCTTCGAGACAATTTTCTGTAGGTATACACATTATTCTGATCAATGTCCTCTTGTATGAAAAACTCGACACCAGGGCATCCCTCCCTGACTGAGTGGATTTGTTGCGCCAGATTGTAAGTATTTACTTAATTCCAGGAACTGATCCTTATGGTGTCCTTTAGATTTGCATCGACTGCACCATATTTATTCATGAACTTCTTTCCCCTTCTTGATATCTTGTAGTTGGATCATTAGGTTTGATAATTGTGCTTGGATTTGGTTCATGCCTATCCCTGTTTCACCAACTGGTGAAGCCTCAAGATTCATTGCAATTTTCGGTTCCTCTACCTAGGATGCAATCTTCTACTACATTAGTGGCATACGAATGTGTGGTACCAATCTCACAATGAACTATTCTTTTTACTGAATGTAACTCACTCCAAAACTTGATTTAGCCATCAGATTTTTATATATCTGATCGAATTCCCATATTGATTCATTCGGAAATTACTTTATTTCCTTCAGTTCCATGATATATTGCGACTCTGATTTTGGTTTCCTAAACTCATCGATCAATCCTCCTCTAGTTTGTGCCAAAGTTTTCTCAAGATTCCCTGTAGGTACCTGTACAAATTCCATATACCAATCTAGCACACGGCCCCTAAACTTTGTCGCTAGTTGTCCCTTCTTGATATCATCATCTTGGACTTGCTTCACTCTCCATAAAACGACTTTGCATAAAAACCAGTATTGTTCGGGATCCTCAGTCCCGTTACCATGAAAGATTGGAATATTTATATCATCTCCTACCATCCTTGGTTTCCTACTACTATTCGTATACCCATTACTCCTACTGTTGTTCTAACATGAAGGACAACTTTGCGAAGAGCTTATATTTCTTCCTCCAAAATTTGGCGTAGTGCACGGGGTTGTGGGTACGTTGTAGCTTTGGGTTTGTCCTCCCTTGGGTTCACGGGTAGCCTGGTCTCTCTCTTAGTCATAATAAGTTCACTTAGTCCCTTGTGGTCCCATTTCCCAGTTATTTATTTTGGTCATCCTAATAGACCAATATCTATCTCAATCCTCCTCTTCTTCTCCATCTGGAACCTCACCCCACTTTGCAGGGTACCACAATCTTCCACAGCTTCCCTTAAAATTCTGTCGTAACTCATATCCATCTACCCTGCATCATTCTATCAGACCCGCATCCACGCAGTACCCACAACCTCTGCAGACCTGAGATTTACTTGTTGAAATTCATCTTCAGTATGACCTTTTCACAAATGAGCATCTTAATCCACAGTTTTTAGCGACAGTAGAAACCTTCATCTGGTTCCTTTGAAAAAATTTCTTTCTGCGTCGTTATATGAATTAATTGTGTCCACAGTGAATTTAGTGATGTATCCTTCCAAAATACTGTCTACCCAGACCTCGACAGCTCTAGATTCTTTGTTGTTCACTTGTTTCAAATGCTGGACCAATTCTGAAGTCCAGTGTTCAGGATCACCCCTTTGGAAGTTTTTATTTTGAAAATTCAATTGTGCCAACCACTCATGTAGAAGTATAGGAAATTTGTAGAAGAATACTTCATGAATATCAGAGTAGATATACTTCTATAACCAGTAAGTTTTCGACCATCCAGGGTTCCTATTTTCCTCCTCAGCAAATTCTATCGCCTTCTTGTGGAACCATTCCTTGATCTCCATCTTTGTTGGATGCCACAGCATGTCCTCTCTCCTTTCGCACTATGGTACCAGCAACGGAACCATTTGTTGACATAGTTCTATTGATAGGGTTTCACTTCGCATTGTTGTCAACAAATTTCGACCAGACGTCCTTAAACATCGGCCCAGAAAGGTTTTTCCCTTCCCAACAACACCCATAGAGCGAGTGAAGTCTCACCCGAGAAGTCCAAGGGGGGATGCAGGAACCAAGTTTCCACAGTTGTGAGAAGACATGCACTACCTCACTCTCATTCTCAACATAATCTAGATACTTGCATTTGCATTATGATAGAACACCATCACCTTATTAACCACTATCCTCATTCGCTTTAGCTACATTACCATCTCATAATTAACGAATTAAACGGATTATCAAAGCATGTTCAAGGAATATGCGGTATATAACATAGCTGCGGAAACATCTACTGCGATCTCATAAAAATATCAAATGTTGAAACAAAATATAGATATCTATACCACTCATTCCCAATATCTATAATGCATCGCAGGATCACTACAAACTCGGAGCACTTAGTGTGATCTAACAGACCAAAACCAACTAAAAACTTCCATAGAACGATCCAAAATATAAAAACGCAGATAGATGTGAAGATATCACCTCATAATGTGCAATTCAGTTCCAAAAAGGTTCCCTTAGGCTTACAATCATTAAAAATGTCTTGATTCCCCTCCTTATGCTTACAATCATACTTTTATTTATAGGATCACTTGACTGTTACAAAATGGTCCTAATGATCCATCGCTAACTAACTTAACCAACCACTTCCGCATATATCAGCTTTGCAACAGGTCCTTTGTTCTTGTCTTTGACCCTTTCTTTGCTTGGGGTTCTACACTTGTGCACTCTAACCCCGTGCCAACATATTGAATAACACTTCTCACACAAATTGCTAGTCTATAACTGTCAAGAACACTCAAAATCAGACGCAGAATTATGCACAATATTAAACTGTATTCGCATAAATGTACATCATCCAACCGTGTACTATCAAGTGGTTGCAAATATATAGATTTACATCATAAAACTGAAATTCTTTGGATGCACTCTAATAACTCACAAAAAACAGGCTTACTAAACTAGTTAAAACCCCCCAAGATAGAAACATCCATCTCCAACTATGCCATAAAGCTCACGAATTGTCCAAAATGCTTTTGGAAGGTGATGTAGTATCAAATTAGAAAAATATGTTGTAACATCCCCCACTTTGACCCTTATAATATTTTGGGTTATAATGTAATTATTGTATGCATATTATGTATGATTCCTAGCGTGGAGCTCAAGGCCAAGGCCCCGCTAGTGAACACTCGATCTAGAAGAGGCAAGTATTGAAATTATGCTACCCATGTGCTAGTGAACCATGGGAATTGTAAATATGCATCTTAATATAAATGCCCACAACTAGCTATTAAATGCAACAAGAGATGGGGGCATGATGTTACAAGGAAATTGGGAGGGAAATATTCAAACCCTTGAGGCAATCAAGTCAAGCCAAGTGTCAATGAGAGAACCCATGAACCCTCAACTACCCATGCTGACTTTTGTACCCAATCATTCATTTCTCCCAAGAATTGGTTGAGGTAGTTAATTCCTTGGGGAATGGAGAGGTATGGCTGTCCAAATTCGAGTATGGGCAAGTCACCCTTCCTAGATTTTTGTGTTTGGATTCTTGGGCAATAAAGGGGCCACGAAATTGCCTCCAGGCCATTATTCAACCATCAGGTTTCTCTCTCACGAGTTGGGACCTTCCTGGGCAGTTCCCTCCATGGTTTTGTTGTTTTTACCTTCATTTTTGTTGGGTATGTTATATCTCTTCACATGGTCGCTGCGTGTACAACACGATCCCTACGGCACCTTCGATTCGCCTGCGCCGGGCGCGTCCGGAGGGGGGGGGTTTAGAGGGGGGGGGTAGCCCGACAGGGCCCACCCCCTTCGTTTCGGACCGTTAGGTTCCGAAACGACACGGAGGGGGCCGTTAGGCCCCCGGAGTCCGCGCGGAGCGCAATTTTTTTTTGGGTTGCTTTTTGCTTTTTCGCGATTTTCGACCCATTGTACTCTATCTAATTCCGGTAAAAGGAATTAGGGTTGTAACCTAATTCGGGTAAACGAATTAGGGTTTTAGATGCTGCAGAATACCATTTATTGTATTGTACATGTAAAATAAACATATAATGAAAAAGGAGCTATGCGGCTCTAAGTTTTGCTGGTTTTTCCCGGTTAAGGGTTTCCAGGTGAAAATCTCTGTGTAATGTGTGTGCCATTGTGTATTGTCTGTAAATGCTTAAGAATCGATATATGTTTGTACTTCACTGTTAAGGTTTAAAACTTACATTTGGTATCAGAGCATTTTTGGGTTCAGAGGGACGCCTTTGTTTCCAAGGGTTTGGCTCGATCTTGGATTTGTGATAAACCTGGTTTCAGTGGGAGCTTTGCAGCGGTGATTTATTTTTCTTTAAAGAATGGCGAGCAGTTCTAGATTCGAGATTGAGAAATTTAATGGTCAGAGCTTTGAGCTATGGAAGCTCAAGATGGAAGATCTTCTGGTAGATAGAGAACAGTGGATCGCAGTAGATCCAGGTACCATGCCCTCTGGTATGGTAAAAGAAGAATGGGAAAAGCTGGAAAGAAAAGCAAGGAGCACCATTCGTCTTTGCCTCGCAGATTCGGTATTGGTGAACGTATCTGGAGAAGACAGTGCAAAGAAGCTATGGGACAAACTGGGAAATCTGTATCAGTCAAAGTCCCTGGTAAATAAGTTATTTCTGCGAAAGAAATTGTACCTTCTGAGGATGACTGATGGAGACTCTGTATCAGAGCATCTAAACGCCTTCAATACTCTGGTAAGTCAGTTGACATCTGTTGGTATTGCACTTGATGATGATGAAAAGTGTATTAGTCTGTTGTGCTCTTTGCCAGATTCATGGGATAATCTGGTCATAGCTATTGGGAGTAATGCAACCACGCTAAACTTCGAGAATGTGGTTGCATCCCTACTATCGGAGGAAATGAGGCGGAGATCCATAGACAGTTCAGCCAAGGATGCCTTATTTGTAAGAGGTCGCCCTGGAGACAGATCTAAAAATAAGTCTTCAGGTGGTAGATCTAAATCTAGAGGGAGATCTAAATCTCCAGGACCTTCTGTAAGAAAATGCTGGAAGTGCGGAAAAGCTGGGCATTACAAGAAGGATTGTAAATCGAAAATTACTGATAAAAGTAGAGGACCTAATGACGCTCCATCCGCAGATGGGAAAGAATCTACAGAGGAAGGAGGAGATGTGTATCTGGCATCTTCAAGTACACATGCAGAGCATGATTCGTGGTTGATTGACTCAGGTGCGTCTTATCATATGACTCCTCACAGGGAGTGGTTTTCTGAATACGAAAAGTATGATGGAGGAGATGTATTTCTGGGAGACAACTCGGTAGCGAAAATCATAGGTCGAGGAAAGGTCAAGCTACTGCTCAAAGATGGAAGGGTTAAAACTCTTCCCGGGGTTCTGCACATTCCAAAGTTGGCTAGAAACCTTATATCTGTAAGTAAAATGGATGATGCAGGTGTGAAAACTTTATTTGAAAAGAACACATGCAAGATGGTTCGAGAGTCATTGGTGCTGATGAGGGGAGTTCGGATTGGAACTCTATACAAGTTGTTGGGAAGCACCTTCAAAAATGGATGTAACAGCACTATTGTTTCTGAGGGTAAAAATGAAGGAGACAGAGTCCTTACTGTCTCTAGTGAGAAGACATCGCTATGGCATCGAAGGCTGGGACATATTGGAGAAAAGGGTCTTCGACTATTACAAGGTAAAAGTATGGCTGAAGGCATGTCTGACTTCACATTAGATTTCGATTTCTGTGAACATTGCTTATATGGTAAACAGAATCGGGTACGATTCTCATCTGGTGTTGTAAGAGCTAAAGGAATCTTAGAATTAATACACAGTGATGTTTTTGGACCTGTGCCTGTTCCATCACTAGGTAAATCTGTGTATTATGTTTCATTCATAGATGATTTCTCAAGAAAAACTTGGATTTATTTCCTGCGTAAGAAATCTGAGGTTTTTAATAGATTCAAAGAATTTAAGGCTCTTGTAGAGAATCAAACTGAGAAGAAAATAAAAGTACTCAGAACAGATAACGGTGGAGAATTCTGTGAAAGTGAATTTGAGGAGTTCTGTAAAATGTGTGGAATAGCAAGGCAAAAGACTACTCCATACACACCTCAACAGAATGGGGTTGCAGAAAGGATGAACAGGACATTGATGGAAAAGGCAAGGAGTATGCTCAGTGGTGCAGGGCTAGCACAACAATTCTGGGCAGAAGCTGTTGACACTGCGTGTTACCTAGTGAATAGGACACCCACATCAGCGTTGGTTGACAAGACACCTCATGAGGTTTGGACTGGTAAGAAACCCTCTCTCTCTCATCTCAGAGTGTTTGGGTGTGATGCTTTTGTACATGTTCCAAAGGAGAAAAGGAGCAAGTTGGATAATAAAGCAGAAAAATGTATCTTCATTGGTTACAAGGATGGAATGAAAGGTTACAAGCTGTGGAACCCAGTAAAAAGGCAAACAGTTTACAGTCGAGATGTGATCTTCAGAGAAGTTGAAAGCACTTCCAGGATTGAGGATGTACCAAAGGAAAAGGATTCAGAGAAGCTACACTTTGATATCAAGGATGAAAGAGGTGACTCTTTTGAGGAACCAGATTCGTCTGAATCAGATGAGGAGGCAGAATCGTCTGAATCAGATGAAGAGGCGGATCCACAGACTCCGGTATTGAGGAGATCTGACCGAGAAAGAAGGCAAGTTGAAAGGTACAGTCCCCCTGATTTTCGTTCTAATTTTGTGTTATCTATTACTGATGATGATCCTAGAACTGCTAAAGAGGCAATGGATTCAGAAGATAGTAAACTATGGAAGAAGGCCATGATAGAAGAAATGGATGCCTTGGACAAAAATGAGGCATGGGATCTGGTTGAGTTGCCAGAAGGAAGAAAGCCTATTGGAAGCAAATGGGTATTCAAGAAGAAGTTAAATGCAGCAGGTAAAGTGGAGAAGTACAAGGCTCGACTAGTTGCGAAAGGTTACTCCCAAATTGAGGGCATCGATTTTGGTGAGATTTTTTCACCTGTTGCAAAATTGACTTCTATTAGATTTCTTTTATCTATTTCTGCTGCTTTTGATCTTGAAGTAGAACAGATGGATGTAAAGACGGCTTTCCTACATGGAAATCTTAATGAAGAGATCTATATGAAGCAACCAGAACGGTTTGTGGTGAAAGGAAGAAAGGAGCTTGTCTGTAAGCTGAAAAAGTCTCTCTACGGTTTGAAACAATCTCCCAGAATGTGGTATCAAAAATTTGATACTTATATACTGGGACTTGGTTTCTCAAGAAGCAAAGCTGATCACTGTGTTTATTTTAAGCCAATTGGTGATCATTTTATTTATGTAATATTGTATGTTGATGATATGTTGCTAATTGGAAACAACAAAGAAATCATCAAGGATGTCAAGAATCAGCTGTCATCTGAATTTGACATGAAAGATCTTGGTGCTGCAAATTTCATTTTGGGCATGGAAATAAAAAGAGATCGTGAAAACAGGAAACTCTGGTTAAATCAGAGGAAATATGTTGAAACGATATTGAAGAGATTTAATATGCAGGAAAGCAAACCAGTGAAGGTGCCCATTCCTGTAGGTGTAAGGTTATCTGCAGAACAGTGTCCCACTACACAAGAAGAGGTAGAGGACATGTCTCATGTTCCATATGCTAGTGCAGTTGGCAGTCTGATGTATGCCATGGTCTGTACTAGACCAGATATAGCCCATGCAGTGGGAGTTTTGAGTAGATACATGTCAAAACCAGGAAAGGAACATTGGACTGCAGTAAAAAGGGTCTTCAGGTATTTGCGTGGCACTACAGATTCTGCAATCTGCTACCAAGGAAGACCCGGTCTAAACAGAGAGATAGATATACAAGGATTTGCTGATGCTGACTGGGCTGGAGATCTTGATCACAGAAGATCTACAAGTGGCTACGTTTTTAATCTATTTGGAGGAGCAATCAGTTGGATGAGTAGAAGACAAGCTGTAGTTGCACTCTCAACTACAGAAGCTGAATACATGGCAGCTACCCATGCAAGTAAGGAAGCTGTATGGTTGCAAAGATTGTGTTCAGGTATTGGTTTTGTTCAGAATGCAGTAAAAATTGGTTGTGATAGCTCAAGTGCAATATTTCTGGCAAAGAACCCTGCTTATCACTCGAGGACAAAGCACATTGATGTGCAGTACCATTTCGTCAGAGACATGGTTGAACAGAACAAAGTGTTGCTGGAAAAGGTTGACACTTTGGTAAATGTTGCAGACTCTTTGACAAAGTCTGTGAGTACTCAGAAGTTCTCTTGGTGCAAAGAGAACATGGGCATTGTTGCCCTGAATTGTTGAAGTCATAAATTTCTCCTGTATGTGAAGAGAACAACAAGTGGGAGAATGTTGGGTATGTTATATCTCTTCACATGGTCGCTGCGTGTACAACACGATCCCTACGGCACCTTCGATTCGCCTGCGCCGGGCGCGTCCGGAGGGGGGGGGTTTAGAGGGGGGGGTAGCCCGACAGGGCCCACCCCCTTCGTTTCGGACCGTTAGGTTCCGAAACGACACGGAGGGGGCCGTTAGGCCCCCGGAGTCCGCGCGGAGCGCAATTTTTTTTTGGGTTGCTTTTTGCTTTTTCGCGATTTTCGACCCATTGTACTCTATCTAATTCCGGTAAAAGGAATTAGGGTTGTAACCTAATTCGGGTAAACGAATTAGGGTTTTAGATGCTGCAGAATACCATTTATTGTATTGTACATGTAAAATAAACATATAATGAAAAAGGAGCTATGCGGCTCTAAGTTTTGCTGGTTTTTCCCGGTTAAGGGTTTCCAGGTGAAAATCTCTGTGTAATGTGTGTGCCATTGTGTATTGTCTGTAAATGCTTAAGAATCGATATATGTTTGTACTTCACTGTTAAGGTTTAAAACTTACAATTTTCCTACCTGAGAAGGGCGTTTTTGCTGTAGCTAACAGTGGGGAAGAAGGGAAAACGATTTGGGGTTTTATTGAGGCCGTTTGGCCCACTGAATGCTCATATATCTATGGGAGAAATCGGTTTTCTCCCCTGGGATTGATTCCCTCTTCCCACAAATCAGTTTTTGGTGTGCCTACGTTTTTGGGAAAACCCATGTCCTTCTAGCTTCTATGTCCCATTGCTGAAAGTGTGTTTCCAAGCCCATACATGAGTTTTGTGTTCAAGAAAATTTTGGGGTTGAGTTGGGTATCCATTGCTTTGGGTTGTGCTGTGCTTGAGGGTTCCCTTTTCCTTGTAGATATCATGCCCAGCTCAGGGGTGGTCTCTGAGTGCTAAAAGAATACAGGCTAGAAAGAGACCTATGGCTGGGAGGAACGTTACAGTGACATAGCTAGTTGTTTGGGACAACATTGCATCAAGATGAGTATTTTATTGTGTATTTACTTCTGCAAATGTGTTAATTTGTTGATTGTGTTAAACTGAATCACAATCATGTAATATGTGTATGGATGAGTTCATTTCCACTGTACATGTTTGTTTGATTTCCATCTGCACACATCTCTTTTATGGCTGTGAATCTAATGAATATGGCTGAATTTATGAAAAGCCCCATAGAATGGCATCAGGTTCCCTTCCTTGCACTAGGTCCAAGGGTGGGTATGTTACAGATGGTATCAGAGCAAAGGTTGCAACATTTGGGCCTTCATGGGCTACCTATCACAGCTTGCAGAGTTGAGACCTATCACAGCTTGCAAAGTTGAGCTGACATGTTTCGGCGAACCTCACTGAGTTGCGCCGAAGTTACCGGCTAGAATTGGAGAGTTTGTGCCCAACTTGGCGGTGAAACTTGGCGAGTTGCTTCGCAATGAACCGGCAGACAATCAATAAGTTCATCGAAAAGGAAGGAAAAACTATGGCAGAAAGCTATGAGTTTTGGTCCGCAATGGTGGAGGGACTCGATGAGTTGGTTTGCAACGGCAGAAGGACTCGATGAGTTGGTCTGAAAATTTTCAAAATTTTTCTAAGTGTTTACGGCAGAAAGAACGCGTGAGTTTTTGCCGAAACGGCAGAAGGAACTGATGAGTTTTTTTCGGAATGGTAGACCGAAAATTTTTGAAGTTCGCCAAAATGGAAGAACTCGGATAGTTTGTCCGCAACGACGAAAAAACTCAGCAAGTTCGTCCGCAACGGTGGAAAAAGTTGGTGAGTTTCCGCCGCAGCATCAGAAGAAATTGGCGAGTTTCCACTGCAGTGATGAAAGGAAAAGCTGAGTTTTCGACATGAAGGACTCGATGAGTTCGTCTGCAACACCGGAAGAACTCGGTGAGTTGGTCCGTAATGGCAGAAGAACTTGATGGGTTGGTCCAAAAAATTTCAAAATTTTTCTAAGTGTTTTCGGCGAAAAAAGTTGGCAAGTTTTCGCCGAAACGGCGAAAGGAATTGGCGAGTTTTTTCCGAAATGGTCGGCCTAAAATTTTTAAGTTCTCCAACCGGAAGAAACTCAACAAGTTTGTCTGCAACACCAGAAGAACTTGGCGAGTTTCTCTGCAACAAACCGGAAGAGATGGATGAGTTCGTCCGCAACACCAGAAGAAATCGGTGAGTTGCTCCGCATAGACTGGAAGAGATGGATGAGTTCATTCGCAACGGCGGTGAAACTTGGTAAGTTCGTTCGCAACAGGTTAGAGGACCAGTGAAACTCAGCGATTTGGTCCGCAACGGGTCGAAAGAGAATGATGAATTCCTCTGAAACAAAGAAAATACAATAGTTTTTAAGTGAAGCTTTTAGGTGCCTGAAAGATAAAAATGGCTTTGAACTTATGCGCCAGATTGCGCGAAATTGAAGAACTTATGGCCAAGCTCCCTTGACCCCCATCGTCCCCTTGAGACGTCATCAATGGTGAGAAAGATTCTATGGGAGCTAAGTAAGACAATGCTGATAAAGAGGGAAGCTTCTCACCTTAACTATTTCTGTTATAGCATAGGAATTGCATGCTTGCAAAGTAGCAACTAAGAATGCTTTACATTTGTATTAAATTGCTACTTGGTGAGAAATGACAGCTAATGATACCTTGTGTGCATGGTATAGAGCCCATGAAATTGGATCAACTATGATGTAGAAGAGGAAATTCCATGCTATTATGAGGAATTGGAAAGGGGGAATTCCTTAAATCCTCTCTTGCTATTGTATTTATATTTCCTAAGTTTCATAAGTTGAAAATTATGGCATAGGGATGTTGGAAATGCAAGAGAGTAATGCATATGAATTAATGGGCATGATTAAGGAGTCATTGCATAGTGCATGTGAATCGCTTATGCATAAAGCATGATGTTGCATATGGGTAAAGGTAGTGAAAGTTACACATGCAATAACCCATTAATGGTATTGCTTATGGTTGATCACCAATAATGTTGTTGATAATGGTTGTATGAATCAGACCATAGAAGCATGATTGAAAATCTAAGAGATTAGATAGCTGAAATGAATATGCAGTAGATGGCATATTGATAAACATTGCATAGTGCATGTGAAAATACTTGTGTATATATATGATATTGCATATTGGTAGAATAGTGAGGTTTTGCATATCCAATGAGCCACTTAAAGATGATTATGGTGGTTGTTAAATAACTAGTCGTGTTTGCAATGGTTATAGGACCAAAGATAACCGAATCATGACTAAGGATGTGGATGATGTTGTTGCATATGAATAACAACCTTATGAAGAAAGGATGGTGCAATAAATCTATGAGCATGAGTTTGGAAAAGAACTGTGAAGCCTTGGTGTTGCTTGGTTTTTCAACCAAGCATGTGCAAGGATGCACCTATTAACAAAGTAATAGAAGTTTCAAATGAAAAGCATAAAACAATTATAAATCTAATCTAACATTCTCATAAACATGTGTAAATAAACAAGAACTAAATCAATAACAAGAGATCTATGGAAGAACAAGAGAAAAAATAATAGATTTTTCGTATTACCTCAAAGGTGAGGATGTTTGGTGTTGAGCAGCTCCAAGGTTGAGGTGCTCCAAGCTCCAATGGTCTCTTCTCCAAGATGCTGAAATGGGGGGTCTTCAAACTCGAAATGGGAGGCAATGGCTCTCAAAGGGAATTTGGCAGCATAAGGATAGGATGAATTGTGAATGAATAATGAGGAGCCCCTATCACCTTTTTACAGTTTTTGGGTGATGGGTAATACCATTATGGTTTTAAGGAAACCAATGGTATGGACCAACATGGTTTAGGTCTCTTTTTCCCTCTTTTTCCTTTTTTGAATATTTTTTATATTTTTATTCCCTTTTAATATTTTTTGGGAATTTTGGACCATTTTTTAGGGTTTTTTGTGTTTTTTGAGGAAAAATACATATTTTGAGGGGAAAAAGGGGAATTATGGTCTTTTCGGTGACCTTTTGAAGGTTTTAGAGGCTCAAATGGTGGAAAAAGTGGACAAATGAGTCATGTGAATAAGGGAGTGAGCTAGTGAGCACATTTTGGGTGTTAACAGATTGCCCCCTGATGTGTGAGGGCAGGAGCTCATCGTATGGTTGATAGACATCATAGTTCTTTTGTCTTTTTTCCTAGGGTTTGGATAAGAGAAGAGATCGATTGGAGACTGGAACAATGGCCCCTTGGAAGCTACAAAAACTGAAAAAATACATGGCCTCAAAATGAATGAGGAATAATCTCTGATAATGGATGAGGCGGGCATACCCATGCTCGTGTCAAGACATATACATAACAATTAGTCCCAAGAAGGGGGGCCTGAATAATACATAAAAACTGTTGGTACATCGTAATGGTCCAGAGGGGACACAATGCTGGGATGTACTCATGATTTTGCCATGAGTGATCTCAATAACTGATACACTGGAAAAAGCAACAATCGTTCTGAATAAGGTATCAGAAGGGTTGATGAATTGCTGAAACTGAAGGTGTCCAACATCTGTAGGGACTCAATTAGACTCTCAAATGTGGTAGAGTCAGTAAATGAATCAACTTATGATGATTATTTGTAACTGTATACTCAAGGGAGTATAGAACTGCAGTACATCTGAAAATTGTCACCAAGCGCAACCCGAATATCCATAGGAAAATGAAACTGGTTGTTTCCTCAATTAGGCTCTCCAATGTGGTAGGGTCAGGTGATATCCAAGGACTTCAAAAAATAACTGAAAGGATCGATACCCTGTACGAGTCTCAACGATGCGATCAAGGTGTTGAAGTCGAGCATGTGAGAAACAATCATTTGGAGAGGCATTGAGGACTCCTTTCGAAATGATCTGTAGGTACTCATCACTAATGGTAATGAGTCCAAGGTATAGGGACCTTTGGGTCTATCCCCTAGAATAATTTTGGTCGGCGTCGACAAAGGGAGACCAGCAACTATTAAGGCAATGATGTTTCCTTGATAGGAGCGTGAGGTGTACAACTGAAGTGTGATAGTAATGATGGTAGGACTGACATACTATGGGGATGGGGAATAGCTGGGGTCATATAGTGGGTGGACTCAAACTTCTTTTGTTCAAAGCATGATGACATGGTTGACCTTGCAGCATAGGAAACTTATTTGTATTGTATACTGGAGTGACTCTAGGGGGACAAGTTGATGGATGCTTTTAGGAGACTCTCAAGGTGACATACTGCAGAATACTCTAAACAAAGGTGACCATAATAGGGAAGCTGCCATATGAGTAGACATGATCTGTTGTGGCGCCGGAAAGCACCGTTGGGTCCTTCTTCATGGTTTTAATGAGCTCCAAGAAGGGATAAAAGTGTGCTCTAAAATGGTACTGTCCTGTGGATTTATGCGAGCCTAGGACTGTTCATGCTCGTGGTTGCTTTCAGTTTTAAAGAGTTTGAAAGCAGTAAGTAGACTCCAATGGTGTTCTTTTTCGTGTGTTAGTCTCCAAGGCTTGAAAAAAGCATAAAATGATGCAAATGGAGAACTCTTCTAGCCAATGTGACTAGAGTATTTCTTTTTCGTAATTAGTCTACAAGGTCCAGAAAAGGGGTAAACTTATACCAAGTAGACACCATTTCAGATACTTTTAGAGAGCATGAAAGGAAGCAAGATTGCTCAGCGATCTTTTCATTGTTTTAGGAGTCAGAAAAGAGCTTAATGGAAACTCCCTAAGTGCCTTTTTCATAAAAGAATTGCTCAGCCCAAAAAAGGGATAAAATTATACCGAACAAGAAGGTATTGGAGAGAGCGAGAAATGATCTTGAGCATCGTCATGAGCATGGAAAACTGAATCCGGCGACATAAAGATCATAAAAAATGGGCAACGACCGATGTGGCACATAGACTGAGGCGATGAGGGGCATTTTGGAGAAATTCCCAAAAACTATGGGGGTGAGAGCGAGAAATGATCTCAAGCATCATCACGAGTGCGGAAAACTGAATCCAACGATATAAAACTCGTCAAAAATGGACCACGCCCGATGTGGCATGCAAATCAAGGTGACGAGGGGCATGGGAAAAAATGCCCAAAAAATCTAGTGGTGAGAGAGAGAAATGATGTCAAGCATCGTCATGAGTGCGGAAAACTGAATCCGGTGATATAAAACTCGTCAAAAATGGACGACGACGGAAGTGACACGCAAATCGAGGCGACGAGGGGCATGGGAAAAAATGCCCAAAAAATATGGAGCATAGAGCAAGAAATGATCTCAAGCATCATCATGAGCGTGGAAAACGGAATCCGGTGATATAAAACTCATCAAAAAATGGACAACGACCGAAGTGGCACGCAAATCAAGGTGACGAGGGGCATTTTGGAGAAATGCCCAAAAGATATGGGGGTGAGAGCGAGAAATGATCTCAAGCATCATCACGAGCGCGAAAAATTGAATCTGACGATATAAAACTCATAAAAAACAGAACACGGTCGATGTGGCATGCAAATCGAAGCAATGAGGGGCATGGAAAAATGCTCGAAAAATCTGGTGGTGGGAGTGAGAAATGATATCAAGCATCATCATGGGTACGAGAATATGAATCCGGTGGCGCAAATGGTGTGAAAAACAGAGATCATAAGGACTCCAGAATGGTTGAAGGAAATAACTAGGTTAAAAAATGGCTATAAATAAAGGTGAGCCCACCAAGCCAAGGATGCAGTGGTGGGGAGAAATGATGACCCGCGGGGGAAGAATACTAGGTGTATCAAATCAAATCAAATATACAAGTGATATGTGACCTCAAAAATGGTTGAGATCACGCATGTGAAAAAGTGAGTAGGGTTAATGACCTACCCCCATGCTATGTGCATGGGGTTTATGATTGTGGATCACATATGTGTTGGTTTGAACAATGGGGTCATTGAAATACTGAGATAGATGTGATGGAGAAGGTTCATAATGATTGATCATGCCCCCTATCCCAGGGTAGAGGTAATCTATTATGCCCCCTAACTTAGAGGTGTCAATGTGGTCCAGATGTTGTCTTAGAGAGGGATCAATACGGCATTGAGAAACTACTGGCGAGGGGGTATACCATGAGGCTATGGGTCGTGGTGGCATACTGAAGTGATGATATGATGATGGGGGATTCCCCTTGTGGGGTGGATGCCCCCAGTATCTCCGACGAGAATCACGATGATGATGAGTAGGAAAGGTTTTAGGCCTACCCCCATGTTGTGGACATGTGGTTTCCTCGTCAATTTGAAAGGGTTGAACATGTGTGTCAAAGGGATCAATGGAAGGGGCCAACTGGACAGAGGGATATCCAGTGGAAACTATGTAAATTGTGTTAATTTCTTCTGAGGAGGAAGATGGTGGGAGATAAATTTCCTCAATGGTAGGAGCGGATGTTTCTAGATCGACATTATTCAGTTCATATAAAGCTGCTCTATAGTCTGGGAGATCAGGGCAGTGATGTGAGTAATGGCCATAGATGCTGCATATCGCACAAAGGTGGTTGGTACGCAATGATTTATCGTGAGGCTGAGGGAACAGTTCTAGTTTGACAACTGGGATGTCAGTGTCATCATCCAACATTTGCATGTGTTCTTGAAGTGCTGGCAATTGTGGACATTGATGGGTAGCATGGCCTATATCGTAACACAAGGAGCACTTAGGGAGTACACGAGTTGTTGGGGGATTCTTTGCTAATTTTGGGGTCACTTGGGGGGGTGAGAGCTATGGGTCTAGTGGTGTAGGTTTGTGGACCTCTGCCTCCATTGTTGCAGAGTGGTGGAGGAGTATAACTAGATGTTGATGTGGTGGCCACAGTTGGGGGTGGTCGGTTTTGGAAGTTCACGACACTAGGGGGTGGGTGATTGGAGGTATTGATAGGTTGCACTGGTTGTAAAATGGCATTCGGTGTCGGAGGAGATGTTGGGGTAGGTATGTACCACACAGGTAGTCCTAATGTTAATCCTGGGAGATTAAGTGTAGCCATGACTAGTGTGCTGATGGCACCTAAAGGGGGAAATAAAAATGGGATAGTATGAATCGGTGTTGCTCCGATGTGCCTAGGCACCGTGGGTGGTTGTGGAAGTAACGGTGGTTGTTGACTATGTGGCTGTGTATTGTGCGAAAGTGTGCACAAATCAAATATTTCAGTTATCCGCAGTGAGGGTGGGACAGATGGGAAAGTGGAGGTCATGGGAGTATCTGAATATCCCGGGTCCGACTGAGGAGAGGAACGATGTGGGTGTACTTTGAACGGGTTGCTTGATCATAAGTAGAACATTTTCAGGTGCAGCGGGGGCGTATTGGTTTCAATGCGTTTGGAGATTCATGTCGGTCAATGACATCATAAGGAGATGATGAGTACTTGAATCCATTGGTTGGTTTGTGTGTGCAACATATGTGATTTGTTGTTGTGGTGTTGTGGCTCCTTGAGGAGGATCCAACTGACGAGTGTTTGCCACTCCTTATGTGGGAAAAGGATTCTGCGGCACCATGGGTTATGGTTGAGGAGGTGGTGCTGGGTGTGCCGTGTGCCCTTGGCATTGGGCGTCATTAGTCCATAGTTGGCGCACTCTCTCCAAATGGGGGCAAGTGTGTGTGTAATGAATGTATACCCCGCATATGGAACATGGGTGGTTTGTTCATAAATTGGGGTTCTTACCCTGTTTCAGTGGTCGATCAGGGTTTTGGTTGGCGGGGGTAGCGTTGTTGTTGTTTGGTGGATAAGTCTGAGCGACTGGAGGTTGTGGTGCAGCAAGCGCTGCCTGTGGTGGGTAATAAGCCGTTGGGGCTTGTGAGTGAACAGGAGCATGTGTGGCTTATTGATGGTAATACATAGGGGGTGAAACCGGAGGTGGATAGGCTGAAGGTGCATGACCATAACACTATGGTGGACATGAGGGTCCATGAGTGTGGTGGGGGTGGACCATGGGAGCATACGAAGTTGTAGATCCAAAGTGAGATGTGGCCAGTGAAAGATCGGGGCTAGTATTATTGCGCATAATGGAAAAGGGTTGGTTGTGGGATGCAACTTGTCCAATGATGTCGTTAGCGGCGTGGGATGCCCCCGGCGCGTCATGGCAGGATGGATCACCGTGCGGAGCATCAAGTAAAATAGTGTATAGATATCCTGACTGGGCATATATGAGGTCGAACTGCTGGGCTTTTAAGATGGCTTATTCTTCTGATTGGAATCGTTCAGAAGCTACATCTTTGGCTATGAGGGGGAGGAGTGATTTGAGGAACCAATCTAAAAAGAAACGGTTGTCAAGCTTTGTCTTGCAGAGGCTACGGCGCTTACGCCACTCATGGATATGATCGGTGATGTGTGTAGCGGTGTTCTGTCTACAAGACAAAAGTATTTCCACTCCTACATCATAGCATACAGGTAGTTGAAAGAACTGAAGGAACGTTGAGGCGAGGGATGTAAAAGTGGGGTGTGTCCCATGTAGCTGCTCAATGTACCACTTGGTTGCAGAGCCAGTGAAATTTCTTTGTAAAAGTCTCAGTCTTATGGAATCATCTACTATGGAGTTAGAGGAACACCATAGGTGAAACAACATGATGTGGTTTTGGGGATCTTCCCCAGCTTTTCCTTCAAATTTTGGGATATTTGAGGGGAGCTTTGTGGGCATGGGGGGCCACGCAGGGTCGTGTCTAATAGGGTCATTGGTTAACCTTGCCAAGTCTGGTAAGTTTAGACTACCCATGTATGGCAGACTAGCAGATGGGTGTGGTATGGTCACTGGGGGGTAATTGCTAATGGTAGCATTGTGGTTTGGTCTAGTGCCCCCTAAGGGTATGTTAGGTATGAAAGGGATGTGTCCTCCAACCGATGTGGTGTGGGAGGGGCTTGCGCTTCCAAGTGCAACATGGGTTGCATATGGGTTAGGAATGGTTCCAGTAATCACTAGGATCTGGGTAGTGGCAATGAGAGGGGGGGGACCCCCATGTTGGGCATACCTAAGGGCGTTGTGGCTACCATGGTTGTCACGGTAGTAGTGGGGTTTGTTGATGTAGCTCCAATATCACTAGTGAAAAGGGGGTCATATTGTGATCCGTCCATGGGGTTAGTTGGTGATGTATTGGTAGGGTGTTCGGATTCAGCCTCAGAATCAGATGTAAAGTGAGGCGCATCAAAATTAGATGACTGGGTTCTATGCCAATGACCTATGGAGTCAAGGGATAATGCTCTACATCTATGACGTGTAGAGCCAAGTGTACCAAACTGAGGGGGTTTGCTCTGAAAACGGCGAGATCGTCTTAAGTTCTCAATGGTGAGATATGTATAGAAATGCCAATGGATGGTGGTGAGATAAAAAACTCAAGACCCTAATGCCACGATGTGTGCAGGAGGGGAGCGTGAAAAAATAATGGCTCTCAGGCCAAAAACCAACCTCAAAAGCACTTATTATAACAATTGTTCTATAATAAGTGGAGGAATCAAGAAAAGTGGTCAGAATACCAAAAATCAAACGGTTCCTAGAAAAAAGTGGTGCTTACTAGACCAAGGGGGGGTAGCAGAGCATGCAATCGCCTAACTAAAAGTGGTATTATGATTCAACGAAACATATCCTCTATAAGGTGATGAAATCCAAGTCGGACAATATGAGTAGTGGAATCAAAGGCTAGATATCCTCCTACTGAGAGGGACATCGGGTAGACAACCCTAAAAATCGGCCACTAATATACCCCGTTCATGACATGTTCGGTTGGGTGAATCTGCAGTTTGGTTCTATCGCCACTGTACTCCCATACGAGTGGTACACCGAGAATTGCGAAAGGTATCCTTCGGTTACTAAATGGATAGCTGTATTCCACTCAGACTTCCGGAACCAATTTGGCTACTTCAACCCTCCTAAGGGAGAGGCCTTCCTGATAAATTGGTGTATAACCGTGTCAACAAATAATAAGGGATTTTTGGGACCCTGAAAGTCAACCACTATGTCTCAAATGTAAATAATTGAGGGATGTTATTGGAACACCTATCCCCCCAATCCTACCTGGCTACAAGATTCTTTAAGTGTTCCCCAAGTGGGGTTAAAGTGTTTGTTGAGTTTAGGTATATTTTAAGGCTCAGTTAATTAAAAATGTGGCAGATTGGGTGCAAGTGTGATTATTTAACTAAAAAAGAATTTGCCTCGCTTGGGCGATTGATTACAAATTAAAAACAAGACGATTCCAATTTGCAAAAAATAAAAGGTTTTTTCTGAAATGTAAACGCTTTAACAAAAATAATTCAAAAACTATGGACTTTTGAAATAATTTTTAAAGGAAAGCAAATATTGTAAAAATAGTAAGAAATAAATGGATTTCTAAGTGCTTGCTTGGGCAAAACTATTGAGCAAATCAAAAAAATGGTTCGAAATTTGCAGAAAAGATAAATCTATAATCTAACCAAAGTGCTAAAAAACATTTCTTTCACTAGTTGAAAATTTTTAAAAATATTTTAATTGAGCATATGTAATAGAAGAAGATTGACTATTGCTGCAATAATGCAGAAAAAATAATGTTGGACAAAATGGGAAAAAACACAGCAAATTTTTTTCTAAAAATTGGGCTGAGCGAAAAAAATTGACATCGCGGGTTTGAGCAGCAAAGCCGCGATGTGCAGCGCGGAAAAAGGCCATGAAGCCACAATGTGCAGTGTAGAAAAAGGTCGCGAGGTCGCGATGAGCTGCGCGACTGTCGGGTGAAAAGTCGCGATGTGAAAAATTGAAAGAAGGTCGCCGGAAACGAAACCGAAAAGTGAAATTTCGGTCTATTAAAGGCTACAGAAAGGGCCAACAGCTAGGGCAGCAATGAATATGTTGTTTAGTATGGCAAATCTGCTAATTGGAATGGTAAAAACAAATAAAGAACAAAGATCTAAAGAAAAAATTTAAAGCTCGAAACCTAGCGGAGTCGCCAAAAACTGTTGCTTGGTTTTTCAACCAAGCATGCGCAAGGATGCACCTATTAACAAAGTAATAGCAGTTTCAAATGAAAAGCATAAAACAATTATAAATCTAATCTAACATTATCATAAACATGTGTAAATAAACAAGAACGAAATCAATAACAAGAGATCTATGGAAGAACAAGAGAAAAAATAATAGATTTTTTGTATTACCTCAAAGGTGAGGATGTTTGGTGTTGAGCAGCTCCAAGGTTGAGGTGCTCCAAGCTCCAATGGTCACTTCTCCAAGATGCTGAAATGGGAGGCAATGGCTCTCAAAGGGTATTTGGAAGCATAAGGATATGATGAAATGTGGATGAATAATGAGGAGCCCCTATCACCTTTTTATAGTTTTTGGGTGATGGGTAATACCATTATGGTTTTAAGGAAACCAATGGTATGGACCAACATGGTTTAGGTCTCTTTTTCCCTCTTTTTCTTTTTTTGAATATTTTTTATATTTTTATTTCCTTTTAATATTTTTTGGGAATTTTGGACCCTTTTTTAGGGTTCTTTGTGTTTTTTGAGGAAAAATACATATTTTGAGGGGGAAAGGGGTATTATGGTCTTTTTGGTGACCTTTTGAAGGTTTTAGAGGCTCAAATGGTGGAAAAAGTGGACAAATGGGTCATGTGAATAAGGGAATGAGCTAGTGAGCATTTTTTGGGTGTTAACACTTGGTAAGAGGCCAACTGATCAAGTAACATCAAACGATGTTAGTGATAGCCATGCGGGTAATGGTTATTTGTGCTTAATTGCATGAATGTTGAAAGAGGATTTGGTAAGATCCCTTCAACTATGTTCAACTATGTTGATTTGGTTTGCATATGGTATTAAGTGCCTGAATGTGAATGTTAATCTACCGAGTATGATGAGGTGCGGGTAAGTGAGGGAAAGGATCCTTACACCCTATAATTGCTTAGAAAACTCAATGCATTCATATGAAAGTATAACATGCCATTGTGTATGCTGGATTATAAGTTTAAATAGCCAAAGAAAGTAAAGACCTATAGTCATGTTGTAGTAGTACATGCCATATGAATGGTTAGGCCATAATATGCTGGAATGCATAGTATCTGTGGATTGATGCAAAGTTGTATTGAGGGATTATGCATTGAGTGAATGCACATTAAAAGATTGTGTGAGTATTGTAATGTGCATGCATAGGTATGGGTGCACATGTTGAGATGCATTATGTGAATGCATGGCTGGGGTGTATGTTTCATTGCAATTAGATAATAGATGAACTGGTGAACTATTGATAACCCTGAGACCATTTCATGAGCTGCTATGAATGCAGGAAAATGATTGCATGCAAAAGGTAGACATGATGATGGGCTAACATAGTGTTCTATGGAAGGACAAAGATTGCATGGAATGTGAAGTAATGAGTACTTACAATTTATTTAAATTGCATAGATAGTGTACCCATGTCTTGCAATTGTATTGATGATAATGATGCATATATAGATATATACATATATTTCATTGCACCTCAAATGCTAACAGGTGAAGGTGTTTGAATTATTGAGTGTTATAATTCTGAGATCACTTCAGTGACTGTTGTAGCAATGAAAGGATTATATGCATAGATACTCACAACATGTTTGGCTGATTGAAGTTTTAGATTTCAGGTAGATTGTTTTGGGCATGGAAAATGTGGGTAAGTCCATGATGAAGATTTGAATCTACCATGAGAAAGAGCCAAACGATATGAGAACAGACTCATGGCTAAGCAAATCGATTCTATAGAGGACAGAATTGCAAATTCATACTTGAATTTAATTGAATGATTATTGTTAAATGCTGCTGACTATTTGGTTATTTGATAAATGTACCAAGAAGACACATTGCAGGAAGACCATGTGTAATGAACTACAAAAGCCAAAATACATGGGAAGGACCCCATGCTTTGGAAATGGGTTTTGGGTGAAACACCATTTCATATTTTAAGAATGACATCTTAGCTGAGCTGTATGTTGGAAAACATGAGAATGAGATGGTAAAACTATGCTAAGAAGGCATGTATGGATTATGGAACGTGGAAAGATTGGGGTGGCAAACTGAAGAACTATTGACTCAGAGAAGGGAGCCCCCATTCTTCGCAAATGAAGAAAAGATACATCTGCAAAATGAATAAGTATTCTGTGACCCTAGATAAGAACATGCATATCTAAATTATTAGGTTTAATATGTAGAGCATGCTCTACTTTATTGGTATCATTTCAGACTGCTTGAGTATGATTAGGGCCTACATGGCTCACATTGAAAAGGGGGTGCACACCTTTTCTGGTGTCGGGTCATGATAGGGTTGTCAATATTGACTACACCCTAAGGGAATGGACACATTCCTAGTGTTTCAATACTTGATAGTGAATGTTATGAAATGCGGATACAATTTTGAGAAGGAATACTAATAAGCCTGCTTATCCTTCTTGTGTTATCAGCCTACATAGATGCCAATTGGTACTGCACATTAAGAGGCAAAGTGAAGAAGGGTATGCAGAAGGACTGTATTGAAATTGGTAACCTTTCTATGCTCACACTAAATAATACTGGAAGGGATGGACAAACCCAAGGAGCTGTGTAGTGAAAAGGGGTACCATCCTTGTGTGAGTGGGGCCATGCTAACCTGCAGTCAAGAAAGTCACCTATAAAGTTCCTAAAAGGAACCACTGATTTGCACAATAGAAGGAGTGGCATCCTTGTATAAATGAAGAGTTGATGTGTGTGTGAAGAGTTGTGGTGCAAGAAGTTGTGGTGACATTGGTGAAGGAATAAAATCTCTATTGGGTCAGCAGTAGGAGGGCGAGCGCCAAGACTGATTGAAAACCTTGAGATGCCTACTGGGTCAGCAGTAGGAGGGCGGGCGCCAAGACTGACTGAAAACCCTGAGATGCCTATGGCTCCAAAGTAGAGCCTTGACCTATAATGGTTAGTGGCGCAGTTTCCTTCCATTGGTCGATGACCCAGACAAATGTGATGGCTCGACACTAGAGAGGGCCAACCAGGTATGGGACTGGTTGGGCACCACCAAATGCTTGGTAATTCCAGTTGGCATAAAGGTGTATTGGTTAATCATTAACTACATCCAAGTCCATAGGCGATTCCTAAGCTTGCAAAGCGAAGCAGGACACTGTGGACCAGAGGGGAAACGCACAATACAGATAAGTATTCGTTTTCATTTATGTCTTGTTTGGAATAATGAAGATTTCAGGTATAAGTTTTCTAACAGCTAAGCTGATACACTATTGTTTCTTTGTTGGAAACCTTGATCATTGCAGGAAAGCAAGACCCTGAAAGAACTATAAGTTACTGATAAATCCAGAGAGTAAATGAGTGGGCGATATAATTACTGGTAAAATCTAGAGAGTAAATGAGTAGGCGATATAAATTATGGAGAAATCCAGGGAGTAACTGGTTGAACGCTATAAAGTTCTTGATAAGTCCACAGAGTGACTAGTTGGGCATTAACTACTTGATATTGTAAAGCAGCGTGTACGCTGGCCCAACACCCCTCAAACAATTGTTAAAACTAGTCGGACCACTGGCCTAGCATATTGCTAAAGGAAATGATTGATAAACCCAGTTGGCATATTGGTCTGGCATTTCCTATTCAAATGATTGTGGAGTAGCCTACGTGCTGGCCCAACATTCATAATTGTGTCCACGAGAAATCAAAGGCTTGCAAAGCAAAGAAGGATCTCATGGAATAAAGTGAAGACATCCAATACAGATAAGTATTTGAATACCTTGCAGCTTATTACTTATAAATATACGTGTGTATATGATTTGGTTATGATTTCCTAAACTCTTGTTTAGAGATAAACCCTATGAAAATAAACTAAACATGTGAATTGGTTTAATGTTTGAGTGTAGGTATTATGGGAAGCAAGGACCAAGAAGGCATCATAGGGATGCAGATGGACATGCAACCATCCTAAAGAGCTCAGTATGAGCAGTAATGAAAGATGGTGTTAGTGGACATGAGTGGGTCATAACAGCCAAAGGTTCTATAGGCAACTATGGAGGAGGGTTCCTAGTTGAAAATCCTTAGACAGACCTTAGACACTAAGTGTCATATCCAAGAAAGGAAAGTCAAAGCATTCACATTGAAGTGAAAGAGACTAAGGAGCACGAAACCACAACGATGGTGTAGCTCCATAATAGAACAAGACTAAGAGGGAGAAACTCCTACTCTTCTCTTTCCTTTTGATTGATGCATTTATAAAACAAAAGATTGTTTGAGTGCATGTCATGGCTGAAAATAGATTGTGTTTAATTGCTTGAAATGAATTGTGAATGTTGAAATAGTAAATTTCTTATCAAATAATGAACATGAATGAGTTTATGTGTATGTTGGGAAAGCATGAAAAGTGTGGAAGTCCCATGAATAAAGCGTGGACATTCTATGTCAATTGAGAAAATAATTGACTAATTTTAATGTTTATGTTATGCTTGTCCTAACAAAGGATTTCCATGATGAATTTCACAGGTAAGAAGGTGAAACAATTGGCTGCAGCCAGCACAAGAAAGTGTTGCTAGTAAACAAAGTGTGGTCAGTTGTTTCCATTGACCATGGCAGTAGACCGAGGGCTATTAGAGTTGGTTGAAAGTCTTCTTCAAACAATTGCCAGGACCCAACAAAATCTTGGAGAGATGCTCAAGCTACAAAGGAAACAGAATGAGAAGAACCACAAGGTTTTGCAGGACTCTATTCGTCTGCAAAAAGAGGTAAAAATCATTCTGGGAGCAATTACTAAGGGAAAGGAAACTGGATCCATGATGAAGCATTCATCCAATCGGTCGATTAAGAAACATTCTAGGTGGGAAGATTCAAAGGAATTTGAGCAGGAAAAGGTAAAGCAACCAATGAAATGTTGGGGATGTGGAGAAAATCATTTCCTCCGTGACTTCCCAACAATGGAACATCAAGAGGGTAGCCGCCATAAAGTTTCTAGACTAGTAGATCATCGGGAGGGTAAAGAAAGGGAAGGGATTGTTTTGGAACAATGCCCTCATGCAGAGCTAGAAGGTCCAAGCCATCAGGAGCAGTTTGTAAAGACCAAAGGACTTGGTCCTGAAAACCCAAGTAAAGGGTGAGATGCAGGACATACCTGCCATATTTTGTGAATTTTGGACATATATAAGCGTGTATGTATTCCTAGGTATTGGAACACCGAGAACGGTGTTATTCCAAGAGGAGGGCAATGTAACATCCCCCACTTTGACCCTTGTAATATTTTGGGTTATAATGTAATTATTGTATGCATATTATGTATGATTCCTAGCGTGAAGCTCAAGGCCAAGACCCCACTAGTGAATGCTCGATTTAGAAGAGGCAAGTATTGAAATTATGCTACCCATGTGATAGTGAACCATGGGAATTGCAAATATGCATCTTAATATAGATGCTCACAACTAGCTATGCAATGCAACAAGAGATGGGGGTATGATGTTACAAGGAAATTGGAAGGAAAATATTCAAACCCTTAAGCCAATCAAGTCAATCCAAGTGTCAATGAGAGAACCCATGAACCCTCAACTACCTATGTTGACTTTTGTACCCAATCATTCATTTCTCCCAAGAATTGGTTAAGGTAGTTAATGCCTTGGGGAATGGAGAGGTATGGCTGTACAAATTCGAGTATGGGCAAGCCACCCTTCCTAGAATTTCGTGTTTGGCTTCTTGGGCAAGAAAGGAGCCACAGAATTGGCTCCAAGCCATTATTCAACCATCAGTTTGCTCTCTCACGAGTTGGGACCTTCCTGAGTAGTTCCCTCCATGGTTTTGTTGTGTTTACCTTCATTTTCCTAGCTGGCAAGGGCGTTTTTGTTGTGGCTAACAATGGGGAAGAAGGGAAAACGATTTGGGGTTTTATTGAGGCCGTTTGGCCCATTGAATGCTCATACATCTGTGGGAGAAATCGGTTTGCTCCCCTGGGATTGATTCCCTCTTCCTACAAATCCATTTTTGGTGTGCCTACGTTTTTGGGAAAACCCATGTCCATCTAGCTTCTATGTCCCATTGTTAAAAGTGTGTTTCCAAGCCCATACCTCAGTTTTGTGTTCAAGAGAATTATGGGGTTGAGTTGGGTATCCATTGCTTTGGGTTGTACTGTGCTTGAGGGTTCCCTTTTCCTTGTAGATATCATGGCCATCTCGGGGGTGGTCTCTGCCGGCTGGGAGGAACATTGCGGTGACATAGCTAGTTGTTTGGGACAACATTGCATCAAGATAAGTATTTTATTGTGTATTTACTTATGCAAATGTATTAATTTGTTGACTGTGTTAAATTGAATAAAAGTCATGTAATATGTGTGTGGATGAGTTCATTTCCGTTGTACATGTTTGTTTGATTTCCATCTGCACACATCTCCTTATGGCTGTGAATCTAATGAACATGGCTAAGTTTATGAAAAGCCCCATAGAATGGCATCAGGTTCCCTTCCTTGCACTGGGTCCAAGGGTGGGTACGTTACATATGGTAGATTTTGGAGTGAAAAAAGAGGAAAGGTGTGTTGGCCACAAAAACAAGCAGTTGCCAAAACCTCTATAGTGCCTAGCTTTTACCTTATCTATTTAAAAGAAGAAAAAGCAGTGTAAAAGTAGGAAAGGTGCCTTTGACACTTAGAACAACCATAAAAGAATCCAATATGGTCATGAATATGCTCATGCAGATAAGGATGGCAAGTGGTGGACCAAGGAAGTCACTAAGTGGCCAAAAATAGAGTAAAACTACCTAGGAAAATAATAAAAAGTGAAATAAATTGTATCCTAAGAATTAAGTGGGTTTTAATGCTCTAACAAGCATCACCCAGGTTTCCATTCCCATCCTCACCTTGACCATCCCTCCAAGGTTTTCTTTCAATGTTCTTCCCTCGATCAATATAAGCATCAAAGGTGTCTTTCAATGTTCTTCCCTGGATCAATATAAGCATAAACATAAAATGGCGACTTCGTCAGGGATGAAGTTCCTAATCATTTTTGAATTCTTGCTAATATGAACCATTAGAGGTTAGCTTTGTCATATCTATCCTTGTAATATATCATCCAATCAGAGCTAATGTATGGTGTCTTACAATTATTTTCGTCGTGCACTAAGCAATATCGTACACCTTATCTCCAATCTCTCCATGCGATGAGATATTGTAACCTGTCTTTCCTGACATTCTTAACCAATGAATTTAGAACCACCTTCAAGTTCCCTTCCAAATCACAACCATTTATGATTTCATCGCTACCACAACCAAATAGTATACCATCATTAAGATCATCCAATTGGGCTAATGCTAATGTTAGTAGAAAGAGCATTAAGGACAGAGATAATTTCCATATTGCAGTGAAATGGATAATTTCCCTTGTGTAATTATAGAAGTTGGAAGGGGCCATTCTCTAATTAAAATCAATTTATCCAAGCTCAACTTCTCCATGCTTCATTTCTTTGATTTAAGAAGATCCCAGTTGAAAGGTAAGAGACCGATCCTTAAGAGAAGTTCAGAGTGTTGTATTAAAGCAAAGAAAAGGTAAAGACAAGGGTGGTTGGACTTGTCTCGACGCTACTTTCAAATGTTTTTACAAGTCAAATTGAACTCGCAATAAAACCAATAAAATGATAATTATACTTGGAATTCAATAGCCCTTTACCCTTCGTTTTACATATTAACAGGAAATAAAATCAACAAAGTATTTATATTCTTAGCACCATGATAATGTTTATTATGCAATAAAACCAATATAATGGTATCTATACTCTAAATTTGATAGCCCTTTATCCTTTGTTGCTTTTTACCAACGATGTTGACCAAATTCCAAAAGCCATAATGAAATTAACAAAGTATTTATATTCTTAGCAACATGATATTGTTTGTTATGCATATATATCCTTCCCATTTCAATTCAATGTTCAAACAAATAAAAGCAAAAATATTATTTCCATGGAAAATTTAGATGTGTTGAACTTGCACTAGAAAATATACCAGTTACGCACATGAAGGGGATTAATGTTGTTGCCTTTTATTTGAGAGGAAATACCTATACCTAACATTCAAAACAGGAAAAAAAGACAATAAAACACACCATTTGTGATAGTAGCTGACATGAAGAATTGATTCGACACAGAAGGAAACAACTCTATTAATATTCACGACGGAAAAAATAGTAGTGGTCAGTTTATCCACCTGTTAAAGTTCTCAATATCACCTCTAAAGCAAAGCACGTGTGTTGACTCATTAATTTCGTTCCATTATTAATTGATATTTCGGTGCCTATTGTACAACTATTAGATATTAACAATGATGTGTATTAAATGATTTTGATAACGTCTACAGAATGTGTGTTGACCCATTAATTTTGCCAATGATTTTGAATCTTAATAACCTTTAAATCATGTTTGTTAACCAGGATTGGAAGAAAAATATGGTTTATATTTTAATTTTAAACTTTCCATCTTAAAAGACAAAAAACAAAAAACAAAAATCCCTACCCTGTTGTTAAACCATTAGATTCGTTCCATTATTAATCCATGCATAGACTATGTGTTCCAGTTTCTTGTATTGATTTATACCGTACCGAAATATTTGTGAATCCTTCGCTATAGGGTATGTAATGTTTAAAATAAAATTAGTATTTAATTTTTTTAAATTGTAATATTCACCTTTCTTATTCCACCAACCCACAATTTATAACATTGACCAGGAATAAAAAATGAAATTTATTTATATCGTAATGGTTATCTCAATTGGCGGGGAGTTACCATTGCATCAGTTGGTGTGTGGATGTTACCACATGGCTGGCCCATCCGCGTGTCAGATGAATATTAAACAATGTTCTAGAAGTTTACGTCACTTAGTTGGATGATTTTTTTTTAATTCTTGTTCATGTGAGTTTCACCCAATGCAAATGTGCATTTTCGTATGGTTTCCTATGGTTTTTTTCGGTAGCATGAGAAAGCAGCTTTCCCCATAGGTGCAACTCTATTGGAGGGTGTTGGTTTTGACTAGAAATATATTGATATACAAATTCATTTGTTTAATGTTTTTCTTTTGTAGTGTAATGAACTTGATTTGGTAAAATTACTTATCCATTTGTATTGCTAATGTTATTATGTGTTCTTCCTAGTGAAAGTCAACTTGATTGGATGATTTTTTTAATATTCTAGCGTGTAAACCCTTTAATGTCGAGTTTCAGCTAATGGAAATGTGCATTTTTCTATGTTTTGTTCTAGTAGCATGTTTATTGTATTATCTAAAAAAATTGTCCAGCTAGATTTATTTATTTTTAATTATATTAGTTTGAGTAATATATTCTTTACTGAATTTTTGGAAATTTTCATCAATATTTATTGCACATGTAAAAGCATAACTATGACTCATCCAACCACACATGTAGAGACTATGTGTTCTAGTTTCTTGTATTAATTTATAACGTACCAAAATATTTGCAAATCCTTCACTATAGTGTATGTAATGTTTAAAACAAGAGCCACAAGTGGCAATGTCCATGACAATTGTCGGAAGAGATGAGGAAACAAAGAAAGAAGGGAGCAAACATAGAAATCTTTGGTTATTGTATGTTAATGGGTGCTCTAAATTAGAAGAGCTACCAAGCATGGAAGCAATGGTATCTTTGGAGGAGTTGTGGGTAGGTGAATGTGTGAAGCTTTGGTAATTGGATTTTGATGGGTGCTTTGAGTATCTAAGAGTCGATGGGTGCAGTGAGTTAGAACATTATTGTATGTGGGTGGTAGCAAGGCAATAGTGCGCAAGAAATAAGTAGACTGATATTTGCGGAGATGGAACTCATAAGCACAAGATCAATGAAGTCATCTAAAATAGCATTGAACATAGCCTTGCACATACTAATATTATGTGTAACCTTCCTGACAACTCTTAAAGCAAAGTAACAAACGATATTCAATCCACATTGACTAACTTAGAACTATCTCTATGCCCACAAACTAGGAGAAATTTGTTACTCATAGAGTGTAGATGGATCGAGATAAATCACTTTGCAGAGTCACTAACTTGCACTATCTATAAAACATACTCGTTGATTATTAATTGTAATTCCAGTTGGATCGATGAAAGACCAAGCTGACAATCATCAACTGGAAATATTTGTGGCTTTTTCTCTATCAATCCTTTCAACAAAAAAATAATCGAAGTGGTACTCTCCTTTAATAAATTTCTACGACCACACCTGTTTGAACAATAGATTTTTATAAATGAAATTAGGTGCTTTCTCGATCCAGATATATATTATTTTTTGCATCCTTCCTGTAGTGGTCTGGATGTTAGAGCCACCCTCAACAAAATAATTGCCTATTTTTTAAATCCTCAAACATCCATAATCTGTGCCATATTGGAAATCTTTGACGTTGGCATTGCACTCATATCTATAACATGATCCTCTACGGCGACAGGTGGGGCAAGCGCCAATGATGTTGCCCGACATTTGGCATCGTAGCTTGCATGCAGGCAATTTAGTAATTGATTATGATCGTGTTCCTTTGTAATATAATAAGCAAGATGTTCTAAAATAAAGGAACAATCAACAATTGGGGTATTAATTAATTTTCCAATTTCTTCAAGATTCTTTGAACCCAATGCAATT
Organism: Larix kaempferi; assembly: GCA_027924585.1. Lineage (NCBI taxonomy): Eukaryota > Viridiplantae > Streptophyta > Pinopsida > Pinales > Pinaceae > Larix > Larix kaempferi. Next base: position 9,243,532 of record BSBM01000672.1, on the reverse strand, counting down.
TTTATCCCATATCCTAGTTTAACATTTGCAAAGATAGTATTTAATAGAGGAAATGTGCACCGAGCACCAATTGTACAATGAATAGAACCATAAACCATATATGTTCCTTAAATCTCTAACACTATCATAAAAGCATTAGAAATGTGTGTCGTTGAGGCTTAGTTTGAAGTTCAACTCGATATCGATTAAGGAAGCTAAATAATAAGCATTGATATCATAATTGAACTGAGGATGGATGATCGGATCTTTGATAACTTCTTTGGGAAGCAGAAAATGAAAAAACCCTAAACCAATACCAAATCCTTTCACTTGAATATTTGCTTTGGCCTAACGAACAATATTCAGCATAGGAGATTCAAAATTATTTTCCGTATATAGTGTCTTCTAATATCATGATAATATTAAAAATCACTGGTTTTTTCATAAACAAGACTTTCTTTTTTCAAATAAAAATTTGTGCACGAGTTGCACATTATCATTTAATCTGAAATGTAAAGAATTATATTTAGCTAAATTAGAAGCCATTATGAAAATAAAAAGTATTGCAAAAGGATCTAGGGATTTTATATCAGAGTGCACTTGACATAGAACAAGACCTCTTGATAGATGTAAGTCAATGGTTACAAAAATTTACAATACAAATTTTATTTTTGTAATAATAATATTCCATGTTTAAAATTATAGCTAAACACTTCTATCACCATTTTAAAAACATAGTCCCAAATCCATTTTAATTAATTGAAAAAATTGCAAATAAATTTGCTTCAAGTAAAAAATTGGATTTGATCTTAGGCTAATCATAATTATCTCAATAAGTACAACACCTATGTTGCAAAAGATACATATCAGTGCTCCTCATAGCTGAAATGAAGCTATCACCACTCCACTGCTCTCACTGCTAACGATGCCCAATTCTTTCCCAATTGATATACAATTGTGGAATCGTCTTTCTCTATTGTCGCTGCTATCCACATGGAAAAAATTTCAACCTGTCATATCACATATATATGGAATATATTTTGAATGTATGAACTTCATGAAATATACGTTTATACTTTACTGATCATGACTATATATATAATTACCCAGGATCCATTGATGCTATTAAGGACGACCGCTTTGGTGCTGCTTACTTTAAGGAGTTCTGTACTAATATGGCTGAGCACATCGTGAATATCATAGCCAGTGATTGGCTTATAGATCCGCATGGGAAGTTATGAGTGTTTATTTTGTTCAAAGTGTTCGTTTATTTATTAATAAATATAAAAATGAATGACAAGGAATGCCAAACACCCATATTTCAAGGGGGCTATAATGAGTGTTGAAATATGATACAAAACATCAACAAAGTTTTAGTTTGTAATTTACAATGCCTAGAACCTCCATAGCAGTGTATAACCTAGCTCCCAAATTCGAGGCGGTACAGATCTCAAATTGATTCCCCACTCCAAATTTCGAGGCACAAAGCCAAGCATTTAACCAAAGTTTCACCTTGTGAAATGAAAAATGCATCCCTCTATCTCTCTAAATCCCTAACCCCAATCTATCTCTCTCCCTAAACCCTTAACCCACAATCTCCCTCTCTCTCTCACAACCCCTAACCCACAATATCTCTCTCTATCTCTCTCAATGCCTCTCTCTCTCTCTTTCTCTATACCCATAACCCACAATCTCTCCCCTCTCTCACTCCCTAAACACATAACCCTCAATCCCCCCCCTCTTTCTCTAAGCATTAATTGAGTACTAATGTGTTATTAGAAATTAGTAAAAAAAAAAGTTCACGTGAAATACAATGTATTGAATGCTCACCCACCACATGTTCATGCTTATAGGAGCATGAGCGCGTTAATAATGCACATGCGCTCCTCTGTCTAAAAAAACATCAAAATTTTTCCTGCACGTCATCTATTTCAATTTTTCGTGTTATTTGGTAAACTCCTTCTTATTCGCGCAATTTTAGTTCTCATCTTCTTGCACTCACACATTCAACTTGCATTCTTTGGTAAATTGGAACCAACTCAACCATCTTGGACACAACATCTACACTTGACAATTCTCAAAGCTCAATTTGGAACATTCGACCATAATCATAATTGTTGGACACATTGGAGTTCATTTGTTTTGCAATGCAAGTAAGGAGCTATTAAATAAAGGTATGGTGACAAATTTTCTACATGAGTTGTATGAGTTATCTCCCCTCGTAATATCCAATGGTTGGACATGGTGTATTCATTGAAATTTAAAGATTACAAATTGTAAAAATTTTATATATTTGCTTGATTTTTGTTCAAATTTATCTATTTGTACATGAATGTTGCAATTCCAAATATCAAATCCATATAAGACACATTATATTTAAAATAACTAATAGAGTAACAAGTGTGTGAAGAAAGACATGATTTTGGTTAGAATGAAAAATATGCTATGCAAGTTCTCCACAAATATGTTAATATGAGGGAAAACATAAACTTTCTCATAATTTAGGAAATAAAATGGAGATGTTACAATCATTCTCAAGACAAGGGGATATATCACCCAGTAGTACCTCTTCCCCTTAAACATGGTGATAACACCCAAATTAACCCCCAAGGTTGTGAAAAGGGTAATCCGGGGTAACCACTAACCACTTAAGATCTGTGCTACTGACTCAGCACAGTCAAAGAGGGTTCTCTCTTAACATTCATAAAATACTAAAAATGATCAACAATTTGACAAATAAAACACATGCTCAGCATTCTTGCTCAAGATATTCAATCAATTCATGCATAGAAGGTCAGATTTCTATTGGGGCATTTGTTATTGGAGTTTTGGTGAGATAATCAAAGGAGAAACATGGGCAATGGAGTCAAAACATGAAACTCAAAACAAATACAGTGTTGCTGCTAGGAACATCAAAACAAGGGAAGGTAGCCACCCATTTATAGTCAAAATGTTGTTGTCTGGTGATAAAAGAAGAAGGGATGAATAGTACATTGATGTAGAGCATCTAACATGGGTGAATTCTACACCACTTTAGCAGAAAATAGTGGTGAATGCTTGAAATGAAAGGAACAGGGCATTATTTCTATGAATCCCATTCCAATGCTACTCTTATTCAAGCATGATTCAACAAACACAATGTAATTAAAGCACAAGAAGCACATGCACATGAGCAAGGAGAAAATGACAGACTGTAAAAAAAAATGACACATGAATCTCTGCCATTAAAACCAGCTTCAATCACTACAATTTCATTAGGGACAAAATGTTTCAGAACAGAGCAGAGCTCTCCCAAGGCCTCCGCCCATTTGATTTTCCAACCCTTAGTTCTTCTTATTACAATGAATTTATAGATTATTTGAGACCCCAAGGTCGAGATGCCTCAATAGAGAGTGGTTACCAAAGCATTGAAACCTACACAGGAAGGTTCAACAACTTTAATAGTCAGTTACAACAAATTTTTCCATTTCTAGCTGCGGACTACTGAAAACAGCCCTCCAGAAACCTAGTTGTATCTCTCAAATGATGATAGCTGTGTAAAAACTGAAAGAGGTTTTTGTATATTGGACCATGATGAAGAAAAACCTCTTTCAATTTCCTCATATTCATCTCTAGCAGGCTGGGATCGGCTTTGGAAAACGATGACTCAAGCAGAAAACGTGAAAAATGGAAAATTATCCTCTATAAAACCTTTCGACTCTCTCAAACTGAGACACCTGTACAGATTCTGAGAGAGGTTATTGGAAATGGGCCCATGCTGGAGATAAACCTCTCTCAGTTTCCCGAAATTCCCTTTGGTTTGGTGGAAACAGTTTCTAAAAAATGATGACTAAAACATTCATTTTCGGTGGAAAACCCCCCATACCTTCACAAAAATCCCATTTAGTTTGATTTTTGTTCCTTTTTGCATGTAAAATTCAAATTCATAGGGACCGTGGATCTCTTTAGCTTGCTGATCTGGGCCATCCATTTCATTCCAATATCCAACCTAACATTATTCAGTATTATTTCATCTTAGACTCAGAGACCAATGCTTCAAAATTGCATAATTTTTACCTTTATTGGGTTGTGGCTTAAGGAATTCAGACCTCCTCATTTATCCATGGATCTGGACCCCTCCAACTGCTTAGCACAAAATGGGTGCTAACACATGGTATGTGGCCCAAAAGGGATCATTACATATATTTCACATACAACTATGAAGCTCAAAACTAATAGGCTTGACTTCCTGGAAAAATACATCATCTAGCATAACCTTGTGCAAAACTCCCCAAATAAATTGCTTACATCCTGGGATTGTCATCTATCTCACGTTCCAAGAGAGATGACAAATATTCATTCAAGAAATAGTCAGTTTTCCATAGTACTAAATCTACTACTTAATCCCACATTTCCAAAGGATGAGACACCCTTGACTAGGGAATATGCCACAACTTCCTATAATGATTTTTCCCAAGGAGCAAGATGCACAATTCTAGTAGGCTTATCGAATGGATTGGGAGTTGAGGGCACCTTGCTCTATTTGAACATAACTTTCAAAACTTGATCAACATACATACCTTAGGCCTAATCATTTATAAACATAGTAGAATCCATCATAGTGCTCTATCCTTGTTATCCTTCAATAGGTCCAAATTCAAAATACATCTCTATTTGTGATCCAATAATCCACTAATTCTAAGAATTCTGTAAAGACACCCCACTACTAGAACCTAATACCAATATTTGTGATGGGAAAAGTAATATATCACCAACCTAGGCTTGTGTTTTGACTTCCTTGGCTACTTGGCTAGGACCAACTAATGAGCCACTTATGTTAGATGAGGCAATTGGTGCTACAACAGCTATACCCTAATAAGTTGTAGAAACTGTACCATTAGAAGCTCCAAAACCTGTACCTTGAGAATCTATGGGAGGTTCTTTTTGATGTGGGAAGTCACAAATGAAGTGGTCATAAGATTGATATAAGGAAAAACAAGTATTTTATAGATTTAATAACACACCTTCTACTGAAAAACTCCATCCACTCTAATAACTATAATAACAAGGCGAATCTTGAAATGGAATGCAGCAACCATTTTGGATCAATAAATTGTTAAACCTATTGGAGAAAAAGTCTGTAAAATGTCATATAAATCAACAAAAAGAGAAGAGAACTCCAACCAAAAATGATATTGAACTTGTCCTCAACACTCTAGATTAACATTTTCCTTCCATGACTAAACATAGGCTAGGGAATTGGTGATTTTCCATATACCATACTACAACACCTACATAATCGTTGCCTTATAATTGAAGAATAAGAAAACATATTTGAACCTAGTGTCTTGATTCAATTTCCTTTGTTTTGTTAGCAAACAAAATTTTATGCCATAAAATGTTGAACATCAATTCCAATAATTTCTCATAGAAAATCCTTCTTGATCTTGTGGTAAGCTTTCAAGAACCTTAAATGTCCTTCTATAGAAGAAGTGTGCAATTCCAAAAGGAATTTCTATTTGAGCGTAGAATTATTACATAGATATAGGTGATCCATCCACCATAACGAATCATTATTTCACACAAATTTCTCTAGTGATTTAGTACTATAGACTAGTATATCATCAAAAAATACTAACACAAATTTCATGAGGAAGTATTTAAAAACAAAAATCATCACACTTTGAAATGTGGAAGGTGCATGGGTAAGGAAAAATGGCATGATCACCAAAATTTTATAATGACCTTCTTGTGTTTTGAATATTTTTTTTAGAATGTCTTCTTGCATTCAATGGAGATATTACAAGATCACTCCTGTAAGCATTCAATGGATAATATGGAATGATACTCACAATCTTGTTGCAAATGTTATTTATTTCGCAAGGGCAATAAACTTATTTTCTTAAAAAAAATTGGAGATGGGAAACAAACGGAATAGATCAAAAAAGTCTAGAAGGAAGGATCTCTCCCTTTAAAAGCTTTGCGATCTAACAGAAAAAGCAAGGTTGGGAATGGAAAAACATATACATGCAACTTCCACTACCTCAGATACTAGCACAATGCATGACACAATGACCTCTAGTTCAACACCACAGGTGAAGCAGATGTGTTCAATGGAGATCACTCAAATTTCATCATCATGTCATCCTCTAACCAATAGTCCATCAACGAGAAATGGCAAAGTGCTTCAAGACATTCAAATATTGGCAGATGTCAAGTATGCAGAATTGGATTTGCAAGGAGTTGTTAATTTGCAATATCCCCATAAGACCACACACATGTCGACACACTACCAATCTGGAATATCATGTGAAACTAATGCCACAACAAAGCAGTGGTGGGACTTATACTTCTCCTATACCTAATTTACCTCGATTGTCCAATGCACAATGAAGAAGAACTCCTAGACGTATTCATGTGGATGAAAGTTCCCTAACAGGACTTGAAGGTCAGTTACCAAAATGAACTATTAATTGGAAATGTAGCAAAATCGTCAAAGAATTTTTTGAATGTCAGAGTGATGCATCGAAATGTCAATTATTCTTAGCTTTCAATAAAATCGCATTGTTTAGCCACTGTTGGGAGAATTTTAGGCATAAAGTTAGTTATAAGTTTAGAGTCTAATAGCCATGTTGTTAGAAATATTCAACCTGCATTTGAATTAATTGCAAAGACATCTCATACAAAAGATCTTAATGCAATCCGTTGTGTATTATCAGGATCAATTGTAAGCAAAAGTATGAGTTGTAGTTGCCTTATATCACACACATACCACCTCTTTAAAGTAGATAGAAAGACTCTTCATAAGTATTCTTCTATTAGAGAAAGACTCGAAACTCTAGGACAAAATATTGTTGGGTATTCATTGGTAGGTTTCCTCATTTAGACATGAAGCTAATTGTTGTAGTTACAGATCTAGTGCAAATTTTTTGACATGATAACACTAGAACTTCATCCAATCAAAAATATGTTTTGAAGTTCAGAAAGGGTACTAATGAGCATGAACCCCGCATCAATCACTTCCTTGACACGACACAAACAAAACTCTATGAGAGATTCAAGATTGGGCACACACAATTGAGCCTGGGCCAACGGTCATTTGAAAAATGCAAGACCTCGTATGTTAGAATTTGTGTTGACTGCAACACATGTTGTTGTAGATACCATGTAGAATTTGGATATTATTATGACACATATAAACATATATTTCGTGATTTGCATACTAAATCTATACAGGAATGCTCTTTCATACTAGAACCAAATGCATCAAGATATTTTATGGTCTGGATGTTAGAGCCACCCTCAACAAAATAATTGCCTATTTTTTAAATCCTCAAACATCCATAATCTGTGCCATATTGGAAATCTTTGACGTTGGCATTGCACTCATATCTATAACATGATCCTCTACGGCGGCAGGTGGGCCAAGCGCCAATGATGTTGCCCGACATTTGGCATCGTAGCTTGCATGCAGGCAATTTAGTAATTGATTATGATCGTGTTCCTTTGTAATATAATAAGCAAGATGTTCTAAAATAAAGGAACAATCAACAATTGGGGTATTAATTAATTTTCCAATTTCTTCAAGATTCTTTGAACCCAATGCAATTTTTATCCCATATCCTAGTTTAACATTTGCAAAGATAGTATTTAATAGAGGAAATGTGCACCGAGCACCAATTGTACAATGAATAGAACCATAAACCATATATGTTCCTTAAATCTCTAACACTATCATAAAAGCATTAGAAATGTGTGTCGTTGAGGCTTAGTTTGAAGTTCAACTCGATATCGATTAAGGAAGCTAAATAATAAGCATTGATATCATAATTGAACTGAGGATGGATGATCGGATCTTTGATAACTTCTTTGGGAAGCAGAAAATGAAAAAACCCTAAACCAATACCAAATCCTTTCACTTGAATATTTGCTTTGGCCTAACGAACAATATTCAGCATATGAGATTCAAAATTATTTTCCGTATACAGTGTCTTCTAATATCATGATAATATTAAAAATCACTGGTTTTTTCATCAACAAGACTTTCTTTTTTCAAATAAAAATTTGTGCACGAGTTGCACATTATCATTTAATCTGAAATGTAAAGAATTGTATTTAGCTAAATTAGAAGCAATTATGAAAATAAAAAGTATTGCAAAAGGATCTAGGGATTTTATATCAGAGTGCACTTAACATAGAACAAGACCTCTTGATAGATGTAAGTCAATGGTTACAAAAATTTACAATACAAATTTTATTTTTATAATAATAATATTCCATGTTTAAAATTATAGCTAAACACTTCTATCACCATTTTAAAAACATAGTCCCAAATCCATTTTAATTAATTGAAAAAATTGCAAATAAATTTGCTTCAAGTAAAAAATTGGATTTGATCTTAGGCTAATCATAATTATCTCAATAAGTACAACACCTATGTTGCAAAAGATACATATCGGTGCTCCTCATAGCTGAAATGAAGCTATCACCACTCCACTGCTCTCACTGCTAACGATGCCCAATTCTTTCCCAATTGATATACAATTGTGGAATCGTCTTTCTCTATTGTCGCTGCTATCCACATGGAAAAAATTTCTACCTGTCATATCACATATATATGGAATATATTTTGAATGTATGAACTTCATGAAATATACGTTTATACTTTACTGATCATGACTATATATATAATTACCCAGGATCCATTGATGCTATTAAGGACGACCGCTTTGGTGCTGCTTACTTTAAGGAGTTCTGTACTAATATGGCTGAGCACATCGTGAATATCATAGCCAGTGATTGGCTTATAGATCCGCATGGGAAGTTATGAGTGTTTATTCTGTTCAAAGTGTTCGTTTATTTATTAATAAATATAAAAATGAATGACCAGGAATGCCAAACACCCATATTTCAAGGGGGCTATAATGAGTGTTGAAATATGATACAAAACATCAACAAAGTTTTAGTTTGTAATTTACAATGCCTAGAACTTTCATAGCAGTGTACAACCTAGCTCCCAAATTCGAGGCGGTACAGATCTCAAATTGATTCCCCACTCCAAATTTCGAGGCACAAAGCCAAGCATTTAACTAAAGTTTTACCTTGTGAAATGAAAAATGCATCCATCTATCTCTCTAAATCCCTAACCCCAATCTATCTCTCTCCCTAAACCCTTAACCCACAATCTCCCTCTCTCTCTCACAACCCCTAACCCACAATATCTCTCTCTATCTCTCTCAATGCCTCTCTCTCTCTCTCTTTCTCTATACCCATAACCCACAATCTCTCCCCTCTCTCACTCCCTAAACACATAACCCTCAATCCCCCCCCTCTTTCTCTAAGCATTAATTGAGTACTAATGTGTTATTAGAAATTAGTAAAAAAAAAAGTTCACGTGAAATACAATGTATTGAATGCTCACCCACCACATGTTCATGCTTATAGGAGCATGAGCGCGTTAATAATGCACATGCGCTCCTCTGTCTAAAAAAACATCAAAATTTTTCCTGCACGTCATCTATTTCAATTTTTCGTGTTATTTGGTAAACTCCTTCTTATTCGCGCAATTTTAGTTCTCATCTTCTTGCACTCACACATTCAACTTGCATTCTTTGGTAAATTGGAACCAACTCAACCATCTTGGACACAACATCTACACTTGACAATTCTCAAAGCTCAATTTGGAACATTCGACCATAATCATAATTGTTGGACACATTGGAGTTCATTTGTTTTGCAATGCAAGTAAGGAGCTATTAAATAAAGGTATGGTGACAAATTTTCTACATGAGTTGTATGAGTTATCTCCCCTCGTAATATCCAATGGTTGGACATGGTGTATTCATTCAAATTTAAAGATTACAAATTGTAAAATTTTTATATATTTGCTTGAGTTTTGTTCAAATTTATCTATTTGTACATGAATGTTGCAATTCCAAATATCAAATCCATATAAGACACATTATATTTAAAATAACTAATAGAGTAACAAGTGTGTGAAGAAAGACATGATTTTGGTTAGAATGAAAAATATGCTATACAAGTTCTCCACAAATATGTTAATATGAGGGAAAACATAAACTTTCTCATAATTTAGGAAATAAAATGGAGATGTTACAATCATTCTCAAGACAAGGGGATATATCACCCAGTAGTACCTCTTCCCCTTAAACATGGTGATAACACCCAAATTAACCCCCAAGGTTGTGAAAAGGGTAATCCGGGGTAACCACTAACCACTTAAGATCTGTGCTACTGACTCAGCACAGTCAAAGAGGGTTCTCTCTTAACATTCATAAAATACGAAAAATGATCAACAATTTGACAAATAAAACACATGCTCAGCATTCTTGCTCAAGATATTCAATCAATTCATGCATAGAAGGTCAGATTTCTATTGGGGCATTTGTTATTGGAGTTTTGGTGAGATAATCAAAGGAGAAACATGGGCAATGGAGTCAAAACATGAAACTCAAAACAAATACAGTGTTGCTGCTAGGAACATCAAAACAAGGGAAGGTAGCCACCCATTTATAGTCAAAATGTTGTTGTCTGGTGATAAAAGAAGAAGGGATGAATAGTACATTGATGTAGAGCATCTAACATGGGTGAATTCTACACCACTTTAGCAGAAAATAGTGGTGAATGCTTGAAATGAAAGGAACATGGCATTATTTCTATGAATCCCATTCCAATGCTACTCTTATTCAAGCATGATTCAACAAACACAATGTAATTAAAGCACAAGAAGCACATGCACACGAGGAAGGAGAAAATGACAGACTGTAAAAAAAAATGACACATGAATCTCTGCCATTAAAACCAGCTTCAATCACTACAATTTCATTAGGGACAAAATGTTTCAGAACAGAGCAGAGCTCTCCCAAGGCCTCCGCCCATTTGATTTTCCAACCCTTAGTTCTTCTTATTACAATGAATTTATAGATTATTTGAGCCCCCAAGGTCGAGATGCCTCAATAGAGAGTGGTTACCAAAGCATTGAAACCTACACAGGAAGGTTCAACAACTTTAATAGTCAGTTACAACAAACTTTTCCATTTCTAGCTGCGGACTACTGAAAACAGCCCTCCAGAAACCTAGTTGTATCTCTCAAATGATGATAGCTGTGTAAAAACTGAAAGAGGTTTTTGTATATTGGACCATGATAAAGAAAAACCTCTTTCAATTTCCTCATATTCATCTCTAGCAGGCTGGGATCGGCTTTGGAAAATGATGACTCAAGCAGAAAACGTGAAAAATGGAAAATTATCCTCTGTAAAACCTTTCGATTCTCTCAAAATGAGACACCTGTACAGATTCTGAGAGAGGTTATTGGAAATGGGCCCATGCTGGAGATAAACCTCTCTCAGTTTCTCGAAATTCTCTCTGGTTTGGTGGAAACAGTTTCTAAAAAATGATGACTAAAACATTCATTTTCGGTGGAAAACCCCCCATACCTTCACAAAAATCCCATTTAGTTTGATTTTTGTTCCTTTTTGCATGTAAAATTCAAATTCATAGGGACCATGGATCTCTTTAGCTTGCTGATCTGGGCCATCCATTTCATTCCAATATCCAACCTAACATTATTCAGTATTATTTCATCTTAGACTCAGAGACCAATGCTTCAAAATTGCATAATTTTTACCTTTATTGGGCATGTGGCTTAAGGAATTCATACCTCCTCATTTATCCATGGATCTGGACCCCTCCAACTGCTTAGCACAAAATGGGTGCTAACACATGGTATGTGGCCCAAAAGGGATCATTACATATATTTCACATACAACTATGAAGCTCAAAACTAATAGGCTTGACTTCCTGGAAAAATACATCATCTAGCATAACCTTGTGCAAAACTCCCCAAATAAATTGCTTACATCCTGGGATTGTCATCTATCTCACGTTCCAAGAGAGATGACAAATATTCATTCAAGAAATAGTCAGTTTTCCATAGTACTAAATCTACTACTTAATCCCACATTTCCAAAGGACGAGACACCCTTGACTAGGGAATATGCCACAACTTCCTATAATGATTTTTCCCAAGGAGCAAGATGCACAATTCTAGTAGGCTTATCGAATGGATTGGGAGTTGAGGGCACCTTGCTCTATTTGAACATAACTTTCAAAAATTGATCAACATACATACCTTGGGCCTAATCATTTATAAACATAGTAGAATCCATCATAGTGCTCTATCCTTGTTATCCTTCAATAGGTCCAAATTCAAAATACATCTCTATTTGTGATCCAATAATCCACTAATTCTAAGAATTCTGTAAAGACACCCCACTACTAGAACCTAATACCAATATTTGTGATGGGAAAAGTAATATATCACCAACCTAGGCTTGTGTTTTGACTTCCTTGGCTACTTGGCTAGGACCAACTAATGACCCACTTATGTTAGATGAGGCAATTGGTGCTACAACAACTATACCCTAATAAGTTGTAGAAACTGTACCATTAGAAGCTCCAAAACCTGTACCTTGAGAATCTATGGGAGGTTCTTTTTGATGTGGGAAGTCACAAATGAAGTGGTCATAAGATTGATATAAGGAAAAACAAGTATTTTATAGATTTAATAACACACCTTCTACTGAAAAACTCCATCCACTCTAATAACTATAATAACAAGGGGAATCTTGAAATGGAATGCAGCAACCATTTTGGATCAAAAAATTGTTAAACCTATTGGAGAAAAAGTCTGTAAAATGTCATATAAATCAACAAAAAGAGAAGAGAACTCCAACCAAAAATGATATTGAACTTGTCCTCAACACTCTAGATTAACATTTTCCTTCCATGACTAAACATAGGCTAGGGAATTGGTGATTTTCCATATACCATACTACAACACCTACATAATCGTTGCCTTATAATTGAAGAATAAGAAAACATATTTGAACCTAGTGTCTTGATTCAATTTCCTTTGTTTTGTTAGCAAACAAAATTTTATGCCATAAAATGTTGAACATCAATTCCAATAATTTCTCATAGAAAATCCTTCTTGATCTTGTGGTAAGCTTTCAAGAACCTTAAATGTCCTTCTATAGAAGAAGTGTGCAATTCCAAAAGGAATTTCTATTTGAGCGTAGAATTATTACATAGATATAGGTGATCCATCCACCATAACGAATCATTATTTCACACAAATTTCTCTAGTGATTTAGTGCTATAGACTAGTATATCATCAAAAAATACTAACACAAATTTCATGAGGAAGTATTTAAAAACAAAAATCATCACGCTTTGAAATGTGGAAGGTGCATGGGTAAGGAAAAATGGCATGATCACCAAAATTTTATAATGACCTTCTTGTGTTTTGAATATTTTTTTTAGAATGTCTTCTTGCATTCAATGGAGATATTACAAGATCACTCCTGTAAGCATTCAATGGATAATATGGAATGATACTCACAATCTTGTTGCAAATGTTATTTATTTCGCAAGGGCAATAAACTTATTTTCTTAAAAAAAATTGGAGATGGGAAACAAACGGAATAGATCAAAAAAGTCTAGAAGGAAGGATCTCTCCCTTTAAAAGCTTTGCGATCTAACAGAAAAAGAAAGGTTGGGAATGGAAAAACATATACATGCAACTTCCACTACCTCAGATACTAGCACAATGCATGACACAATGACCTCTAGTTCAACACCACAGGTGAAGCAGATGTGTTCAATGGAGATCACTCAAATTTCATCATCATGTCATCCTCTAACCAATAGTCCATCAACGAGAAATGGCAAAGTGCTTCAAGACATTCAAATATTGGCAGATGTCAAGTATGCAGAATTGGATTTGCAAGGAGTTGTTAATTTGCAATATCCCCAATAAGACCACACACATGTCGACACACTACCAATCTGGAATAGCATGTGAAACTAATGCCACAACAAAGCAGTGGTGGGACTTATACTTCTCCTATACCTAATTTACCTCGATTGTCCAATGCACAATGAAGAAGAACTCCTAGACGTATTCATGTGGATGAAAGTTACCTGACAGGACTTGAAGGTCAGTTACCAAAATGAACTATTAATTGGAAATGTAGCAAAATCGTCAAAGAATTTTTTGAATGTCAGAGTGATGCATCGAAATGTCAATTATTCTTAGCTTTCAATAAAATCGCATTGTTTAGCCACTGTTGGGAGAATTTTAGGCATAAAGTTAGTTATAAGTTTAGAGTCTAATAGCCATGTTGTTAGAAATATTCAACCTGCATTTGAATTAATTGCAAAGACATCTCATACAAAAGATCTTAATGCAATCCGTTGTGTATTATCAGAATCAATTGTAAGCAAAAGCATAAGGTGTAGTTGCCTTATATCACACACATACCACCTCTTTAAAGTAGATAGAAAGACTCTTCATAAGTATTCTTCTATTAAAGAAAGACTCGAAACTCTAGGACAAAATATTGTTGGGTATTCATTGGTAGGTTTCCTCATTCATACATGAAGCTAATTGTTGTAGTTACAGATCTAGTGCAAATTTTTTGACATGATAACACTAGAACTTCATCCAATCAAAAATATGTTTTGAAGTTCAGAAAGGGTACTAATGAGCATGAACCCCACATCAATCACTTCCTTGACACGACACAAACAAAACTCTATGAGAGATTCAAGATTGGGCACACACAATTGAGCCTGGGCCAACGGTCATTTGAAAAATGCAAGACCTCGTATGTTAGAATTTGTGTTGACTGCAACACATGTTGCTGTAGATACCATGTAGAATTTGGATATTATTATGACACATATAAACATATATTTCATGATTTGCATACTAAATCTATACAGGAATGCTCTTTCATACTAGAACTAAATGCATCAAGATATTTTATCCATAGCATAATGTGTCCAGGGGATGAAGGTGAAAAATATTTTGCAAAATCATGTCTTTATGGGCATGTTCCAGGTGCAGTGGATTTGCATTTTTGATACGTTGCACTCATGTAAGTGAGGAGCACAAATTTGGGAACATGACAATAGAAATGTAGAGATTCGAATATGTAACATATCAAGTAGATAGTGTGAAAGAGAGAAAAAATATTGCATTGGTGAAGTCATAGGTATGTGAAGATTGCAAGTTTCAAATTGTGCATTCAATTTCTACATACATAAATTTTAAAGGTCACATTGTAATAATGCCCTTGTTTTCGTGGCAACTGGTATGAATATGTGATTTCATGGAGGAGTTTTACAAAAAAAACAAGCAGTATGTTCAACATTTTCATGTAGCGCAGTGGTAGGATGAACAATATAGAAGATTCAAAGATAGATTCCCCATTGGAACCATATTGTCAGTTGCGTAGTTTGTTGAGAACTACACTCTTCAGCCACATAATGAGATTCAAAGTTAATACTACCATTTGTAACAAGTTAGTATAATGGTACATATCACATACATGCACGCAATAAAGAGCAGCAACGACAAGAAGATAATAATGAAGGAGACAAACTTCTACATTAGTGATGACAAGTTCCATGACTTGTATTATGTACAACAATGCTTTTATATTTTCTATGATCAGCTAAAGGAGACAGATATACAGATGGATCAACATTAGATACGGTTAGATGGTTGTGAGGGTGAGTTCAAAAATGCACGTGCATTCCAATGGTTGAGTATTTTGCACAAGACTTATGATGTGTCACATAAGTAGAACTATTTTGAGATCGAGCATGGGAAGGGCGAGCACGATGGGTTTGGAGCATGTATCTGTTGGGTCCTGGAATTGTCCCTTTTTTACCACACCTATTACCTCTTTTTTCCCTGTCTTTCCTTATTTCCATAAACCAGATATATGTCTTTCCTCAAGTTGAGTATGAATCCTGACAGGTATGATTTAATATTTCCTTACTTTATTAATGCCTAAGATTGTTATGGTTGTGAATTCTATTCTTTGATTTATGCTAACTTGTGTCGATTTTATTAAGATAAGCTCAAAGCATTGAGAGACACAGGTGTAGCATCCTGCTAAGCCCATGAAATAAAGGTACGATTGTTGCCAGCTGTTACTCCTCAATTTCGATTCCATACATTGAATAGAAACAACGTGACCATCTCTCCACATGGTAGCCGTAACAAGACTTCGTTGCAACAGGGCATCACTGCAACAGACAGAGCACTTCCCATTCAGTAAGTCCATTGATCCATTGATAGCTAGAGTAACAATGCTCTCCACATCCGATGGCTTCATTCAAGTCCATTCATGGCTGTAACTGTTTCTATTGTGATTTGGCAACCTGAAGATCAGAGATCTTCATGGCTGCATGAATTTAGTAGATCAGGATTTTATTATGCATATATAAATATGGGAAGGCATTCAGAGCCTGGGGGTTAGTTAATTAACGTTTGTACAAGCTGTAATAGAGTGTTGTAACTGTGAATCACCATTTTTAATACAAGGATCAAAGTTCTTCATATTTTTGTGTTTTAATTTGTGTTAGTTCATGACATCTCTATTAGAAGGCCAGGGCCTGCCTTCTCATAGAGATTGCCGAGTTAAGTACGTACTTTAGTTTATTTCTGTTTTGTGGTGCGTATTTACAGTAGAATACGTTTTACAGAGAAGCTGCAACAGTAGTAATTGATAATTGCATTTTCCTTTGGTAGTTAATAATTGCATTCTGAATTGTTGTAGCTGTGTGGTGTGATAGTCGAATGTGTAGTTTAGTTGATTTTATGCAAGTGTGCAAGTTAGCTATTATAGTCAAACTCAACTCTAGTTTATTTCTGTTATTCATCTTTCTTGGAATTTATTGGATAATTCAGATTATGATTGCAGTTGGTTTTGATTTCTTACTGTCATTTATAATTTGCAGATTACATAATTTAGACAGGTTGTGGTTAATTCATTATAGTCTGGTGCCTTTAGGATTTAACTTCTTGCAAAAGCAAGTCTAGCTTAATTCTTCTTAGATTAGTAATTGCTGGAGCGATGATTGTAGGACGGTAAATGTATTTTGAATTCTTAGATGGATAAATTAGATTAGCTTTAGCCATGAGATGAGTTTCACTGAGCAGATAGGAAGGATAATTGATCTTCATTCATTCAATCAGCTACTTGAGTGTTTATGCATAGAGTTTTCTAATTACCTTTGAAATAAAAGACTTCCCTAGGTTGGCAATTCATATTGAACATCCTACGTGTTAGTTGTAATTGATTAGCATATAGGGTGACCAACATTTTGGCGCCGTTGTCAGGGATGGTAATAGATAGACATAGATGGTAGTTGATTTATTGATTTCATTTAAGCTATGAGTATTTGAAGCATGCATGAATACAAGAAAAAAAACTCGGGAACCCCCTCAAAATACTAACCCCGCAGGTGGAAGAGGTCGTGGTCGTAACCAAGGTTTGGGAAGACAGACATACATTGACGAAATAATTTCCAGAGCCGATTCCTCTACAAGAATACCGCGAGCATATTCAGGAAGAGGAAACATCATTCTCCCTAATCTTGAAATATCTGCATAAACTGTGGAGAACGCAACGGGACCTTCAACTCCCATTCCTGAGAAGAAACCTCCTCAAAACAAAGGAAGTGTTGCAGGTGCAGTGGGACAAGAGAAGATCTATCATATTAATGGGTGCAGAGTCACTAAAGAAGAGTTGTTGAAACATCACCAAGAAGAAGAAGAAGAAAGAAGGCGATAGGAAGAAAGGAGGAGAGAAGAAGAAGCAAGGGCAGAGGAAGAAAGAGAGAAAGAAGCATTAAAATTTTGGACCAACATGGATAACGGAGTAAGTGAAGGAAATAATGAACGCCACAATAACCATGAAGAGGAGGTGGAAGATAATCAACATGATGGCACTATTGTCACACTCGAATTCTCTATCCTCCAAACACTAGGGACGACCCTCATGAAGAATATTTCACCCTCGGTTCTCCCGAACTTCCATGGTAAGTCCTATGAATATCCAGATGAATTCTTCTTTGAATTCGATATCCTCTGTCATAGTTACAACTACACCTCCACTGCGCAGAAACTAAAATTATTCCCAGCCACCCTGAAAGGAAACACTCTGTGCTGGTTCATGATTTTGGGTCATGAGACCATTACTACTTGGGATCAAATGAACAAACCTTCATTTCCAAATATCAAGAGTGTTGTAGAACCAGAGATAGGAAGGAAGAGTTGTTTAACATGGTTCAGAAGGAAGAGGAGAGCTTGGAAGATTTCGTTGAGAGATTGTTATATAATTTACAGAGGTCTGGTCATGCCGATATTGGGAAAGATATACTCAAGATTATCTTACTGCGTGGGATCAGAGAAGATTTCCTGGACAAGCTGAATTTGTTAGGAAAGGGGGATATCTCAAAGGAACCCTTTGAGAAGATCGTCGACTTATGTCGAAGATATTCAAGGGTATCCTCTAGAGCCAACAATCGGGACAAAGAACAAGATCGAGATGTCTTTACTAGGACATAGAAATCGGCTAGTGCAGGGGCCACAAGGGAAGAAATAGGAAACCTTCTGGAGAATTTTAAAATAGATATGATGAGCTCCATCTCCTTAGAATTGGATGTCTTGAGAGAAAAATAGAGGCAAGTAGTAGAAGATCTGGAACTTGGTGTATTCTGTGCCTAATGCAAAAAAAGCACCCACTGAAGGAATGCACGCTTGACAAGGTAAAGGTATGTTGGATATGTGAATTGGATCATGACACCAAAGAGTGTCCTTGATTACCCAAATTCAAAGAAGTCTTGCAGGCATCTACTTCAGATGTGGAACGAGCTTATTTTATCGCTCAGAAGAAGCCTTGGCAGCCTCGGAATCAAGGTATGAACCCAAATCCATCACCTTTTTGGGATGCTATGAATACACAATTCCCTTCACATTATTCTAACAACCAATGGCATCCATCTCAAACTTCAATGCAAAATCCTAACTCTTGTAACCAAAAAGATCAAATAAAAATAAAATCAAGTGAAATCATATAGCCAATTTAACTAGTCATATAAACTCAAACCAATAAACACATGTACATCGCAAATAAAAAATTAAAATGGAAAAATATAGAAATCAAAATCAAAACTATCTAAAACTATCTCTAACATGTGCAAGATAAGAATATTATTATTTACAGGAAATCTCACACGAAATGATTCTTCTAACCAAACTTCTATTGGACCATGATATGAACAATGACTATGAACATATTGTGATGGTTCTTCAGTTAAGGGGAAATCATAAATAAAATCGTTCATTGTTACCATCCCTTCTTTTGACATGATAGATTGATAAGTTACAAAAGTAGGACATTCATGTGAAGGGATTTGATCTTCTCTTAATTGTTCATCTGAAATTTGATTTACAAAAGGTGAATTTGAAATTTGTTCTGATCTCTTTAATGTATGATGTGCAATCTTTTCCTTACGAATATTCTCTTGTAAACAAATACATCTTTTATGAATATTATCAAATTGAGACATGATTTTGTTTAATTCATCATCAAGAGTACTTGTTACATCTTCAAAATTGGAAGGAAAAGAACATTTAGGCAAAATTTGTTTTGTATAAAATTCTTGTGAGCAAATTGGGTAATTATAGAAATCTGTTAGAACTGTAATCCACACTTAGTACCATAATCCATAAATTTTTATTGCTCATGTGCTTAATTAAACCATAGTTTGGACTAGGCGACTACAGTTGGTCAAAAACCCACTTTTGAGAGTGTTCACACCCACTTCCAAGCAAACCAGTTCACCCAGCCTCCTATTTTGTCCACAAGTGCGCCCTCATTAATTGCTGGTGTGCCCTCTCTCCTTTTTTTGGGGAATTTTAGTTGACCAAGGGCGCTAGGGTGGATTTTTGCCCATTTTTGGCTAGATTTGGAGCATTTAATGCTCCCTTGGGCCCCCCAACCTCCTCTACTTGCTCACCCACGCCTGCATTGAGCTCATTAATGACCCAGCATGCTTCAGCCACCTCCACACTAGAATTCGTGGCTGTTTGGGGTGATTGGGATTGAGTTGGACCCACCTAGGGGGGATTGAGGCCAATTTGGCATTGATGACTTGTACACTCATCTTGAGCCACCTAATGCTCTCGAATTTCTCATGGATGTAATAAAAACCTGTTACTAACATTTTCACATGTTAGACAGTCAGTTAATCAAAGGTTTCAGCATACATTGTGTGTAAAATTATCTCCTTTTTCAAGTTTTTCCACTGTTTTTGCAAACTAATTCGATTTTGTGAGGTTCTCCATAGCTCCTAGATCTTCTGTGATCAAAATAATCACATGGTATTAGAGCCATCGTGGATTTAGTGAGTTGCAGGTCAATATTGAGCATTGCACTGCATTCTTGAGAGGATTTCCAGACAAAAATTGAGTGTTTTTTGTAGGTGTTTCAGTAGTTTTCTCACCATTAACGCAACAGTCATGGAAGCAAACCAAATGTTGCTCACACCCTTCAATTTTTTCGATTGGAAGGCTGAGATGGTTATCAAGCTGAGATCTAAGGGTCTCTATAGAGTAACCATGGGCACAGAAGTGGAGCCAAATTCTGCTGTGGAGAAAGCAAAGTACTACAATCGACTTGATGAAGCTTATGGATTGCTATGCCTGAGCATTTCAAGGGAACTCTTGTTTCATACAGACAGTTTGAAAACCCCCAATGAAGTATGGGTGAAGCTAGAATCACTCTTTGGGAAAACTGATGAACTGAGAGGCCACCAGCTTGAAAACGAGCTCATTAGCTTGAGCCCAGCGCATTTTGAAACCATCCAGGAGTTCTTCACGAAATTCAAGTCACTGGTGCTTCAACTGCAACAATGTGGAATTGTTAAGAAGGAGGAACAACTGATTCTGTCCATCCTTTCAAAGCTAGGCCCAGAATTCTCTGTATTTGTCAGCACATTTCACTCAGCCAAAATGACCCTTCGAAATTGGCAAATGCCATCACTAGCTACCTTCATGGAGTGTCTCACTCAGGAGCAGGACAAACTAGTTCAGATGGGTACCATAAAATCAAAGGACCAAGCATTGGAAATGGGTGTTTCAAGTGCCAACAAAGGCAAGCAGAAAGACAAGAATTCAAAGCAGCAAGAGAAGAGGAAGTCTGACAAGACCAAGTCTGCAGATGGGGGTTCGAATCTGTCAAAGGAGAAGGACAAGAAGGGAAAGGAAAAGACCAAATGCACCTATTGTCATAGGGGATGGCATCCAGAGAGCTCATGCATGAAGAAAACCATTGACTCAATGGCGCAGCTGCTGGAGAAGAACAACATCCCAGTCCCTGAGGGCGCAAGGAAGAAAGAGAGCACCTCAAATCCTGACAATAAAGAGAAGTGTCATGCTTTGGTAGCAGGTACTTCGAATCCCTCATCCTTTATCATTAATTCAGGAGCTTCCAGACATATGGTTTCATCCAGAGAGCTCTTCTCCTCTATGCATTCGAATGGTGGCCCAACAGTTCGAATGGGAGATGATTCAGAAATCCAGACCAAGGGGATTGGTAGGATTGACATGGAGCATGTCTATTTCAGTGATGTGCTCTATGTACCTTCATTGGCTGCAAATTTGCTATCAGTTTATCAAATGACCCATACAGGAGAAGCCAAGAGAGTAACATTTACTCCATATTTGGTAGAAATCTCAGAAATTTCCTCAAATCAAGTTGTGGCTGTAGGGTATGCTGATCATGATGAGAGAATGTACAAATTCTCAAATTTTATTCCAAATTCTAGTGACCATGCTCTTGTCTCTCATGCCAACGAGACCTCCAAGTTGTGGCATGAAAGATTTGGCCACATGAACTACAAATATCTCCAACAATTGCACAAGGACGAGATGGTGGAAGGGCTTCCAGAAATCAAATCATCAAATGGTGCATGCATTGGGTGTGTAGTTGGAAAGCATCCTGAGCGAAGCTATGAGAAGGGAATGGCAAGGAGAGCCACTCAACCACTTGGATTGGTACACTCAGACCTCATTGGTCCTCTTCCCACTCCATCATATGGTGGATCAAGGTATGTACTTACATTCATAGATGACTACTCTCGATTCGGCTGGGTTTACTTCCTTAAATTGAAGTCAGAAGTGTTTGAGAAATTGAAGATTTGGAAAGCCCTAGTGGAGAACCATAGTGGTCATAAGATAAAGATCCTTAAGACTGATAATGGAAAGGAATATGTGAATAACAACATTCAGCACCTTTGTGAGGAATGTGGCATCCAAATGCAACATTCAATCCCCTACACACCTCAGCAAAATGGTGTGGCAGAGAGGAAAAATAGATCTCTCAAGGAGATGGCTACTTGCATGATTGAAGCTAGGGATCCAAGCCCTAAGCTATGGGCTGAAGCCATCAATTGTGCTGCTCATATTCAGAACAGAGCCTTTCACAAATCAGTCAAAGGAAAAACCCCCTATGAGGCATGGTTTGGCCAAAAACCAAATGTGTCAAATTTCAGGATTTTTGGGTCTAGAGCATGGGCTCGAATTCCATTAGAAAAGAGGAAGGCTTTGGAGCCACAGAGCAAGGAATGTATAATGGTTGGATATGGTGAGGACACAAAGGGATACAAGCTCTTTGACACATCCACACTCAAAAATTTCATTGAGAGAAGTGTGCAATTCGAAGAAGAACCAATTCCAGATTTTGAGCTTGCACCGGGGGAAAGCTCCTCTCCTCCACACCTTAATGAAATTAGTGATGATTCCACCTCTGATTTTTCTGATATTGCTGAAGATGACATGGCTGAAGATGACATTGCTGTACATGAGTCACCATCAAGGCCCAAGTGGGCTGAGAAAATCATACAAGCTGCAGGTGAATTGGCAGGCAATCCCCAAGAGCCTAGGAAGACTAGATCTCAAACAATCAATGCTTCCTTTGCAAATGAAAGTGAACTTGCTGATCACTGTTATATGATGATTGGATCTGATCCAACATCATATCAGGAAGCTCATCATGATCCAAGGTGGAGAGCAGCAATGCAAGAAGAATTCCAGTCTCTCCAAGAGAACAAAACATGGGATTTGGTGCCTCTTCCTCCCAAGAGGAAACTTGTGCAATGTAAGTGGATTTTTCGAACCAAACCTGTTGCTGATGGTTCTGATCTGAAGTACAAGGCTAGGTTAGTGGCTAAGGGCTACTCTCAAATCCATGGTGTGGATTATACAGAGACCTTTGCACCGGTTGCAAAGATGGACTCAATTAGACTAGCTCTAGCCATGGCAGCTAGTAAAGGTTGGGAAGTTCACCACATGGATGTCAAAAGTGCATTTTTGCATGGTGAGCTACAGGAAGAGATATATATGCAGCAACCTGAAGGATTCCAAGAGGATCCCACACTTGTATGCAGGTTGAAGAAGTCACTCTATGGACTCAAGCAAGCCCCTAGGGCTTGGTATGCCAAAATGGATGCTTTTTTGCTCTCAATTGGTTTCTGTCGATGCAAGTCTGATCCAAATGTTTATTTGCAGCATTGTGATGATAATTTTCAGGTCATTGTACTGTATTTTGATGATCTCTTAATTACAGGGAGCTGCACCAAACAAATTGGCTCAATTAAAGCTTCTTTGCACAGTGAATTTGCCATGAGCGACCTAGGATTGCTAAGGCAATTTTTGGGTTTGGAAATTGAGCAATCTGAGAGAGGTATATTGCTGAGTCAACCTAAGTATGCTTCAGACCTGTTATTCAAGTTTAAAATGGCTGAATGTAAGGCAGCCAAGTGCCCATTCCTTTCAGGCATAAAACTAGGTGAATTTGAAGACTCTCCATTGGTGGATTGCACACTCTACAGGCAGCTAGTCGGAAGTTTGTTGTACCTTACACATACAAGACCTGATTTGTCTTATGCTGTAAGTGCTGTAGCAAGGTATTTGCAGCAGCCACGTGAGATCCATTGGAAGGCAGCCAAAAGGATCCTTCAATATGTCCAAGGAACAAAGAGCTTCGGGGTACACTATGCAGCTGGTTCTTCACTTCAACTAGCTGGATTTTCTGATTCCGATTGGGCGGGAGATCCCATCGATAGAAAGTCCACTTCAGGTTTTGTGTTTATGTTTGCTGAAGGTCCCATTTGCTGGTCAAGTAAGAAACAGCATACAATTTCTCTTTCATCAGCAGAGGTCGAGTAAAGGGCAGCAGTGAACGCAGCCACACAGTGTGTTTGGTTGCAAGGCATTCTTCAGGAGTTTGGTGTTGCTATTGATTCTCCAACCAATATTTGGGTGGATAATCAAAGTGCCATCAAGATATCTACTGATCCAGTACAGAGGCAAAGAACAAAGCACATTGAGATCCACATGCATTACATTCGGCGCTTGGTGCATGACAGGGTGATTTCATTGCAGTATTGCCCATCCACCGAGCAAACTGCAGATATTTTCACCAAGTGCTTTACTGAGAAGACCTTCACTCACTTGAGAGCTTTGATTGGAGTGAGTGATGGATGGTGATTGCTGCAATTTAATTGCAGGTTCAGCCCCATGTCCATTTTAGAGGGAAGTTTTTATCCCATGAGGTTTTACTTCTTTTCCTCGGTTCATATGGACAAATAAAATTTATGTTTGTAATGAGGTGACTTGAGCCTTTGTTGCCAAGGCCTCCCACTTATCTTTCATGAGATGTACTAAGTTATGGTTAAGGGGGGGTGTTAGAACTGTAATCCACACTTAGTACCATAATCCATAAATTTTTATTGCTCATGTGCTTAATTAAACCATAGTTTGGACTAGGTGACTACAGTTGGTCAAAAACCCACTTTTGAGAGTGTTCACACCCACTTCCAAGCAAACCAATTCACCCATCCTCCTGTTTTGTCCACAAGTGCGCTCTCATTAATTGCTGGTGCGCCCTCTCTCCTTGTTTTGGGGAATTTTAGTTGACCAAGGGCGCTAGGGTGGATTTTTGCCCATTTTTGGCTAGATTTGGAGCATTTAATGCTCCCTTGGGCCCCCCAACCTCCTCTACTTGCTCACCCACGCCTGCCTTGAGCTCATTAATGACCCAGCATGCTTCAGCCACCTCCACACTAGAATTCGTGGCTGTTTGGGGTGATTGGGATTGAGTTGGACCCACCTAGGGGGGATTGAGGCCAATTTGGCATTGATGACTTGTACACTCAGCTTGAGCCACCTAATGCTCTCGAATTTCTCATGGATGTAATAAAAACCTGTTACTAACATTTTCACATGTTAGACAGTCAGTTAATCAAAGGTTTCAGCATACATTGTGTGTAAAATTATCTCCTTTTTCAAGTTTTTCCACTGTTTTTGCAAACTAATTCGATTTTGTGAGGTTCTCCATAGCTCCTAGATCTTCTGTGATCAAAATACTCACAAAATCTTCTAAATCAGAAGAGAAATTATCTCCCAAAAATTTCGCCTTACCATCTTCTAAACATTGTTTTATGGTGAGAAGGTTATCGTTATTCGATTTGTGTTCTTTTAAATCATGAAATTTTGATTCAACACAAACTTGAATTTCAAGAGAATGGGAAATTTCCATTTGATATTCCAAATTGTTACCCAATGCCTCAATAGTAGGTGAGTTTGTATAATCATTCAATATGTTTTCATTACTCACATAATCATATGAAACAGAACTTTGGTTTGAAGTTGAAGAGTTAGATTGAGCACAACTCCAAAATTTGTTTGATATTGAAATATTATGATTAGATTTATCGATTGAATTTAGAGCTATCTCACTCCTACATTTTGAACTTTCAATATCAACTTCAGACTTGTAATTCGTATCAGACAAAGATTTATGATCAAAAGAGTCAGATTCTAAAAAGTTATCAACTCTAGAAAATGGTAAACTATGAAAGGAACTTGATTCCTTCACAAAGCAATTGGTATCTAGAGCAAAGTCACTAGTTTGCAAATGAGTTTTAGATTCATGACAAAGTTGGTCAAAGTGATTAAATGATGTATTTTTTTTACTAATAAATCAAAAGAACTTGAATTATTATCTATTTCAGGGGTTTGAGATGTGGATTCAAAACAATGAGAATTTGTCGTAAGGCATTCCTTATATTCAATTTCAGGTGGAGGATAATTATAATCAAGATGTGATGAATTTACAACTAGGTTTTGGTTTTCATGTGAACCTATTAATGTTGTGTACATAGCTGCAACTTTCCTTCTATCATGCATGATTGATTTTTTTTTTGATTATGCAAAGATAGAACTTCATTATGCAAAATCTTAATTTGATCTTTCAACCTATAAATCTTAGAGTCATTATCTTCTTCATCATTATTTTCATCATCATTGTTACAGAAAAATAAAGAAGAAAAAGGATCTAAGGAATACCTCTTAAAATCTTTATGTAAAGCTTGTGCGTGCTCGCATGCTTGATCAAAATCAATAATACCCTTTTGCAAAACAAACATAGCCAAATATCTGGGTAAAGAATGCACATACCACTCATAAAGAATGTCACTTGAAGGTTTATGATTGTCTTTGAGTCGATGATAAACCTGTTGAAAATGTGTCTTGAAATCGCATATAGATTCACCATCTTGAACCTGTATTTCATCCAACTCAAGATATATATTAGTCGCATTATAATTATCATAAACACTTTGAAAAATTCTTTTAAAATCAGACCAACCATGAATAGTGTTAATGGGAAGAACAAAGTATCAGTTTGATATCTTTCCTTCAAAAGTGAAAGGGAAGAGCCTACATACAATATCTTCATATTGAATATCAAGTAAACGTAATACAGACTCATATTTTCTTATTTGTTCTAAAACTGTGATATCCCCTTCACCGTCAAACTTTGGCAAGAAAGTAACTGCCTTTCTAGGGAGCTCATGCAATGGTCCATGCAGGTTCAATGCCGTGTTGGACTCCAATGTAGGGATTTGGGAATGAGCCATAATTAATCAAACATAATTTAAAATTGACTCAACTTGATTAGCTTACCATCTAACCAATCCTATGATGCGTGTATGACAACATAGAAGCATGAAATATAAAAGACTAAAATATAAGGGCTCGAGGATAAATGATTAGTGAATAAATAATAAAAGATAAAAACAAAAACCATTTGTTTTACCTCATGGCCCTCCTTCTAGCACCATTTGTTGGCTGAATTTTCTGACGAAGGAAAACTAAGGAGAACTAACCCATACAAGGCACTTACTACAGCCCTGAGTATGTTTGGTATGGCTAATTCTCGCAGGAACAAAGGCCCCGCTGCCTTTGTGGGTTTGCTCTCAAAAGGAGAGTCTTACAAACTAATGATAAGAATTACTAAAATACAATTCAAATGTATTCTAACTAATATGAAATTCAAAACTAATATAAGATGCAATTTCTTTTAGATAGCGGCAACAAACATTTTAACAGCTGCTAAACTGCAAAGAGATTTAAAAACTGCTTAGAACCTGAAGTTACTTATCAATGGAGAGTCTCCCGGCAACCTAAATAATACGCGAATTTCAATGGAGAGTCTCCCGGCAACCTAAATAATACGCGAATTTCAAAGTGAGTAAAGGAAGCAACAACTTTCACGTAAAAATATGCATGTGTTTGAGAACAAATCCCTGCAAATTATTAATTTGTGGCAAAGCATAGCTGATTCATTTGTCATGTGTACGCATATCCCTCTCAATGTGGAATTGCATAATAACTATTTGATCTCATAAAAACCTGCCAAGTAATATATTCGAACAATATCGTGAGACCTTTCACCTTAATCGAGGTTTGGTGTAATGGATTAACCAATAGGCAAGGCATTGGTTTTTATATTTTTTTATATGCAAAATCTTATAATTGTTACCGTCCATGTTCTACTTTAAATTCATCTCCATAAGAATATTTCACAAGTTTATAATCATATGGATGAAGTGTAAGTACATCATAATTGATTTTATAAAAGTGTCAAACAAAATATTATTAAAATAAAAATAAAATCTAATTTTTAATTTCACAAACTTGGCACTTTTAAAATAATGAGGTCACTCTAAATTTTCTCTTTACATTTAATTTTAATATGTAGCCTTTTGTCTTTAAATAGAGATAAAGTGATATTAAAATAAAAATAAAACCTAAGTTTTATTTTCACAAATTTGACACTTTTAAAATAATGAGGTCACTCTGAATTTATGTCACTCTGAATTTTCACTTTACATGTAATTTTAATATGTAGCCTTTTGTCTTTAAATAAAGATAAAGTGATGAACGTATCCTCCAAAAAAGATGGCATAGACTCCTTTTTAAATACTTTTCTAAAATGATATTTTATGAAAAATATATAATTTTGATACTATAAAAAGTAACATAAATTTAGTAGCATCAAATTAAAATTAATAATTTTTTTTGGTTTACCAACTTTATTAAATTTATAGGAAAACAAGGGATGAAACATAAAATGTGAAAAGGGAAAAAGACACTATTTTAAAGGCTCTTACAAATTCAATGAATTATCCATATTTGAAAATAAAAGCTTTTTAAATACTTTTCTAAAATGATATTTTATGAAAATATATAATTTTGATATTATAAAAAGTAACATAAATTTATTAGCATCAAATTAAAATTAATAATTTTTTTTGGGTTTCCAACTTTATTAAATTTATAGGAAAACAAGAGATGAAACATAAAATGTGAAAAGGGAAAAAGACATTATTTTAAAGGCTCTTACAAATTCAATGAATCATCCATATTTGAAAATAAAAGCTTACTTTTATTAATAAAATATTTTGTAGGATATGGATCAAAACTATAAAATTAAGTTTGTAGTTAATCGATTATGATCTTCCACGGTACCCATAAATTCAATTATAATGTGAATACCAAAAATTGGTGAGACCATCAAAGAAATATGTTGATGAAATGAAAGCAAACCAAGGCATAAAATAGGACCAAATAAGCTCAAATAAAGGCATGCATGAGTTGTTGTGCTACCAAAAACCGAAAAGAGACAAAATCATCAAATCCTTAAAGCCATGAAAATCAAGCCAAATAACAAGCATCGCAAAGTGCAAAAGATCAAGGAAAGAAAGCCATGAAATCACCTATCAAATCAGGCAAGCAAAATATTTACAAAATTTCTAATGAGGGCACCTTTATTTGAAAAATCAAGGGGAGTTGTTGGGGTGCCAACAAACTCCTACTGAAACACCGGCTGAAACGCAGGAAGAAGTATACATTGAAACACAGCCTACACAACTGACAAGAGAACCACCATATCCTGAACGATTGGCCCTACAAAAGACAGTGGAACAACCTCGGTACAATCTCTTAGGGGAATTGAAGAATTTATATGTCAAAATTCCACTGTTACAAGCCCTTCATGATGTGCCCATCTATGCCAAGACCGTTAGAGATATGTGTGTAAAAGAACCAGGAAGAAATCCTAGTGATCCTCCCACTATCCATGTAATGGGAAAACTCTCTGAATTAATAATGGGTAAGACTCCTTTGGCTAAGTATGATGATCTTGGAAACCCTACCGTTATAGTGCACATTGGACACACTCGGATACCTAATGTTTTGGTAGATTTAGGCACAACTATCAATGTTATGACCATCGAAACTATGAAGAAACTCGGACTCACTAATCTTCGGCCAACCCCTACCATATTAGAACTTGCTGACAGATCAACAATCAAACCCGAGGGAATCCTGGATGGCCTCATAGTATTTGTCAATTCGTGGGAATACCCTGCAGACTTCTTGGTTTTGCAACAGAAGTCACAGCTGGGGGGACACCCGTTAATCATGGGAAGACCTTGGTTAGTCACAGCAGATGATTGCATTAGCTGTCAGTCGGCGTCCATGACTATCTCAGACGAGACTAACATTGAAAGCCTGACTTTATACACTCCAGCCCAACAAAGCTTAGAAGTTGAAACTCCACGTTGGGTGGATCTGGAGGGACAAGAAGGCGTTCAACCATTATTAACAATAGGGAGAGCCTTAAACTTTAAGGATGAAACAGAGGACGATAGTATTAACAGTTTCATCAGTGAGCCCACATCTGTCACTAAACATGCCTACCAAATTTTGAAAAGTACTTTAGGTGAAAAAGAACAAGAAAATCTAATGGAAGAGACTCTAGTCAGTGATCCAACATAATTCCAGATATTAAAAACTCGAAAATCATTCCAGTGGAAATCGATCCGGGAAAAGCATTGAACATTAATCTGAATCTCACGCCTGATGAGCTAGAACGCCCGATCACTTGCTGAAAAAACACAGGGGAGACTTCGCATGGGAATACACAAATATGAATGGTATCCCCTCTAATCTGTGTACCCACCACATTTACATCAAAAGCGACTCCAGACCAATGTGCCATCCACAACGAAGGATGAAACCAAATTTGAGGGATATCGTGAAGGAAGAAATCTAAAAACTTTTGGAAGCAGGATTTATATACCCAATTACAGACAGCGAGTGGGTTTCTCCACTCGTGATCATACCCAAAAAATGGGAAATGGAGAGTCTGCGTAGATTATAGAGAACTGAATAAAACAACGCAGAAAGACCACTTTCTCCTAGAACCTTTTATTGATCAACTTCTTGACACCTTGTCTGGAAAGAAGTATTTTTCCTTTCTGGATTGATTCAGTGGTTATAATCAGATCCAGATTGCACAGATTACTCCCGAAGACCAAGACAAAACCACCTTCACCTATCCCTGGGCACCTTTGCATACAGAGTACTTCCTTTTGGGTTGTGTAATGCACCAGCCACATTTCAGAGAGTTGTGATTGGGATCTTTTCTGAGATGGTAAACAATTGCATAGAAATTTTTATGGATGACTTCATTCCATATGGTAGTAGTTTTAATGAAGCATTGAAAAATTTAGAAAGGGTTTTAGAACGCTGTGAACAAAGCCAGTTATCTTTAAGCACTGAAAAGTGCCATATGATGATGAGCAAGGGCGTAGTTCTATGGCACTTCATCTCTGCTGATGGTGTCCAGGTAGATCCATCCAAAATTAAGGTAATTGAAAACATACCCACTCCTGGAACACAAAAAGAGGTACATAGCTTCGTAAGGCATGTTGGTTACTACAGAAGATTTATAGAAAAAATTTCCGAGCTAGCTTTTCCTTTATTCACTCTGTTGATGAAGGATGTACAGTTTGATTGGAATGATGCATGCCAAACAACGTTTACTGAACTTAAGAAAAGGTTGTCCAGAAAACCTATCTTACAAGGACCCAATTGGGCTATGCCTTTGCATATCTCCTCCTATGCTTCAGATACTGCAATTGGAGCAGTGTTGCGACAGTAGGAAGGTCATGCTCCATATGCAATTTATTACATAAGTAAGAACTTGGCCCCTGCTGAACTGAACTACACTGTTACAGAGAAAGAGTTCCTTGCCATTGTTTATGCCATCAATAAATTTAGACACTACATCACTGGATATTCCACTTTTGTGCACACTGATCATTCAACCATTAAGTAATTAATGAATAAACCTATCACTAATGCTAGAGTAACTAGATGGCTGTTACTATTACAAGAATTTGACATTACGATTATTGATAGACCAGGGAAGGAAAACTTTGTTGTTGACTTTTTATCTCGACTTACTAACAATATTGATAGTTTACCAGTCAAAGATTCTTTTCCTAATGAACATTTGTTCACAGTCTCCGCTCATTCCCCATGGTACGCAGATGTTGCTAACTATTTGGCTGCAGGAAATCTTCCAGCACACCTATCAAAGAGAGAAAAGAGAAAGATCAAACAACATAGTGCTAGATACTACTGGATAGATGGACATCTTTTCTACACAGGACCCGATTTGGAAATCAGAAGATGTGTAAGAGACGATGAAATTTACAGTATCTTGAAGGCTTTCCATGATGAACCCTGTGGGGGACATTTTGCTGACAAAAGGACTAGTCATAAGTCATTAAGGATGGGGTATTTTTGGCCAATAGTGTTCAAGGATGCGAAAAAATATGGTTAGGCTTGTGATATTTTCCAAAGAATGGGCCAGCCAAATAGACTGGATGAAATGCCTCTTCATCCACAGCTAGTGGTTGAACCTTTTGATAGATGGGCTCTAGATTTTGTAGGGCCTATCAACCCTCCTTCAAAGCAGAAATTTTATATCTTGGTTTGCACAGATTACATGACCAAATGGGTGGAGGCTGTAGCTTTGGTCAAAGCTAATGATCAAGATGTAATGGATTTCTTATATGAAGAGATATTCACCCATTTTGGAGTACCCAAATATATAGTTACAGATGGAGGACCGTAGTTTGTGTCTCATAAATTGGAATCCCTGTTGCAGAAATACCACATTCAGCATAAGATAACCTCGCCATATCATCCACAGGCCAATGGTCAAGTGGAAAGCACTAATAAGGTAATTGAGTCTATTATGACAAAAAAAGTGAAGAGTCACCACAAGGATTGGGGTGAAAGACTTCCAGAGGCATTATGAGCATACTGTACCACATGGCGCAACACTATAGGTTTCTCCCCATATGAATTGGTGTACGGTAAGAATGTTGTCTTTCCCATTGAATTTGAAATTAAAACTCTAAAGACAGCCATGGAAGCAAACCTAGATTTGACAGAAGCTCAGAGGAACCGATTGAATCAACTAAATGAACTTGATGAGAAGCGCACAGCTACTGTGCATAAGACAGTGTTAATTCAACAGTAGCGTTCTAAATGGAACGACAAGTTCATAAAAAAGAAATTCTTCTGCAAAGGAGACTGGGATTTACTGTATGATTCACGATTTAAGAGGGATTTCAAAGGAAAATTGCGTACAAGATGGATAGGACCCTACCAAATCGACAAAGTGTTTGACAATGGAACAGTCTGCTTGACCACAATTGATGAGAACAAGACACCATTATTCACCAATGGTCATCGGCTACGACTGTATCATAAATTGATTTCAAAGAATGCATTCATTTCATATGTTGCAGCTGATCTAGATTATCAGTTAACACAAGGGAGTGAATCTTTTTCAGCCCCTGTGAATTTTTAAACTGCAATTTCCACACATAATTTTGTGCATAAATAAATTGTTTTTATGTTTTCTTTTTATTTATTTTCTTTTATGCTTTGATTGGTTTGTTTTTGAAGAAATGTGTACAAGAATCTACTTGAGGAGCAACGGTTGTGACTGGGCCAGACGATTGCAGGCACCCTAACTTATTTTCCTGTTATGAATAACTCCTTGAAGAAAATGAACAATTCGGCAACATAAACTAGTCAGCCGAATATTTTCCAACTTCCATTTTTCGCAGTTGTGACTTTTCCAAATTCTACCTGTTTCCCTATTTGCTCAGTTGTGACTCCGCCAAATTTTTCCCATTTTCCCTATTTGCACAGCTGCAACTCCGCCAAATTTTTCCCATTTTCCCTATTTGCGCAGCTGCAACTCCACCAAATTTTTCCCATTTTCCCTATTTGCGCAGCTGCGACTTCGCCAAATTTTGCCCATTTTCCCTATTTGCGCAGATGTGACTCCTCCAATTTCTGTCTATTTCCCTATTTTGCGCAACTGCAACTCCACCAAATTTTGCCTGTTTTTCCTATTTGCACAGCTGCGACTCCGTCAGATTTGTCTTCTATCAGTTGTGACTCCGCTAGATTTGGCATATTTTTCCTATTTTCGCCGCCATAACTCTCCTAGATTCCTCTTATTTATCAGCTGCAATTCCACTGGATTGTCCATTTCTTGAATAATCTCATCGTCAACGAATCAACTGGGTTCCAATTTAGCCAACTCATTTCATGGCTCCAACCATAGTTCCGCCAAGAATGAAAAAAACCATTGGACTGCTACGGATGTCTGCCAGCATGGAGGTACTTTCCCGCTCAGTTGGCGGTGGCCAACTCATAACAGCACACGCTCAAATTGTTGTTTTAATCAATGGGCGTGATGACAAAGTCGGATCATTGTGGAAAGTTAAGGCTTAGCTCATATTGCAAAGGTACGAGTTCTGACCATGTACATGAATATGCATAAAATTAATGTTGCAATAATAATTATGCTTTGTCTTTAGTCCCCGTTAGCAACCCGTACCCATTTAACTGCCAAGGAAGGTGTCAGAATTAACACTCGTATCCATTACACAACCGTCACCTTTACCCAATCCGTACCAAAACGAGCCAATTATTCCATTTTCCATAACTGTATCACCTTTCCTTGTGATGATAACTATGCCATCTTTCCTAAAATACCCAATTCCAACTTCGGTTGTTCGATGAATGTCTGTATGCTGCAAAATCCACATCCGAATTGGTAATCTCTGTATTCGCCATCAGAATTACGAAGGAAAGGTGATATGGGTAATCCAATCCGGCATGAACCTAAGAATACAGAGGCCCTTGGTGAAAACGTGGAGGTTTTCGCCATCTTTGAAGCATCTGGCTGGACTGTGTATTTTCAACGATTAAATGGTTTTCACACAGAGACAACATTACAGTTTGCTCTTAACCTGACCGATACTCATTCTAAGGTCAGGGGATTGCGCATAGATGTTACAGAAGCAATTGTGGTGGAAGTTACTATTTTTCCTCAAGTTGGGAGGAAATGGTTTGGATGAAAGGTGCATAATGCAATTGCAGTGGCAGATTTTGTTGCAGCCAGTGAGAATGTTGATCTAAGAGGCCGTGGAATAGTGCTGGAATCATTACCTCGGCCCTGGGATAAAGTTGCAATCTTCCTAAAGAAATACATCTCCTGTGAAGGAAAGTACAAAATTGTCAATCTCTTTGAATTTCCCCTATTATCCCATTTACGCCATGGTAATCAATTGAACATCCCATTTATCTTTTAAGAGCCCTACATCACATGGATGGTTATGTGAGAACAGCCTAGCATCCAGTTTCTTCTATCACCAATCATGGATTAATTAAACTATTAATCTGGAGGTCACTAGCACAGCAAAACCAGACTTGGGCATAATTTCTTGCTTGGGCCAGGATAATTCGGGAACCTGCACTAGAGATGGGAGGTATTGAGGTAGAGGAAGAGGACCAGAGTCCCTCAGATTCATTTGGGGGGGAGGATGAAATGTTGGAAGATCAGGATCAAAGTATTCAGTGGGAACCTATTACAACAGAAAATTTAGAAGAAACCATTTTAAATACAAAACATGCAGCAGCAGCAGCTGATACTGGAGCATCATTGAGGCTGCCACAATAGAAGCTGTGGCTGCAGAAGCTGCATTAGAAGAAGAAATGCAAGAACCAAACCCTCAATATCAGAGTGGGATTTCGGAACACCAACCTGAGTTAGGAGAGGAAGAAGATGCAGAGGTTTTTAACATTGAATATTCCCTTGAATTGAGAGGAACCATAATTGAGGAAGAAGAATTGGGGAGTGGTCCCTTTGTTCCAGCCTCAGAAAATTTGGAGACTCCTATGTCACACCGAAATAAGAGAAGGAAAAGATCAAAATGAGAAGGCCAGCTATATGGGCAGGAGAAAAGAAGGAGAACTAGATCTATTACAGTAGCAGAAGCGGCATGTGCAACAGGGGCAAGTATTGAAATTCCCATTCTTACACCTTGATCACCCGTCGTTCCACAAGAACTTGCTGTATATGAACCTCAAATTGAAAATATACTATATGAGACCGAGTTGTTACAAGAGGAAGTACAAATCCTTCAGGATTAATTGTAAAAGTGGAAAGAAGCATGCAAGAAGCAGATAGAGAAGAATTTGGATACTCTAGTTGAGGCTATAGACCAGTTAGAGAATTCACCTTCTATTTTGGAAGCTGGAGAACATTTGAAACTGATATGTTCAGAATTTGGGGATGTACTTAAAATTGCAGGGGGTAAAATCACAATGATGGGCGTATCAACTTGGAAATTGGCACAAGCAAGGCAAGGAAGGGGAGAAATACCTACAGGGGAGCTAATGGGAGAAAATGAGCCAAAAGTGGATATAATGCCTGACTAGGACTCAAAGGACCTTGACATGACCCCAGAACAGTCTCAGGATACAGAATTAGTCCAAGGAGAATCTCAGCAACCTAAAAGCACTGAATTCATCTCAGAATAGGAGGCTGCTACACAAGAACCAGCGCTCCAAGAGCTTGGTACTGAAGCAGTAGCTCAAACAGTAGGCACTCCAAGCAATTCTCAGAATTTGGATGTTGTTACACAAGAACCAACATCTTTAAAATTATTTGTCGAGGCTGCAACTCAAACAGAAGAGAATGAGATTGGAACACAGGAAGAGGGTGCTGTTACACAAGAACCCACACCCCTCGACTTGGTTATGGAAGATGCAACACAAACTGATGTAATTGAAACAAGGGATGCTGCTACACAAGAACCAACATTTCCAATTTGGTTTGTTGATGCAACCACACAAGTGGAAGCTATTGTGACTAATGAAAAAAAAGTTGTCAATCTATTGACTCAAGACAAGCCTGCTAAGATGTAGGATGAGATGTTCCCAGGTCAAGATTTGACAATGGTGCCTAAATATAAAACAAAAGTGGCAGAAGCTCAAGAGATCATTGAAATTGATATTGATGAAGAAGGTGATGCAAGTGATGAAAGAATACATGAATGACTAAAGGAACTTTCATTATTGAAACTTGAGTTAGTTAAATGGAGAAAACATGTTGATCAATGCAAAGAAGGGATGGTCCCTCTCTATGAATACAAAAATACTATCAGGGAATTGAGAGAGAAATGAGATGAGGAATTGGTTTTCCAGAAATATCAGTGGGACAGTGTTCAAGAAGAATTGGAAGAATTGAGGAAATTCAATTCCATGCAACAAGAAAAAGATCAGATGTATATTCTTTCTCAGGAATTGTTGATTTGTAGGGGTTCATCTCGTTCTTACCTTGTATTTCTTTATGAACAAACAACTTTATTTAAGTTGGAAGCATTGAAATAAGGAAGACCATATCAGCTGATAACTTCCCCCCAGTTCTTGGAGACTTTTATGGAAAGTGATTTTGGGGATCAAAATTTGTTGTGTGAATTATATTTTCACGATAAAGAATGCTATACTGACTCTCATTCTAATCTTGTGCCCTATTTGGGGGATGATCAGCTAAGAAAATTCACCTCTTTTGTCACTAATCACATGAAATGGTGGGTTGCCTATTAGACTATCAATATGAACGAGGATAATTCTACTCTTTGGATCAGAAATGAATCTCGACTTCCAAGAGTTCTCATTGCAAAGCATTATGTTGACTTTGATGTCCTCAAAATAGTTGAAGGAGGGAGCTATTATCCTGCGTTACTGGGGATTGGATGGGCTAATGACAGTGGAGCGATAATCAACTTCAAGTGACAGATGATGACTTTTGAAAACCGTGATCTCAAAGTCATAGCCCCATTGGATCTGGCTGAAGGACGCAGATACATTAAGCCAGTGAAGGATGAAGATCCTAGTGGATGGGACCATGCATTCAATATTTCTGAAGATTATATTCATCCGACTGCCAACAGTGAGCTGGGATGGCGTAGTGACAGCTTTGCATCTTCCGACTCTGATGATGTGTTAGAACATTGGCAGAACCACTTGCATAAGGTGTCACTCTGCAAATGCGGGTTATTCACGCAGTCGCTATGCCGTGTTGCGCCTGAAACAGTTACACTACCAGTATACGAGGAGCTTCGTAGTTTGTCTGACTTTTTGGTGGAGTTCAAGGAAAGAGTTTCCGAACCACAGCGACTGTTGGCATTAGAAGAAGCACTAAAGGCTACTCCAGTACACTGGTGGGCGACATATAAGAAATCAATCGACGGATGGTCGCAATGCAGGAGATTGATGACGGTTTGCTTCATCGATACTGAGGTTTACCATACAGGGAAATATGATGGTCGACATAACTCTAGAGGTCATTTGATGGAGTGTCAGACATTATGGGCATCACGACCAAGAGACGAGTGGGTCCATGCATTTATCCATACTTTGGACGAAATGCCGCAATCATGGTATACTGCAGCGGAATTGTGGGGAGAAATCACTACTTGGTTGGAGTTGACAATTTGCTTCACTCATACATTTAGTTTTGTTGATCCCAACCCGGATGTCCATAACACTTGGTAGATCATCCGCGATGTGGTTATGAAGGTTTTTCTAGTGGCATATCCTATGGATCCGCACACGCACTGCTAGATGCAATCCATGATGGAATGTTATAATATCACTGGTGGGCCCGAAGATGGTGATGATCCGCGGAATGTCACTATTCCGGAGTCTGAAGGAAGTCGCGATGTGGTACCACCTGATGCACCAAGTGATCTGATCAGCCAACCCTTGAAGCTTCGTAAGATCAATATTGGGACGGAGACCACTCCCAAGTTCGCGAATGTTGGAGATTATTGGGAGGATGAGATGATGGGAAAGGTCACTGACTTGCTGCATGAATTCCAAGACCTACTTCCCACGAAATTCTCTGAGATGAAAGGTATTTTGGGTGATTTAGGGGAGATGAAGATCCCGTTCAAACCAAATGCTAAGCCAATCCGACAGCGACCCGATCGGTTGAATTCGCGCCATAAGGGGAGGGTCAAGGTATAACTTGATTTCATGTTGGATGCCGGTATCATTGAATCGGTTGAAGAGTCAAAATGGATCAGTCCTATGGTGGTGCAGGACAAGAAGACTGGCGAGGTGCGCATTTGTGTTGATTTGTGGAAGTTGAATGATGCTTGCTTACATGATCCCTTTCCGACCCCATTTACTGATGAGGTACTCGAAGGAGTGGGCAGCCAAGAGATGTATTCTTTCACGGATGGGTTCTCGGGCTATCATTAGATCTGCATTGCGAAGGAAGACCGTCACAAGACGAATTTTGTGACAGAATGGGGTTGTTTTTAGTACATAGTAATGTCGTTTGGGTTGAAGAATGCACCTGCGATATTTTCGCGGGTTGTTGTTGCTGCATTCAAGGATTTTACTCAGAAGTTTTTGCAGGTATACATGGACGACTGGATAGTCTATGGGTTGATCCGCGATCATCTGGAAAACCTGCAGTTGATGCTGGAGCGTTGTCGACAACATCCGATATTGCTGAACTTGAAGAAGTGCATCTTTTTTGCACCATTTGGCATACTCCTAGGTCACATCGTGTGCAAACAAGGATTGTTAGTCGATCTAGCAAAGATTGCGCTCATTCTGAGCTTAACCCCACCGACTAATGTTAAGCAGTTGTGAGCGACATTGGGACATACCGTTTATTATCGAAAGTTGATCAGGGGTTATGTAGCGATCACTGCCCCTAAGGAGAATCTATTGAAGAAAGATGTGGTATTTCAGTGGAGCCCTGAATGTCAAGATAGTTTTGAGATGCTGAAGGCTAAGATGGCTTCGGCGCCAATACTGGTATTTACGGACTGGAGTAAGGAATTTCATGTCCACGTAGATGCATCATCAATCGCACTGGGGGTGGTGCTTGCCCAGCCAGGAGAGGGGGATCTAGATCACCCCATTTCTTTTGCAAGTCGGAATTCTCGTATACTCCTAAAACTATATTAATCTTAATGCCCTTCCTTTTATTTTCTTTTAGTGATTTGTCTTACACTTTGATCAGGAAGGGAGGCAGTAATGTCATCAGCAAAAATAAACTATACCACTACAGAGAGGGAAGGCTTGGTGATGGTGTATGCGTAGCAGAAGTTTCTACATTACTTATTGGGAGGATATTTTAATATGTTCACTGACCACTCTGCATTGAAATACCTGGTCAATAAGCCTTTGTTGGGGGGGAAGATATGTCAATGGCTACTTCTTTTTCAGGATTTCGATTTTGAAGTGATTGTGAAGCTAGGGCGGTTGAATGCTGGCCCTGATCATCTATTGTGGATTGAAACAGGCGAGGAGCCAACTAACATTGAAGACGGGTTGCTTGATGCGCAACTTTTTAAGGTTGAAATCGCTGATGGCTACTTTGAAGACATCATTCAGCTTCTAGCGATAGGTACTACACCAGAAGAATTCACCACTAGTCAGAAGAAGCAGTTGGTAGTTCACGACTGCAGATTTCTAGCTCATTGCAGGGGATTTATACAAATTGGACTCCAATGAGATATTGCGGCATTGTGTTTTTCCTCATGAGCAGGGGCAGATCTTGGAAAAGGCACATGCAGGAGTGGCTGGGGGGCACTATGGCAGTCGTGCGACTGCCAGGAAGGTGCTTCATGTAGGGCTCTGGTGGCCCACGCTGCACAATGATGCAACGGACTATGCGCGATCCTGCGACATTTTTCATCGAATTGGAAAGCCATCCAGGAGGGATGAGATGCCGCTGATGCCTCAGCTAACACTACAGCCATTTGAAAAATGGGTAGTGGATTTCATGGGACCCATCAATTCAGTGAGGAAGCACACAGGTGCAAGATACATCATCACGGTGACATGTTATTTGACAAGATGGGCATAAGCTGCACCAGTTGTTGATTGTTCTGCGGCCACGACCGTGCAATTTTTGTTCAACAATATCGTTACTCGCCTTGGCTGCCCCAAGATATTACTGAGTGATCAAGGAAGCCACTTTTGCAATCACACCATCAACGCATTGATGGAGGAACTACAGATACAACACAAGAAGAGTACACCGTATTATCTACAGGAAAATGGCATGGTGGAAGCTTTCAACAAGATATTGGAGCATGCACTGACAAAGGTGTGCAATGCGAACCGCGATGACTGGGATATTAAAATCCTAGCAGTCTTGTGGGCATATCGCACCACGTGTAAAAGGTTGACGGGACAGACACTATTCAAGCTAGTATATGGACAAGAAGCGATTATGCCTATGGAGTACATCGTTTTGAGTCTGCGCGTAGCAGCAACAACATGTATGGATGCTGCAGCGGCATTGGAAGAACGTCTAGCGCAGTTAGTGAAAATGGAAGAAGATCACTTTATAGTAGGATTCCACCAAAGTGTGGAGAAAGATCGCCAGAAGGCTTGGCATGATCACCACATAAAAAACAAACAATTTCAGCAGGGTGACTTGGTGTTGTTGTATGACAGTAAGTTTATGAAACACCCAGGAAAACTGCAGATGCATTGGCTTTGTCCATATCGCATCAGTAGCATCACTTCGGGAGGTGCAGTACAGTTGCAACAGTTGGATGGAGCGATTATCCCAAAGTTGATTAACGGTAGTAGGTTGAATCCCTATCGGTCGGGCTTGGAATAGCACGATGCCTGAGTCACATCAGCAAAAAAAGAAGAAAAATGTAGGTCGTTCGGTGGCAGGATGGCGCACCGACAGGAACATGATGCACAAGCAGGGAGGCTTGTGCCGCAAGTTAGGAACGGTCCACGACAGTGGTCGGGTCGCGACTGGGTCAAATCAACAATAAATGCCAAAATTTAAGACAGTTAATTAATGATGCTCGTTTGAATGATGAGCATTAGTGGTGGATCCAGTCGATCAACTGACAGGATCGACGGCAGATTTGGGTCATTAATACTGGATTTAGTCCAAGTTAATGCAGGATTTAGGTATGATTACGAGGGATTTGGTTGGGCGCTATAAGAACAGGTCGAGGATGGTCAGAAGGCGCCATGAGAATTCAGTTGTTAAGTGTGCATAATTGTGCAGTGGTGCAGAGTGTCATTGCTGACTATTGAGTGAATTTGTGAGTTGGGCATGGTTTAGTTGAACTTGTGGGGTACGAGTGTTGTACACTGAGCTAGGATCATGAGTGGCGTTGTGCCAGCCCTTGAAGTTTCAGCGAGTTGAGTTAGGTATGCCAAGGAATCTGGAGACGGTTGAAATCTCCAGCGAGGTAGAGTCTCCCCTCATTCCTGTTGTTGTTGAGGAAGAAGTAGATCTTAAGGAGGAAGTTTCCAACATGCTGGTTGGAGAATCAGTTATTGCCAAGAAGCGTCGGGGAAGCCAGCATTCTGAGTCCCTGTAGAGCAAGCGGTGGCTCAGATCATCCACCGCTATGGTGGGGAGGTTCAAGTCGAAGCGGGATAGTCCAGCCAAAGAATTTACGAGTCCGCTACGCGGGAGGGGCTCTCTATTGTCGACATCCCTAGGTACGTCCCTCCCAGTCGACCGAATGCAACCCCTCTCAAGGAAAACAAAAATCAAAAGTATAAATTGAGGATGCCAGCACTCCCTGCTGGAATGGAGTGCTCTGTTGATATTGGGTCGGCGTTGATGCGCTTGAGGTATGATGATCACGACATGGTGGCCTATCCAGAAATTACGTTGGATCCCTATGTGCCAGGGTCGCAGCTCACCGCGACATCGATTCCACAAGACTGGGCATGGGGGTTGAACTAGGCCGGATTGTTGGGCCTTATTAACATGCCGCATTTCGGGTGACTGCCGGAGCTTAACACTTGTGTGAAGTAGTTGTTGGCCTGCTTCCACGGTGGTACATTGTGGTTGGACAGAGAGATTCTGGTCACTGTCGATCTGATTGCGAGCATTACTGGGTTTCCCAAAGATGGGGTAGACCCGTCGCAATACTTCCGAGGGAAGGAGAACGACAAAACGAGGGCAGCGCAGTTGCTTAAGTTCTATGGCTTGGAACAGGATGGCCCTGGTTATCGCACTAGTAGTATCAATGATAAGGCGGTTCTCATAGGCGCAAAGATATTATCCTGCAAAGTGGTCCGGGGCAGTCGACCTGATCAGTGTAATTCAAGGATCTTGGCATGTGCAGAGCAATGCGCAACAGGTGTCCAGATGAATTGGTCCTTGTTTCTGTTGAACCAGTTGGAAAAGGATGTTGTCACTGTCCAGGCTGGGAAGGGATCCTTCACATATAGATGGCTTTTAATTTTGATCGCACTTGTTTCCTGGAAGGATCCCAGCACTTACCAAGGTATGGAGGTTGCGGCTGCGAAAGAGCGTTTGGGCATGCATTATCAAAACTTGTGGTGGGTAAGTGAACAAGAGCGACTTCAAGACTGTGCAATGCAGTTCTGGCTTTATTGGGAGATGCTCTATGATGCAGCCGTAAAGGTGCCTCAATTATCTGAGGAAATCGCGGCAAAGTATAAGCCGATTATGGTGTATGCGATTCGGTCGTAAGCTATTTATGTGCAATCTAGATGCGATCCTGCAAAGAAGTGGTTGTTGAACCCTTATAAGGTGATGAAAGAAGAGATGGATGCTATTATGAATGATATGTTGAATGAATGGTGAGAACTTGTGGGGTTGGCAGAGATTGACGCTGGAACACCAGCGATAGGCCCTGACGATCACCTATCGGTGCAGGACCCACAGAGCCACCATGACTCAGATCAAGAATTGATGAGGACACCGATGGACGATGAAATTGATCGGGACATTGAGGAAGGCCGAATAAAAGGGAATTAGGATCATGCGACAATCAGCGGGATGCCCTTGTCGTCAGAAGCGCAGTTGGGCGGACTAATACTTGAAATCACTAATGCATCCACCGCAGTAGCTAAAAAATGACGGTGAAGATAGATGAAGGTTTCCATGCACTCACTGCTCGGCTAGACTTCTTGTGCGATATGGTTTCGAAGAA
This sequence comes from Larix kaempferi, assembly GCA_027924585.1. Classification (NCBI taxonomy): domain Eukaryota; kingdom Viridiplantae; phylum Streptophyta; class Pinopsida; order Pinales; family Pinaceae; genus Larix; species Larix kaempferi. Next base: position 9,200,140 of record BSBM01000672.1, on the reverse strand, counting down.
GGCACCCGAGGAAGCATCGACGCAGCCAGTTGGTGCAATCCGCACTGAGCCGTGGGTTAGGAATGTTGATATTCCCCCGACTGTGATTGTGATCGAAGATGAGGCTTTCAAAGCCTCGCTACAGCCGATGGAGAAAGTGACCATCAATGTCAACGCGCTGCCCGCAAAGGCATTGATAACTATGCAGGCGGTTTCCAGCTGGGAGATGGCCGATAGGATGCATGAAATCAGCGGGAAGTATCTGCGCTTGTAGGAGAGTGAGGCAGCTGCGAAGGAAGAGTGTAATGCCCATATTTTGATTCGGCATATTTATTAGTTAGACACACCATACTTTACTTCTTATATATTTTGTCGAACTCAGCTCGACTGAGTAAACTATATTGGACCTCATTATATGATGTTACTTTGTCTTATGATTTCACCATGATTATGATGTTACTATGTTATACAGTTATGATGTCATGATTATCATATGATTTCCTTATTTTACAATTTGCAGTATATGTTTATATGTTTTCCTTAATGAAATGTGAAATATATGATTCGGTACGTGGATACCATCTTCTTATATGAATCATTGAAATGTTATATGTATCTATGATGAGCTAAAAGGTTACATGAAATGAAATGATAAAATGGATCAATTGGCGATCAATGGAAAATGCTTTCTATAAATTGTATTTTGCAAAACACTAACCTACAGGACACAAGGGCTATGGGATAGCCAGTTACTTGATCTGATATACATTGGAAAGGAAAAAAACATGTTCATACAGCAAACCTTAGCAGCCGAAATGAGGATACGATAACACAAACTGATAATCCCGATAGCAGCAAGTATGAGTTGATAAGGGCGTAGGCCCAGTATGTTGAGAGGGATGGATGTGTTTTCCACCCTATGTTTCCATGAGACCCGAGGTCGTGGGAGGGCCGTGCTGAGACACGCTCCCCATGTTGTTGTGATGACGATTGTCGGATGCCTGCTAGGGGAGGATAGGTCTGCTGTTCAGCCGACGCTATCGCTCTCAAGTTCTATGTGGTCAGATCGGTGAGTCCGACACCCACTGTTGTACTAGCAGAGGGAGGATAGGGAGGATGCTGGACGTAGGTTATGATGGGAGGATGTGTTAGTTAGTACTGTTGGGGGGTTTAGTATTCCTTGATTCCGAGTTAGTGGAAGTAGGCACCCTTCCTGTACTTGATTGATTAAACTAATGTAAACATAAAGACAATGATGTTAAATCGTAAAGGGTTAACTGTTAAAAACCGAGGATGTTAAAGTAATTATACTATAGATTATGCTTGCTCTTCTGCATGGGGGTAGATACTATTGTTAGTTAGCAAGTATGCATAGGCGGAATGGGGTTTGTTTATAGTACATGTCCGACATGTGCATACACTGGCCATGCATGCACACCTTGTACGTGTACAATATTACTGGTGTATAACATACTTGTCATGCTCGAATAGTAGTATAAATGTCATAGATAACTCAGTTAAGGATACATCAATCAACTTAGGTAATGAATGGTTAGGTTGTCAATGTGTAAATAAGTGAATTAGTAATTATATGAAAACATTGTAATAATAAACTAAGACAAGTATCGTCAGTTAACATTGTCATAGAAGAACTGTTGTGAATAGGGTAATGATAGTGTCTAATTAATTAGTAAAATTGTTTAAGCCCTTACAAGTGCTTTGTTTATAATAACAAGGATGCTATGTTGATGATAGGGTACCCATGTGATAAACAAATGATTAAGAATACTATGATCGATTCACCTTTAATTATTTTCAAGGGGTGATTTAATTATTATTATTAATTAATAAATGATATTCCAGCAACATTTATATCCCTATCGTAACAAATGCAATATGAGTAAGATTTAAAATATTGATTTATAAATTAATATTACGTGATTAATTCCATTTCAAGGTTAGCCATAACAAGATAATCCTTTTTGGAATAACCGTGATGTGATGGAAATGGATATTTAATTATTCAATGTTAATCTTGGAATTTAAACCTCAAGCTAAAGTAGCCTCGACGGATAAGGTGGATCATTAAGACACATCATGTCCAAGTTGACAAGGGGCAACTAATTATATAATATTTTATTAATTACATTAATAACATTAAAATATCAAGGACGGCGGATAGACTTGTATTTAATGAAACTGTCCCGAATGGATAACCTTGGGATGATAATTCCCACCGTAATAAATAATTACGACCGTCAATCCAAAAACCAAGTGAATTTCTCCATAAGAGTAATTAATTATACATTTCTATAATGAGACGTGGATGAATGAACTAGGGAAAGGAGTAAAGGTTTGAGGGGCTCGAGAGGGGGAGTTTGGGGCGGTGGAGTAAGCCCAAGGTCTTCTCGAGGATGGACATGTATATAGAGGGGGAGAAGGTTGAAGGTGGGGGAGGTTTTTTGGATGGGGGAAGAAAAGAAGCTTGGAGAACAGAAGTTGGGAGAACAGAAAATTTGGCGAACAGAAGGATTTTGAGAACAGAAGGAAAGACTGCTCTCGGGATTATCAGATTGTGGGCTCGGGGGCTTGGAAATCCTTTGATTTCCAAGGGCCAGCAAGATTATAGCTGGTCGGTAGGGTGGACACTTCAGTTTGGCTGTCTAAGGGGTTACACAACCTGCTACAACTTACGGTTAGCATCAGCATCAGGTAATTTCAGTTATTTACTATTATGCAAAATCTTACTGTAAACATGCAAACATACTATTTACTGATTTACTGCTATTTACTGATTTACTAAGTTGTGAAACCTAATCTTATGCTGGAACATGATTGTTGGAAATGAAATATTGCTATGTTTGTCTATTTTAAATTACGAATGGAAGGTGATAAAAGAAAACACAACAGTATACTAAATATTATTTAGGCACTTAGTAATTCTTAGAAATTTACTTCCATAAATTGATAAGGTTTAAAACGTAGAGAATTAAACCATAAATTTTACATAGTGCTCTGCTGTAAAAATCAGAGCACTACAAAGAGGTTGCAGAGTTAACTGAATGAGCTGCTATAGCGTGGCAGGCTGTGGATGAGTTGGAAGAGGACATTAAGAAAGAATGAGCTGAGAAGACTCGAGTGATAGAAGAGTTGAAGCAAGAACAGGATCTCCTTATTATGGAGAAGGCCACCTTATGGGATCGCAATGTGTAGATAGAGACGGTCGTTGCTAAGGCTTGTCACCATGAGCCGGAGCCTACCATAGAGTTGGACGTGATTCAATGCGTACAGCGACTTGGGGTTGTCATCACCCAACTGCGGCAAGACAATGAGGAGCTAACAGCCCTGGTAGATCCCGAGACACCAAAAGCACAAGTGGATGACTGCAAATGGGCTATTGAGGAGGTAGTAGCATAGATGGCAGAGCTGGAAACGACAGTGACAAAACTCATAGCTGACACCGTGCATTTTGGGGGCCGAATTGTTCAAGATGAGCAGATCGAACAATTGACCAAGTTTCAGCAGGAAGCAGAGGGGAAGTTGGCAACACTAAAGATAGCGATGTGCACGATGCCTACAATAGAGCAGGTTGCCAACTCTGTGGACTTAAAATACTTGCAGTAGCATGTCACCAAGGCCAATGAATGACAGAAGAAGCATGCTACGCAGCTGGAGGAGTTCCAGGAAGTTGGAGGTCAATTCATGACAAAAGCTGGTGAAGTCATCCAGGCGGTACAGTAAGGTCATTAACAAGTTGCGGCAAAGCTAACTTAGCATCCATCTTCCAAGGATGTGATCGATAGTCAGGCGATGGCTATGGTGGCAAAGGAGCAAGTGACGACAGTCGAGCAGCAGTATGAGGATTTCAGAGTCAAGACCACTGGGTACACCATGTCCTACTGACGTGGCTCAAGGTCAAGCCACAAGATTGTGTTGGGGGGTTGTTGGTAGGCGGTTAGGATGGGTCATTGCTGCAGCACCATGAGTGTTGCAATACTATGAAAGGCGGAAAGCCGAGTGCAAACGATGTTATGTTTTTGTATCTTTGGTCAATTGTACCGCAGTATGTGGGTTTTTGGGCCATTTGGACCATGTCACTTAGATTTTGGGTCTTTTGTTCAAAGTGTCGGTTAGGAAATTGTTAGCAAGTGGACAAGCAATGTAAAGGCGGAAGCCTATATATAGTCATAGAGTGGTATGTGTTGGGGAGAGAAAATGGAGAGTTGTCGGATATATGTGTATGTGATTGTGTATCTGAGATCAAGGGATATCGGCAAGATTTGCATTTTGCAGAGATATTGTATATGGGTTTTTGCTGAGATAATATGATATGACAGAGCTATTTTGTGGAATCCCGATGTCTCTTTGTTCATCCCTGGTAATGCATATTGCAATATATGAATGATGTTATGCTTTCTTGCTGCAATTAATTCTTTATTGTTATATTTGCTACAATGATGAATGTCTCTGTTGAAGGATGCTAGGAATATAAATGATATCTAGGTTAAATGAATAGATCTACTCTTGTAATGTCGCCATAAGTTAAAAATCCAAGTGATTAAGCCGCAACCATCCTCCTTCATTTGGCGGAAACATGGTTCCGTCAATTTTCCCTTGAACATCTCGGGTGAGACCTCATCTGCTCCATAGGTGTTGCTGGATGGGGTAAAACCTGTCTGGGCCGGTGCTCAGGGAGATCGCCGTGGGTTGGATGTTGACAGTGAGTGGAACCCCTGTCGACTGGGTTTGAGTCAACATTGGGTATGCAGAGTTCATATTAGAAAATTACAAGGCATTAAGGCATGCATTTTCCACTATCATCATACATAGTTAGCATGCCTCCACCAAATGTAAACTCCTCTCTTTTATTAAATCTAATAAACAAGTACTATTGAAACTAAATAGAACAACAGTAACAAAACATAATTTTCATCTCTTTCGAATTTTCCACATTAACACTATAGCTAGTTGGCTCATTGTGTTAAAGTAATCTTCAATAACATGTAATTACTAACAATATTTAATCAACATTAACATGATTAAAGAAGATAGGTTTAGGGTACTTTCAACGTAATGTGGAACCTTCTTGTCGAATACTTAGAATTATTACTTTCAGTGAAAAATGTACCTCTCAAAGGTCAGCCAACACTAGGAACCCACTGACCCTACTAAAGGGTAAGTACAAAATAGAGAGAGAGAGAGAGAGAGAGAGAGAGAGAGAGAGAGAGAGGTTGTATGCAACAGTAGTTAGACAAAGACAATTACATTCATAACAGAAGTGAAATAAAGCGCAAATAATGATTACAACAAAAGTCTTAGTGCAAGTAAAAGCTTAACATAAAAACACATATCTGATCACCAACAATTTTGTCTGATAGGACAAGTCTTAACTACTCAGGACAAAAAATTAAAAATAAAATTAAAATTAAAAATTAAATTAAAAAATTAAAAATTAAAAGTAAAATAATAAAATAACAAATAAAATAAAAAGGAGTCATAAATAATAACGTAAATCATAAGTGGGGTACTAGGGTCATTTAGGGGACAAACAACCATAGTACCCAAAGGACCAAAAACATTAAAGGGTGGTACGAACAACTCAAGATGGGCGAAATGACCCTATCAACCATAGACCAAGGACAAGGTACCACAAGACCAATAAACAACAGGGTGTACGGACCAAAAGTAAATCAACCATTGTAGGGAAGGTACAACCAGTCATATCTCTCTCTCAAATGTACAAATGTTCCATATATCCTGAAATTTCATCATCACTGTATGAAGAAGGTTCCACATGGATCATGTGGTCATGATGTGTTATATGTGTGATGAGGTATATCATCCATGGGATTGAGCATGACGCTAAACAAACAAATCTCATACATTAATGCCCATAATTGTTGGCACAAAATTTGGAAAAGAATTAAGGTTTGAGTCCGTCAACTAGCACACCCGATATCTAGAGTATGAGTAATATAACATCTAAACTAGCATATTGGATGCCAATTTATATAAAGTCATGACAATGTGGGGTAACCATGCATCCATGCAATAGATCCTTGTGACTACCTCTTATTTGACCTACCAAAGAGATGGGAGTTCAAATAAGGTCAAATATATGCAATAGCTCCTTGTAACTACCTCTTATTTGACATGACAAATAGATAAAAGGTCAAATAAGGTCAAATATATGCAATAGCTCCTTGTAACTACCTATTATTGGACATGCCAAAGAGATAGAAGGTCAGATACGGTAAAATATATGCAATAGCTCCTTGCAACTACCTCTTATATGCAATAGCTCCTTGTAACTAAGATTACCATTTATTCCAGATACCTATAAAATGTAAGAAGGCCAAGTTGTGGGTATTGCAAAATCATTGACCATGCCATGGATGATAGATACCTAACTTATATGCAAAATGATATCCATAGCCATGTGGGCCATCCCTATTATTACATATCTTCAAATGGGAAAAATTTACAAGCAAAATATTCTATATGCAAGAATTGTATGATGTCCTTTCGCTATGTACCTAGTCCATGAGACTGAAAGTCAAATGTAATGACCAAACATTATATATTGCTACTGTGGACATGGAATGGTTTGTGCGAATGATACTAAGAGTGCATAATCCTACCCTGGATGCGGGTGCCACCAAGACACATGGGGGGAATGTGCTGGAGGTTCCTTGGCTTGGGATCCCGAGACGTGGCACCATGCTCCCCATGCACATAACTGTCGGCTCACCTCTCCCTCCTGTTGATTAATGGATCCTTCATGAAGCTTCACCTGGACGTCTCCTCACCTTCTAGATAGACGCGATCCTGGTACACTCTGCCCTCACGTCAGTCCTCTACACATTCAAGTCACCTCTCTGTGCATTCAAGTCAGCTCTCAGAATATTGTAATGGCTCGTGCGAGCTAGGATTATCGCCCCTTAAATGGTCCTGTGAGAAACTATGGATGCATTCTCATCACTCCCCCTTGGTGCTAGTTATACTCTATGTTTTTTTATCTCTCCTCTAGATTTGGGTGTGGCTTCACTCAGTGCTTTCTGCCATAACCAAGCCGCACGGCACTCCTCATTGGGGAAGCAGGAGCTGGGGAAAAACCCAGGCCCCCCTTGCAACTGGAAATGGTTATAATATTGGCATCTCCTTCACGGTCCACAATATGATAGACGAGTGTGAAGGGAATCTTGTTGTAGACCACTTGGCCTCAGGAAACAATGGCAGAAACATTAACTATTATTGGATTATGAAGAACATGCTCGAAAATCTCATGGACAACATGCTCAACAACTGGGACTCTATGAGAAATCTAGTGCTCGATACCAGATCCAAACTCATTGAGATGGATGAATTCCTGGAAAATTTGGACACCACCTTCTCCTGGAACCAGCTCGCCCTCGGAGGTCACAGTCTGGAAGACATAGGAAGCGATGGCACCTTGGCTACTCAGGCTACTAGCGGTAGTGTATCCGGGGTCCAAGCTGTTAGTGGTGCACCCTCGAAAGGGCCTACGGATCCTCCATCTCCAGGTCCTTTCAGTGGTGCGCCCTTGGAAGGGCTTGCAGCTCCTCCACCTCCAGCTCCTCTTGCCCCGTTCCCGGTACCGTCCACCATCGGCTCTCCTCCCAACAAGAAATTATGCATCCAAGCAGCACTTGATCTCTTGGGAACTTGTAAATTAGATCCGCTCCCCATTAAGCTTCCTGAGGATGAATTTATGGGTGGCTTCCCAATCCTGGAGGAATTCCCTCTTGAATAATTCTCCTCATGTCAACTCAAATTACTACTCAGAAGACTGGTTCTCTATGCTCTTTCCATCTTTTTTTCCTTAGTTGTTTCAATCTCTTTTTGTATAATTCTCTCTTCTATAGTGCTCACTATGCCCATACTATCTTCACTTTGCCTCGCCCTAAGAGGTGGTTTTTTTGTATGGCCCTCAAAACTCTATGTAATAGTTTTGCTATCTTTGCTAGATTGGGATAGTTCCATTATCCCAGACCGCCTCAAAGGCCTCCATGCTCTGTAATTTCCTTTCATTTCTCTTAATTAATATACTGTGCAAAATTACAAAAAAAAAAGAGTGCATAATCCTAACCAAACTTATATCTTGTTTGGGATTTGTGTGCCAAATAAACCCCTATAACCTTACGATTTGCAAGCTAACATCATGACAAAAAACAATTCATATTAACGAAGTATTTGCAAATCAACGAGATTTAATACTATAAGATAATTTATTTTAGAGGTTCAGCATAGAGCATTGTTTGTGTGTCGATTGACCATGTCATGTGGAGGATATTAATCTTTTCTCCTCCCTAGGATAGATCTAGGGTTGTAGCCAAGGATATTATTATTTTATTGGAGGATTGTCTAACCAAGAAACTCTACATTAGAGACCCGTCCCCTTGGCTATTGTTGTTGTTGATTGACATTTGAGAGATCCCTCTTCTTTGAAAGAGGCTTTGGGACACTTGTAGATATTATCTTGTAGTGTGAGGCAATGTTTTTGGAAATAAAAGACTTGGATTTGGTACTCAACTCTTCTCATTCAAATGTTAGCAACTTGGTTCATTTGAATAGTAAGGTATGCTAGGTTGATAGACAACTTATGTTTTTTCAGTTTCTTCTTATATATTTTAGTAATTGGTTTAGCTCTTGTAATTTGCATCTAAGGAGTAACTGCATGTTTCTTCTCACCATTTTTCTAAGGTTTATATCAGGTTGCTAGTTCAAAGGATCATCTCTATAGAGACCTTTTCATGGGAAAATTATGAATCTAATTCCAAAATTCTAGAATAATTGTGGCATGTTTATGCATTTCATGACCCCATACGTGCAAGGATAAGCAAGGCACTAATCTCACTCATAACCCACCTTTAAAATTAACAATTTTCTTTACTTTTTTGTTTATTCGAAATCTGGAAACTACACTTTGTTAGATCATAAGAACATATTTCAAATTTTAATGCCTAAGGGTTTCAAACAACAATTATTTCTATCTTAGGCTTCATTTTGCTAACTTAAATTTTTGGAAAATCTTATTGGTATTTGATCTTAAGAACATAAAATCTTATCAGTATTTGATCTTAAGAAGAGACTACACTAATGCATCCATCAAATTGGGAAGCTTATGCATTTGTATGGATGTGCCCTCAAAGGAAAGTATTCGAACTTTGACACACTACACCCAAACGATCATATTCAGTGCCCATCATCCATCGCATCGATTCTAATAGGAATACCTTTTTTCCACCAACTCTCTTTCCAGAATTACTTTTAGTACTTTATGAATTCTTTAATGTTAGGACCTTTATATTTTCTTGTAAAATACACTTTCCTTGTGAAAACAAAAAATAACTAGGTAAAAAAAGTATTCAATCAAGAGTGGGGAAATCAAAACAAAGGGTCGATTAATCACCCAACCAATGCAACCACATTTTAGGTGTTTCCCCCTGAGCAAGGCTCAAGCTCAATGAGGTGAGGAAGATAAGGGAAAAGCACAATACTCAATACAACTAAATTCTTACCATTCCCATCGGTTATGGGTTGCAGGGATCTTACTACCATCTTCAGCCTTAGTGTTTGCAACCACCAAAGATATTTACATCCCAAATATCATTAATAAAACAATATTTCCATGCATAAACTAAGCTGGAGTACCCCTATTTGTCAGGCACACTCCCAACCCCTTAATCCACATAGACTAGGTTATATAAACTAACAATTTTACTAATCCAAGTACACAATCATCCCCAACAATGGGCAGGACACCTCTTTTTATAATATATCTGAATGTAACATTTTTACCAAGATTTTTCTCTTGGCCTTCCCCCTACTCATGCAAGGGTTAAATTGGCTTGAGGGTAAATTTACAAGTGTCCAAAACAACAAGGTAAATGTGAAATACAACCCTTTCCTTCTACCCATTTACCCTAGTTAACTTTGGAGGTCATTTTCCACTTTTTCCCTTCCCAAGGATTCTACAATAGCGCATACATCCTCATTAAGACATAAGCCCTTTCCTTAGGTGCATTTTCCTTTCACAGTTCCACCTGTATCAGATTAGTCCATTAAACATATCCATGTATACATTACAACAACATCATAATCCATAAAGTATATGATATCCAGTTAAGCCATATCATCAATGAGTCAAAGAATCACAACAAGACTAATAATTGTCTTGGAACCCCAAGGAATCCTTAAATATGCCACAACTGAAGTGTTGGGCCAAGGAATTCCAGGAAAACCACATAATCTCAAAGCATCATGAATCATATAACATAATAAAAATTCACCAAGATATCAACCTGTAACAAGTTATCTCATCCAAGATACCCATGTATATGCAACATCATTATAATCAATGCTCACCATAATATAAAACATATCAATGACAATGCATCCTATACATGTAAACTTCATAACAAGGCATCCAACGTATGCATAAATCATAGTAAGGCATTCCTAGACAAATTAAATCATGAATGTATTCATCATAAACCATATATAATAAGGATAGATCATACCAAATTATCATCAAGGGTCATCCATGCTACATAGTTATCTAGGAGATCTAGTCAACCCCTAACCAAACCAGTTTACCTCATTCCTCATTCAAACGTTAGCAACTTGGTTAATTTGAATAGTAAGGTATGCTAGGTTGACAGATAGCTTATGTTTTTTCAGTTTCTTCTTTTAAATTTTAGTAATTGGTTTAGCTCTTGTAATTTGCATCTAAGTAGTAATTACATGTTTCTTCTCATCATTTTGCTAAGGTTTATATCAGGTTGCTAGTTCAAAGGAAAATCCAAACAAAATGAAAACCCCCAAAAAACCCATAGAAACCCAACTTTAAATCGTGACACGGGCTGTGTACAGCCTTCCAACAAAATATTAAAACAAACTATACTAGGGTATCTCCAACCAGACCACATGACACACCAACCATTGATTCAAGGGCTTCCATCAGAGTAGGGGTTTAGATATGAGCAATACCAGAAGGTGAATGGAAGAGCAGACCCTTGGTATTTTGTATTCCTTCGACTGACAGTCCAGAAGGTAGCTTCAACGTGGGAACAAGTTATGAGTTCGATCTTGACTCCAGTGATACAAGAGTAACAGGTTTGAGCTATAGCACACTCGCAAAATTTCCACCATAAAGAGTTTTACTCGATGTGCTCAATAGAAGGCAGTGCAAACTATGAATGCAAATGGCCAAGAAAAGCATGGCTTTGATGTGCCAAGACTGGAAAATACTGCATGGATGATAGCATGCAAGCTCGAAGTCGGGTGGTGGAGGAATAAAAGAGTTCGATGGAGGGTAAACAAATGCACAGTTACCACCCAAGACCACAAAAACCTCATGCAATTCCCAATCCAAACAAAATGAAAATCCCCAAAAATCAACTTCTGAAAGATTTAAATTAGATGAATCCGAGGGTAAATGCCAATACGTCACAGGAACAAATGAGTTTGAAGAGGGTTTTACTGATCGATTTTGGAGGCATTGAATCCTATGCGGCTATGCTCGGTGACCTGTGGTTCAGACCCTAACTTCTCTTCCTCTTCCACCTCCAATTTGGACCACAATCTCCTTTGCAACCTCCGGCTCAACAAGAATGCCAATGTAATTCGCGGGGTTTGAAGTGTTGGTCTGATCTCTTTGCACACTCATTGGGGTTCACATGAATTATATATTGTTGCATACCCTCACCTATTATGTTGTTTTATACATTACTAGGCCCACGATATTATAGCCTGACCATTTAATCCAATCACCTACAAATTGGATGTGCTTGGGTTTTGAATAGTTGGGGAAATACGATATAGTAAGAAAGGGATTCTTTTCTATAATAAAATGTTACCATAGAGATATTTGAATATGCCATGTCGCAAGCAAAAGTCTATTGTTACAAAACCTCAAAAGAAATAGGAGAAATGCCTATAATCCAAGCTATTCTTGGAGTTGATTAGGGGGTCCTGTGTGAACTTATAAAGAGAAATAATGTGAATTGTAAGAGCACAATTAATATTCAAGCTATGGCATGTCAGGTAAAATAGGTTAAGTGAGAACCTTTGGTTGATTATAGAAGTACACACCAATGTCTATGCATTTGGCATCGTAATTAATAGGTGCTAATGCCACCATTACACATTAATGTTAGTTAAGGTGCCGAGTGCTTTGATTCCATGTCATGGTCATCAAATCTAATCTATTAAGAATTCTAGGATTTTTGTTGGAGACAAGTGACCAAAAGAATGCCATTGATTTGTCATTGGTTTCACAAGGTTTCAAAATGATATATGATTTCTTTTATGTTAAAATTTTGATTATTTGAAATGATATTTGTGACAATTTAGACATTTGCATCTAATACCAAAAGCTAAAATTGCACACATCTTGTTCCTAGTGCTTTCATACTTGTCACCAATCTGATTCTCAAGTTAACATCTAAAGCTACTTACAGAAGGGTCATGTGATTCATTTGTTTCCACAAAAACCAAAGCCATGACTATAAGAGCAATTCAATGAACACAATGTTTCTACTACATCTAATATTAAATTATGACTCCAACTATGAATTCACCACACTTAATGGTGTCTTTGAACAAGAGAAGATGCCCACTAGTATAATGTCTTCTC